>CM058040.1:82568862-82676947 GCA_030169165.1 Centaurea solstitialis | reverse complement strand
ATGTATGCGAATGGATGCTTATATGTGTATTTGCTTTACCTTGTGTATGTAACTATGACTAGCTAACTATATATATATATATATATATATATATATATTAGTTTGTTTAATAGCTCAATGAACTTAACCAGTCTCATCATATTCATTTAGCTATGTATAAATGTTTTATAACTATTTAATGAAATAAAAAGTGGCTTATTTAGCAAACTTCTAATTTATTTTAATTTAAGCAGAAAATCAACTATTTTCTAAACCTGTCTTTCCAATTTTATAGAAAAAACACTTCTTTCATTTATGAATAAGTTCCCCAAAACAAAAACCTCCCTCGATATATATATATATACAGGCAACTTTATTCATATAAGACTTTATCATTACCAACCACTGAACCACACAACCCCTAAATTTGTTGTATGTTGTATATCTATGTAGGTTAGGATTCCTATGAAAACAAATCATTCTTGTGAAACGGTGAGGACATGTAACTTTCAAGTACAGGATATAACCTTATCGTGAAACATGCTAATATAATCTTATAGCATGTGAAAACTAGGGGTGAACAAAAAACCGATCCCCGAAATTCCCGACCCGACCCAAAAATAGTCAAAAATTCCAGAAAACCAAAATATCCGATGTTTGATCGGGGTTGGGTAGGGTGCGAAAATCAATCACCCGAGCCCGAATCCCGACCCAAAAAACTCGACCCGAAAAACCCGACTAAAGTTTTTTTTTAATATTTGGTATTAGTATTTTGGACTTTTAGTAGTTGTTACTTTAGTAATAATTGTATTTAGATGTTAATTTGAATGAACTTTTAGTTTGGTAGTTTAGTAATTTTGGTATTTTTGGTTTGCGTATTTTTTTAACTTTGGAAAGGGAAAAAGAAAGTAAAAAAAATCAGGCCTCCCGAATTCCCGACCCAAAATCCCGGAAACACCGAAAAAAACGCCGAACCCCCGAATATCGGATATCGAGGCCTCCAATTTCCATAGAAACCCGATCGAGTTTTTGGTTTTCAGGCCCCAACCTGCCTGATGCTCATCCCTAGTAAAAACTTTATAACTTTCACGTCATATAATGTAACATTTTGATTCATATTAATTTTCAGGTCATGTAATAGAACACATACAACTAGTATTCATAAACCCGGATATAGAGATTGGCAATAGAAAAAAAAATCATTATATACAATAATTAATTTTAACTCATTTTCTTCAAAATAAATTAATTTGGATTATACTTTATTTATGATATTAATGAGTCAAATAAATGAGAAAATGTTTTTGTAGTAAATGCTAAAATAAATGAGTCAAATAATTAATGAGCTATTTAAATGTATTTATTTCAAAGTTTAAACATTGTTTTATTTAGTTTGTTATCTCCTTTTTCTAATATATAGTTATTACCCTTGTAATATTAACTCAACTCAATCATACATATTTTTAATTTGTATTGAAGATTATCACTTTCAATAATTCGATTATTTCATATACCAATTTTTTGGGTAACCATGGACTCTAATTAGGTCAATATCTACACCTTAAAAAATAGTGAAACAAGTTCTTCAATTTTATGGACTTGAACTAACAACTTTTCTTTTGGAAGAGGTATCCCAGACCACATTGGGCCCAGACCACATTGGGCCCAGACTAATCCTCGGCAATTTTGGGCCGAAACCCGACTGCTAAAGCATGCAGCCCGGGGTCGAAGCCCCCGTACCTCCAGAATGCGTCCCCCAAGGCTCGAACTCGGGTTCACCACTATGTAGTGCCCAAGCCTTACCACTAGGCTAACACTCCTTTGGTTTGAACTAACAACTTATAATAAATAAAGTTAATATCTTACCAATTTAACCTTTTTCCCTTATTTTTTTTCTTGTTCTTACCTTTAAGAATTATGAAGATGATGAAGTCGTAGGAAATGAAGATGTCATGTATGTATATGTCGTTGACATCATCATTAAAATCATAAAATGTGTACACAAAATGTTTCATTTTGTAGCGGGACCATGCCTTTGTTTTCTACCTTTATTTCTTTATATGTTTAATTGTTACTTTTGTTACTCTTTTTTTTTTGCCGATCTTCCTTATTGTCATTTTGTTTTTAGGTTCTATGCCAGTTATTTGAAGCAAAACAATGCAAAGAGAATTTGGCGTTTTTAACCCCCACTTGTTAAAGAGAATGTAAATGAATCTTATGAATATATATATGTATATAGCTATTTCATGAGATTTTTTAAACCATGGGTGTACTTGTCAGCTTGCTCATACCTTGACTAATCGCATAACCCTGGAATAACCAGAAAAATCCTCAGTGGCCTTGTGCAGAACTCGAACCAGTGTCATTTTAGAAGGATCCCGGCCCAAATGCCCAAGCATTATTGTCAGTTTAGCTAGCCTCACTGAAAATTAGTGATTAGAGATAGATAGCAAAATTTAGGTTTGGGAAATGTGAGCTTCAAGATTTCAAATCCAACTATAAGGAAAAAAGTTGAGCACATTATCAACGTCTATGCTCCACAGGATGCAAGTCTTGAAGTCGTATCAACACCGATTCTGACATTATCTGGATCGTTTGTGGTGACTTTAGCGAAGTCATAATTCAGGACGAAAGAAAAGCACTTGCCTTCGATACTAGAGGGGCATTTCTTTTTCATGATTTCATTGTTTCTAATGGTATGATATATGTTAAGCTTAGAGGTTGAAAGTTACCTGGATGTGGTCGAATGGTTCCAGGCTTACTAAGCTCGACAAATTATTGACTTCAATGAATTTTTTACTCACGTGGGTGTGACGACCCTGGCTAGATTTCATTCTAATCATTTCATATCTTGTTAGACTCTTTGGTCCGATTCCTTTTAGATTTTTAAAATCTTGGCTTCAAGATAAGGATTTTGATAAAGTGGTTGGTTACATGTTGTTGGAATATCGGGACAGGAGTGAAGAACGGGGTCTCGAAAGTCAAGGTGCTATACAAAAAGCTTGGATTGTTGAAAAAGAAAATTAAAGATTGGAGACTTGTCCATGTAATGAAAATAAACATAAAAATGACGCTTTTCTTGTTTGAAATGACAATTCATTAAGAAGCTAGCAAGAGGTTAGTGGAAAAATAACAATGTTACACCTCATTTCATATCTTCTTATGACACTCCTTTCGACAAAGAATTATCCAACTAAAGGACTTATCATAACAAATCTAGCATATTGGATAGAAATGTCAAATAGTAATCTATCGTGAAAGCCCCAAATTAAATAGAAGGTTGCGGTGACGATAAGCTCTAAACACTTGCGGGGTAGAGAAGTAATTATGGTGTTATTGATTTTGTTAAGGAATGTTTCCAAGGAGTACTTGAAGTCACAGAAAGAGAAACTCCACCACCTACCAAATTTCGAGCAAAGCTCCTTAGCTGATCTGATGAGAAGAAAATATTATTGATGGATTTAGCCTCGCATTTGCCAAACAGACATAACACATTGTCAAGAGAAAATCTAACGATATGGATCTCATGACGGAAACCAACCACATTGGATAGGGTTAAATTTAAGCGGATACTTCTAAAAAAATGTATCAACTATACCCAAAAAGTTATTGTGTGTATCCACTTACCAAAAATGTTTTTTGATGTATCAAATTTTATTTTTTTTGTTATTGTGTGTATCATGACCGGTTCAACTGATCATCAACCGGTCAGCTGCAGTTGGGACGGTAGCCGAAGGTGCTGGGGGCGGCGATGGTGGTGGTTCTAGGTGGTGGTTTTGGGCAACGATGGTGGTGGTTCTGGGTGGTGGTTCTCGACGGCAACAACGATGGTTTTGGGCGGAGATGATGGTTCTCGACAATGGTAGTTCTTGGTGGTTGTTATGGGCAATGGTGGTTCTAGGTGGTGGTTCTGCGCAACGACGGTGGTGGTTTTCTAGGTGGTCGTTATGCGTGGCGATGGTTATGGGTGGGTTTTGGGTAGCGACGGTGGTGGTTCAGGGTGGTTGTTCTCGACGGTGTAGCAATGGTTCTCGGCGGCGTAGCGGTAGTTATCGGCGGCGACGATGGTTCTCGACGGCAACAATTGTCGATGGCGATGGGTATTGATGGTGATGGATAGTGATGGCCAAAATTCGGGTTCGGGCCGGGCCGGGCCGAGACCAAACCCGGGTTGCTACAGTAAGTCGGTGACTCGGGTTTTCCATGACCCGGTTCGGTTCGGGCCGGGCTACGAAGGGAAATCAATAAACAGAACCTAAGGGTTGACAAACCGGAAAACCCAAACCGGTTCGGGCCGGGCCCTGACCCAGTTTGGGTATTTTTCAAAAAAAAAATTGTTTATTTGTTTGATTTTTGTGTGTATATTATTAGTCTATTATTCTAATAAGTAATTAAGAACTTAATTACTAAAGCCAAAAAGTTGATTGTATCACTAAAATTACGTACGTTTTATTTATTTATAATTTTATATGTAGATTACACCGTTACAAGAACACGAGAACTCTAGAACTCGAGAACTCGAGAACTCGAGATTAGAGAATACAATAACTAGATAAAATGAGAACTCGAGAATTGATATTATAGAATACGAGAACACGAGAACTCGAGAAGTCGAGATTAGAGAATAGGAGAACACGAGAATACGAGATTATGAGAGCCGAAAAATGAGAAATCTTTGCGTTTTTTGCGTTTTTAAGAGTTGGGAAGTTGTGGTTTGTTTAATAACCTCCACTAGCATTTATATACTCATCTAGGCTCAAAAACACCAAAAAACGGCTACATTTAAAAAAACGGTCATAAAATGGCTAGTTTTTTAAAAATTTCGGGTTTCGGGTTTGGCCCGGTTTTTGGCCCGGTTCGGGTTTGGACCGGGTTAGGCGGAGTTTTCTACAAATTGCAGGCTCGGTCCTGGCCCGCGGGTTGTAACCCGGGTCAGACCGGGTTGGGGCTCAAACCCAGGTCGGCTTCGGTTCGGGCTTGGGCTAACTCATCGGTTCGGTTCGGGTTCGTTTGGCCATCACTAGTGATGGAATCGAGAGATTGATCTTTCTTCCTAGGTGATGGAATATGACAAGGTGATCTGGTCGCACTTTTTTGTTTATTCTTTCTGTCAAAGGGGTGAAAAGAGCAATGGACGAAGCTGTCGATAAGGGGTTGTTTTGAGGTGTTTCTCAATGACCCTAATATCTCTGTTTTTCAATACACTAATGATGCTATTTTTCTCGGGGATTGTTCACGAATAAATATATCTATTTGGTGAGAATTTGAAGGTACTCTCAGTTAGGAGCAAAAATTTCAAAGATCGAAAGGGTGGCCTCTCCTCATCAAGAAACTTCAATCAAAACTCTTTAGTTGGAAAGTTGAAAATCTCTCATTTGGTGGCAAATTATCTCTTCGTAAGTGTAGCTGGCAGTTTAATGTATCCCATGGTGTGTATATATCCAGATTTTCACAGGCAGTTGGTGTTGTCAGCAGGTTCATACCGAATTTGTGGATTTAGATCATGCTGGTAATCTGGATAGAAGTTGATCTACTATTGATTATATGTTCAAAATATATGGTTCTCTTGTTAGTTGGCGATAGATGTTACAAGCAACAATGGCACCTTCTACTATAGACTATAGAGGTAGGATACATGGCTGTGACGGAGGGAGTGAAGGAAGCATTATGGTTGTGGAGATTTTTATATGATTTGGGGTTTGGGTAAGATTGTGTGGACTTGTGGTGTGATAGTCAAAGTGATCCACTTAGCTAAAAGGCTCTCTTTATTTTTTTGATCATTTGGTTATTGTCATTACGTGTTTTGATTTATCGAGTACGCGCGATTGGGAAACCGGATTATTTGGATTTTGTCTCTGGAAACAAAAAAATAAAAAATAATAATGAGAGAAACAAGTGACATCATTAGACTTTCTTAATTAACATGAGTTCAAATGGAAATTTTTATGCTTTTGTTATAATTTGAATCGCCTAAATCATATTGTAATCGGCCGCTATTCTCAATGAAAATCTTGTGTTTCAAGTTGACTTGATTAATAATCCTTTTTAGAATATATCTATCTAATCAAACATTTCAATATAGAAATCCATTTTTAGAATAATCTTGTGTTTTGTAGGGAAGTATATACACTTTGGTATATATAGAAAATGGAGAGCAAATTCGGAGAAAGATCAAAGAAGTCCAAATGCCATTTTTCACATAGACATCATTTAAATCAACTCCAAAATTTGGCAAAATATTGCCTAGAACGTGACTACATTCTCTAACAATTGAAGCAATTACTTGCAAAATCAAGAAATACATTGCCTTTGATTTGCTCTATTAACATGGATAAGAGTTTGATCGATATCATCAATTTGCAACTGTGTTGACTTGAAAATGTGACCCAAAACTTAGAAGCAGAAGTGGATCTAGGAACTCTTTTGGAGTGGTATGACATAATAAATACCATTTTTATATTTAATAATTTTTCATATAAACCCTAAAATTTCAATATGTGTGAATGGTTTGCATCCACTACAAAACCAATGACTCTTACCTATAAAAATTACCTAGGGAAATTTTCATCATTTTGATTACCGACGGATCACCTAGAAAATACAAATAGTTCAGTAGAATTCGATGTTTTTCATGAAAATCCAACCGGGTAATCTGTCACTCATTTGAGTTTCCCATCAACAATTTACCCACCAACTTTTGTGACGGTTTGGTTACAAATCACGTCTTTAATGATGGATTTTCCTAAAAACCCACTTACAGGTAAAAGTCTTTCATTTTATAGTGATCCGGAAAAACTTATGCTTACATATTTAAAGATCCACAAAAATCACCTATCCCCAATTTTTTGTGGTTTCATAGGAAACCACACCTCTTTTAGGGTAGTTCTGCCTGCCTCCTTAGAAGGGATTTTTCACATTTACATGTCATGCCTGCACCATAGTGTTGAAAGTAAAGACACATATATAATTTTAATCACTCTTGATCAGTGTAAAAAACATTGTAAAAAACATAAAGTGACTCCAATATCAATGAAAGAAAAGGACCACAAAGGAGAATGATACATTGAAGCTTGGAAGGGATTAATGGATATCATTTATCCACTCTACTGTTTGCATTTGATGCCCCTACCAAATGATTCATTGACCAAGAGTAAGCTTCAATCAACTCATCGATAGCCGTCAAATGTTCTAGTTAATCGACGGCTTAATTCAATCCGTTCAGATGGTCCATACGCTATTACATATCCTCTCTAAGATGAATTAAATCGATTTGTTTTCGACCCTTGGATAACTATACTTAACGTGGCTAGAAGAAAAGTTGACCGAAAAGTGGCATTGCGGCATTTGATTGGTGTAGATCACTAGCCATCCATAAATACACAAACATGTACATCTATAGGCCTACACACATGTGGGTGTCTTGAGAGAGCATGGGGTTTAACCATCATGATTTTTGGCTGGTAATCATACTTTTTTGAAAGCCTTGGGATCAAAGGCAAAAGAAACAGATTTATATATAATTATGGTGTTGTATAATCATCTCCTTGTAATTGCAGCTTAGCTACCCATCATACCCCATTCCACACTAGAGAGATGAAAGAGATTATATATATATATATATAATATATGTTTATTGATGAGTATTTGTTTATAATATATGTTGGTGAGGGTGCAAAAAAGTTTCAGTGAAAAAGAGAGAGGTGTCTCTGAAGCTGAAGGGTATATTTCTTTTTTCTTGCTTTCCTTTTTTCAAGGGTTGCTTTAAGAAGAGACTTTAAAAGAGTGAAGAGTGCAGCAGATACTATGAAAAAGCATAACTAAAAATCACACACACACACACACATAGATGCAATAAATCTTTACATGTGTTTGTATAGTATTTATTGGTGTCATCTCACCTCAATCTTTGAATTTGAAACTGGGTGATGTTGAGATTCTTTAGTAAAATTGCTTTCTTTCTCTCCACCATCTTAATTTATGATCACAAAGCTTAGTTCATTTTCTTGGGATTTTCAAGATCCCATCTCCCTTTTTCCTTTGTTCTTTCCATTTCTTTTTTAAGTTAATTTTCAAAATCATAAAGTGTTTAGGGTAGCACCAGACCAGCAAAAATATATATTATAATCTGTCATTCATATATATAAACTATATATGGAGTCTGCAAATTTTCATCAACAACATCATCAAGATCATCAGCCTGTGTTGGACTCTTCTTGCTATGGACTTTCATGGTCCCAAAATCCCATCTTGTAAGTTTTTCCAACTATCTTTCTCACTACTCTTTTAGTTTCTATATTTGGAAACTAATGTTTGCTTCTTTTCAGTCATTAATGTGACTAAACTCTAAATTAATACTCATAGTTTTATTTTCTAGATACATAGTTATGTGCCAGGAAATCACACACATATATGGGAAATTTCTATTTTAGGTGGATAAAACTTGTTCATTGTATTCTCTAACTTCAATTTCGTTGATTTCTAATTAGGGTTTTGATCTAATTCCACATTTACCAACAAAAATAGGAAATTTTATGCGTGTTTTCTACTAAATTGTGCAGGAATGGTACGAGCAATGACACGGACTCTAGAGATCTGAAGCAACAGCTAGTCAGTAATATCGATTTTGCACCTTGTCACAACACTAGCAGTGCTGCTTTGGTACATGTCTTGGGATTACCGTGGAACAACAACATTAATGTATCAAGCAATCCTGTCGAAAACTTCACGACCCACGAATTGCAACGTCTTGCAAGGATCAAAGATGAATTCTCGGGCTCAGAATCATATCCAAAGTTTTCGGAAATGATAAACAGTAGCCCAACATCCAGTATTGAAGATTTGCACTTAAACCCCTCTTCTGGATACAATAACAATCAGGATTTGTTGCTTAGGACATTCTCCAATGGGTGTCAAATAAAAGGTGGTCAGCTTATAGATCAATTCCCAGATGATACTACTCCAAATAATCATTTTCAAAATTGTTCTAGTAGGATATCATCAAGAGGGACTTTTAGCCAGATTTTTCCATCTATAAATATTTCAAATTTGAGTCAATCCCCGGCCGCAATTTCTTCCAACTCTTTCGATATGAACTTGCCCGCTTTGGATCTCTTTGGTTCGCCGAGGTTTAACGGGAATTTTAGCCATCCTTCTTCATTCAATCCTCATCAACTTGGAAGCTTTTTCAAAGACACTTGTTTGTCATATGGCCTTGATAAGATGCATCAACCAAATCACAGGCCACTAACTTGCCCTAGTAAAGTGAGTTTCTTTCTCTTTATTTTATTTGTCTTATTCTTTCCATCTAATTTTTTTAAGATGACAAAGGAGAAGGGATCCGAGGCATTAATATATAAAAGTTAGAGAGTCATATTCATACGAGAACAATAACCAAATAAGAGAATAAGAAAATATCGAATTACATGTCATTTTATACTAAAATCACGTGTAAATTGAATCACATATGATGCACGTGACTTGGATCGTGACTAATTATGGGTCATGCACACCTTGGTTTGAATGTTAGTGTACATCACATGTAATTTTGTACGCGATTTGATCCTTATTACCTTTTTTTTATGTTCTCGTTTGAGCCTCCATATATATATATATATATATATATATATATATATATATATAGAGAGAGAGAGAGAGAGACTTGGAATCACGTAAGACCAAGTTATTTTCATGAGACCGGTGATACCAAGATTTTACACTTAAAACTTCAAAGCAAAACACTGTGAAGGTAATATTTACAATGTTTTTACTGTTAAGGTTCGGATTTTTTTTACCTTCACATTGTTTTTGCTATGAAGTTTCAAGTGTAAAATTTTGGTCTCACCGGTCTCACGAAAACGACTTAATCTCACGTAAACCTAACCCTATATCCATAACTGAGTGATGAGACTAGAGAATAATGTACAATCTAACTAAATGCTTGAGGGCCTTAATTATTTCTTGGATCTGCACTACCTAATGTTTTCTTTAGGTTAATTTAACCTACTGGTTATTAGGTAATTAACAAACGACAGTACTCATTTCTTTACTAGTCTTTCAAGAAAAAAAAATTATATTGTTTAGGTTAACTTTCTTTCTTCATTTTTATTAGATGTCCTCTTTTCCTGGTTTATTTTCTTCCATTTCTTTTATTTTGTGACAACAAATTTCTAGTTTCTAAATAAACCAAGATTAGTTGTCAAGAATCTACAACTTTTCAGGATAACTTCAATATTTAATTTCAAATCCAATATTCAAATGATCAGTTAGAAACAAAGGTTCTATATTCGGCTAATTTCCTGATTTTTATATTTTAATTTCTAGAAAATGGGAGACATCATATCTAAGACTTTATTTGTACTCTTTTTGTAACGTTTTCCACTTTTTTCGCAAGTAAATATCTCCCCAAACAAGTAAAAGTTGTCTTCTTTTTTATTTCTCTTTTCTTTTCCTGCTCAATGGTACCTTCAACTTTATACATTACATTCATCTTTTTTACTAATTAATCGATTCAGCCCAAAATGCAGTCTTTAATTTAGACACATATATAGGTTCTTTGACAAGATTTGATGGTGATTTAAAGTTCAAACTAAACTTTATACATGTTTCACCTAATTTCAGCTTTCATCAGCCTTCAACAACCCTAGAACCAGCGGCACCGAAGCAAAGAGACCGGCTACCAATTACATGGACACAAAGGCTCCTCAAGCCACAATACCGAAGAAATCAAAGTTGGAGCCGCGCACTTCTTGCCCACCTTTCAAGGTGATTATATAACTAACTTAGGCTGTGTTTGGTAAAAATAAGCTAGCTGATAAGCTAGATTATAAGCTAGTACATGTGTGGATGGACCATAAGCTGGTTTATAAACTAACTTATTAGCTAACTTATTGAAACGCTAGTTGGAGTAACTAACTTATTACATCACAAGATACCTTTTTTGGTCATTTTACATATTAATAAACTAGTTTTTGTCAATCATAATTTATTCATAAGCTAGCTTATCAGCTATCAGCTAACTTATCAGCTAGTTTGCCAAACACACCCTTAATTTCCCGTAACTAGAATTAAAGCTCGCTCTTTATCGGTCTTCTATTAGTTCCATTCAAAAAAAGTTTGGAATTGGTTTATATATATAAAACTACAAGAACACTAAACATTTTGATGATAGAATTAAACTAAATTTTATGACAATCTTGTTCGTAAAGTAAAGTGACCCTTTTTTTCAGGATGTAATAAGTACTGTCGTTGTTCTGATTAAACATTCCATAATTAGCAAACACAAATTTTATCATCTACAACTTCCGTCAAGAAAATAGTTTAACATGGACTTTTGGGTGTGAAACGACTTGTCTTTAATCTAGAGTGGGACTCTAATTTATATCTTTTTTGTGTCAAAAAAGTTAATACCAAATTACCAACATTTATCTTGGTTTTCTATTATTACTGATTTTGATCAAACAGTTTTTAGTGGTAAATTTGAATCCTTGTGATACATGTCTCAGTTCTACTATTGCATCGTACTCCTCCATTTGTATTGGTTTTTCTTCGGGATTCTATAATATTACCAAGTTTTTCTACTATTAGAATGTGAACATATGAAAAACCCTTAAAATTTAGAGTTGGCCATATTGAATATATAAGTAGTTCCATTGTATATAATGCATAGATATTATTTGAGTGTAAATATCAACATGTATTAAGCAGGTGAGAAAGGAGAAGTTAGGAGATAGAATTGCAGCCCTCCAACAGATGGTGGCACCTTTTGGGAAGGTAGTGTTTTCTGTCTTCTCCCATCACTAAAAAAGTTGGTAGCTTTCTCCTGCATAAATCATTTATTTATTTATTTTTATTCTTAAATTAGTTCTAGTAAACTTTAAAAAGTTTTATGTTTGTTCTTCTTTTATAAAAACATTGAAATTTTCTTATCCTTAATAACAAAAAGTGTTCCCTTTTTATGTTTTAAAGTTATTTTTAGATATTAAAATGAAAAAATTAAGTTTCTAATTGAAAATAGAGCTTCGGTTGTGAACCGAAGGACAAACAAAAGTGCGTCACGTGTCTACACCTCCTTTACGCATTGTTCATGTATTATTCATCATGAATAATGTATTATTCCGGATGAATGTTACAACAATCAGAATGAAAAATACATGATACATATATATAAGAAATAATACATATATAAATCATGTATACGTGTACTATTGTATTATTTATCATGAATAATGTATTAACGTTTACCTTCATTATTCATGGACACCCATAAAAACGTTATGTGATATCAATTATCCTCCATGCTCCGAGTTTTACCGTCTTGCTAGCTTTCCCGTTTTAATAAATCTTAAAATCTTTAAAAAATTGTATATACATACAAACATGGTTAGCAGTTTATGAATCTTAGTGCACCACTTAGATGTTTAAAAATGCAGTTTAATATTTTTAAGTTAGTTAATTAGTTTGATCAGAACTCAGAAGTGCTTTTTGACCCATACCAAATAAATAATTATGGATGATATTTGCAGACAGATACAGCATCGGTGTTGATGGAGGCTATTGGATATATAAAATTCCTGCAAAACCAAGTCGAGGTACGACTCTTAATTACTTCCATTTTTTCAAAACATTCTTCTTGGTTCCCACAACTATCATTTATTTATTTACTTCTTTTACAATATCCATCTATCATTATTTAATTATATCTTCTTGATAAATAGGATATCTCATAATTTAATCATAACCTTTTACTTAAATTTGACTGTTTGTTTGAATGAATTCTAATGCTTCATTATGTACGTCTTTTAATGACTCATACAAATTGATATATTCTAACATTCAATATTTGATAAATACGTACCATCTTGCATCCATCTAAATACTGTAATTTGCGGTCTGAATTTTACGGGGTTTTTACTAATTTTTGAACTATATAACTATTTGAAAACTCTACAATTTAAAGAGATCAATGAGAAATTTTACCTTTAAGTTTAGTTTCACATAACTTTTTATACCTAATTAATTATACAATATTTAATGTATTATTTAATATATAATTGTTTTATAATTTATTATTCTTTTTATATGTATTCAATTCATAACGTAAAAGCTTTTATACATATGCTTTTTACCAACATGCCAAAACAGATTCACATTTCAAACAAAATATATGTAAAATAAATAAATTATGAAGCAAATGTATATATGTTAGTTATTACATTAAATTTCGTAGATAAATTGAAGAAATTAATATGAAAAATAACATATATTATTCAACGATTTCACGATTTAGAGGGAAAAAAAGTCCCTTGTACATGTGTGTGTATATATATTGGGAGGAAAGTTCATATGTGAACCCATTTTTATTGTGAATGTGAGTACTAATAGAATTGCGCCACGTGGCAATCTGAATCAGCATTTAAGCTTTATTCAATATGAATACCATGCGGGTGAATAAAGTTTTATTCAGACTGAATAAATCATGAATATTTAAACTGAATATTGGCACATGGTGCGATACTAATGGTCCTCACGTTCACAATAAAAGAGGAGTTCACATTTGAACCTGACCCTATATATATAGAGAGGGGGGAAGTTCAAATGTGAACTCAATTTTGGTTGTGAACATGAGACCGCTAAAATCGCGTCACGTGGCATATTCAGTTTGAATATTATGTGTTATTTAAACTGAATAACATTGCATTCAGTGTTTCGGTGTTATTCAGTTTGCATTTAGTGTTATTCAATTTGAATAAAACATGAATATTCAAACTGAATATGCCACGTGGTGTGCTCTCGGCTACCCTCACGTTCACAATAAAAATGAGTTCACATTTGAATCTGACCCTATATATATATATATATATTCATGTATATAAACATGCATGTGTATGAGACACAGAGAGTGTGTTTGTAATTCTAAAGAGAGTGAAAGTACACATATAAGTATAGGAGTAGTTTATTTTGCAATTTATTCTTATAATATAAACAGTCAATTTCATTGGTTAAGTTAATAAAAAAAATAATTCATGAAATTATTTCATATATTTGTGTTTTTTATGTGAAAATGAAAATATTTCATCAAAATAATAAAAAAAAATACATGAACAATTTCATCAAAATGAAAAAATACATGAAAAAAATTATTTTACATAAAAAAAACCATCAAAATATGAAATATTTTTATAAAAAAGTATATAGTATAACTTCATCATGTTAAACAATTTCATTAACTTAACCAATGAAATTGACAATTTGCACGATTTGTAATCTAAAAGTGGTTTGTATTTGATCGTTCCCTTAATTATAAGTGTGCGTGTGTGTGTGTGTTTGTGTGTGTGGACGGGTTCAAATGGAAACTCATTTTTTATTGTGAAGGTGATGATAGCCAAGAGCGCAACACGTGTCCCTGACTCCCTCCCTGTTAAGTCTGAATAATCAAGATTAGTAAGACTAAGTGTTATGCATTATTCAAAGTGAATAATGCAGCATTCAGTATATTATTCAGTCTGAAAGTTTTATTCACGCATAACATTCTGTATGAATAATCTTATGTTGTTCAGACTGAACAGGATATATATGTGTCCCACTCTTGGTTGCGCCACGTTTACAATAAAAAATGAGTTTGCAATCAAACTTTCGTTAATGCTGATATATTTATATATGATATAAGCTTTAGATGATGATGAAACCCTGCATAGGGTTTTTTGAAAGGTAAATATATGAAGTTTTATATTTCCCAAAAAACAATTTGATTTAGACTATGTTTGGCAACTAGCTGATAAGCTACCGATAACTGATAAGCTAACTGATAGCTGATAAGCTAGTTAGTGACTGATAAGCTAGCTTATGAACAAATTATGTTTTACCAAAAACTAGCTTATGAATATGTAAAATGACCAAAAGGAACATCATTAATAAATAATCAATTACAAATATTTTATAATATAATTAAGACAAATATTTAAAAATATAGTTAGAATAAATTTATAATAATATAATATGTTAAATAATCGATCAATAAAAAAATTAAATAGTATAATATATTGAAATAATATAGAATTCATTATTACTATTATTACTATTATTATTATTATTATTATTATTTTAAATATACATTATAATTTAAAATTTGTTAAAACAAATTTTAGAAAAAAAATTGTATTAACTTATATTTAAAATTACTATTTCATATAATAAAATAAAATTGATCAACTTCATATATCATAAGTAATTAGTAAATTTAAAAGAAATATAATTAAGAATTAAATTAAAAAAAATTATTTATGTTAGCATGTTTTAATTATATAAATATGTTAAAGATTTTTGATAATTAAACATATAAAATAATATCTAATAGAAAATAAATAGTACATAATAGTTATAATTAATATATAATGTATAATTAAAGTTTATTAATAATTAATTTTGTTTACTAAAGATTAATGTTTATTAATAATTAATATATAGTTTTAATTAATAATAGTCAATATTAATAAAGGGTATAATTGGAAAAAGTCACAAAAAACTCTTCATAAGCTACTCCAAATAGTTTATCTCATACATTGTGGTAACCGTGAGAAGTGTTATTGTAAGTTATTATTTCACCTTATTTTTTCATCTAAAACTAGAATTTAATAATATTAATTAACATATGTTTGTTTCACATCATGTGATCACAATGTGAAAGTTTTTAATTGAATTTTTTGTTTCACAAATACATAAAAATTGTTCACATTGTGATATATGTTAACATATGTGTTTTAGTTATAATTGAGTTAGCATGAATTCATTTATTTTCTAAATATTAGTGATAATTTGCAGACGTTGAGCGTACCATACATGAAGTCAATACAGAAGTCCAACAAAACATCAACACTAGGGGTAAGAAATTGTATACACTTTGATTTTATGTATGGGGATTTTTGAAAGGAAGAAAATATGATTAGGATTGAGAAATACAAGAGAATTATGAGATGGATAACAAAAAAATTGTAAAAATGCAATGCAACTTTTATAACGAATAATTATAGGTCGTATATCTATCTCATGATTAATATATGCCATATCCCATACTGGCTTTGTACTAACAAAGAAAATACAATTATATTTATACGCATGCAATCAGGTTTCGATGACGACGAATGAAAACGAAGAGGCAACAAGAGATCTTAGAAGTAGAGGATTATGCCTCGTACCGTTGTCGTGTTTGTCATACGTCACTGATGGAGGTGGAGGTATTTGGTCAGGGCCCTAATCAATTTCAAGCTAAGGTCACTTCCATCCACTTGAGTTGCGAGTGGATTTATATAAATACTATATCGAGATGAAACTAGCTAATTAAGGCACAATTCAAGAAACATAACTATGGCTCGACCTCGAGAAGCGATAATTATGGATGATTTAAGAAGGCCTGAGAAGTTTCTCTTATGTTTTTAGGAAACAATGGAGCAAACCTGGTCATCTTTTAAAAGACGTTATTAAGGATGGACCATGTTTGATCCATTGATTAGTAATTGAACGTGATGTTATTTTTATAATGGTTGAACCAAGTGCTAGAAGGAGTGTATTTAATTGCTAATGATGTCTACATTAAAACAAGTTAACACAATATTGTGTGAATTATTAGCACTAATCAGATTTGAAGATTTAGTATTCATTACTTTAAGCATACAAGAAACAACCAGAGGATAAACACCCTATGAGCCCAGCCCCAAAGTTATAAGGTGATTTTCATTATTTAAAATGGAAGCCATTTTTCAATTGTTTGAAGGTGTTGTTTGATTAGATATTATATGTTAGAAGTAAAAAGAGGTAAAGTTCATGGTACACTCATGTCATTTGAGGCTAAGGGTTGACTTTGTGTTGATTTAATATCGTTAACAAAACTTTAAACACTCGTAAACGCGTTGAGGCAAGTGTCCATTAGTTAGATATTTGTTTTAAATTAAAAATAAAATGTATAAAAACAGTTATCGTATTTTTTTTAACTTGCACCATTAGACATAAATATGAGTTTAAAATTACTTCTAATTGTAGCCTGGTCTTGATGGTCTAACAATCCAAACCACAAACCAAACCATAAAGGTGGTTTGGGGATTTTCCAAACCATGCGGTTTGGCATGAAGTGACCAATTTGATCAAACCATCCACCACATGGCACCATGGTCCTACATATTTAGGCAATTTGGGACAAGGTTTCTTGATTGGCAAGTAAAATCTTGGTTTTTGAACAAGTCCCCCTAGATTTTGGGCCTAATTTTACTTACGTTGGAGCCCGAACACATATATCCCAACTTGTGAATCTACGTTAATAATATCTATCTGTTAAAGGGAAAAAGAATAGAAGAACAAGAAATAGAGAGATCAAAGCTATCATTCTCATTAATCAAAAGCCCTTTATTTAGGGATGGATATAAGTAGATAAATATGAGATATTTCAATTATAATCTAACTCTGGTCATCTATCTCTATATCTATCATCATATCCTTTAGACGACGACACATTTATCATACAACATTTCCCCTTGTGTTGAGTCAAAAGAGTGCTGGTGCACAATTTGTTGTCTCGTTATAACCTTATGCCAAAATAAAAACCTAATGGGAAAAAGTAAAAATAAGACGAAGGAAAGAGTACAATGCACTAGTTTCTTTGCAATATAGACTCTTCCTTTAGTCTAATGTTTTCTCTGATTTGTACATTAATCATGAGAATTAGGAGAGCAATATAGTATATACATTGTCGCCTCACCAAAACCTTACACCAAGGAACAAAAGCCAATGGAAAAAATAAAACCTTGAATGAAGAAAATAGCACAACATACCAATATATAGTAGACTTCCCCTTTTGCCTACTACTCCCCATGATTCGTGCATTAATCAAGGGAGTTCGAAACATTTGTATTTAAATGTTTTCAACATGTTTCCAAATATGGTTTTGGGTAATGATTTGGTAAAATGTCATATTCTTTAGACATCTTACTTGATTTACTTGAATCGGGAGAAGAGTTTGTTATTGCTAATTATATAACAACTTAAGCATAATATGCTTTGTGTTACCATCCTTAATGTAGCTTACTTTCATTTATTGATACATGATGCATTATTTTCTTATATGCGGGTATAATGCTAGCTCCTAAAATAGGTGTAATAATATTTCTTAATCATGTGCATTCTTAAATAGTCTCATATAGACTAATAAGGCCGAAGTAGTTTGAACGGGTAGTTACATAAGATTTGTTTAATTACTTTCAAGATCGGCAAGTTCCCCATGCTAGTTCCTTATGCAATTTGGAAAGCAATTTGGAAACAATTTTAGTTGCGTTGGAGCCCGAATACATATAGCTCAACTAGTAATCTACCTCAATAAATACCTATCAAATTTCTTTCGAAATCAAAAGTTGCTATATAATTTCAGAATCTTTGTCCATTAAAAACAAACACAACTATTTGATATTTCTTTTCACTTTGTCATTTTAAACATTTTTTTGTTTTAATTTGTAAGATATTTAACATGATATGAAATTTGATATTTTATATTGTTTAATGTTCATTACTCATATTGGACGATCCATAGTTTTAGTACAAGTGTAACAATGCCTCTAAAATTTTTAGGATGACGCTAGTTTAGTATTATGATGTCTATGAGAATGATGAGATAAAAATATGTATAAAAGAACTATATACATATACATATATTGCTCTCATCAAAGAGCTATCCTTATTACAGTTAGTAATTCAACAAGAATCTATCATTCATAGTTCAACAAAAAGTTAAGAGAGCGAGAGAAATGAAAGACACCAAAGAAGAAAGTAATGACACTTGAGTTTGTAACTTTGAATACTTTCTCTTTATGTATGAATATTTTATTTAATTATGAATATATGTCTAAATCAAGTTGGACCATCAAATCGACTAAACAACCAAAAACTATTTAGTATGGTTTGATCAATTTCATATATAAATAGTTAACATTACCTCATATATGTTAACACACTTTAACATAGAAATTTTAGCTTATGTTAAAATACGTAAACATATCTTAGCATTAAAATATTAACATATGTTCACAAATTCGATCCCAACATCCCCAAATACGGGAAACCAAAAGATGAAAGTGTCCCTCATTCAGTAAAGCCATCGCATGATCATTTTTTAAAACATCATAAGATTTTATTAAAACTAGCGAGGAACTAGAGAAGAAACGAAGACATTAAAAAAAAACCTTACACAACTGCTTGATTGACATCTTCAGGTAATCAAAAATTTCTACTCCCTTTATACTTAGCCAAAACCCAATAAAACGATTTTTGGATGATTTGGTCAATAATAGCAGGGGGCGTCTGTCAAATATAAGTCTGTTACGGAATCACCACAACACAGTGGCACGCATGATCATTTCCATTGCTTCAAAAGCAATCAATGGCTCATGTTACTTTTTACAGTATTTACGAAAAATGAAAGTTTTACCAAAACACAACTTTTAGATGATATAATGTGAGAATGTATAGAACTTCATAGAAGTAAGTAAATTTCATAAATTTTACTTTTATTTGAAGACTGGGGATAACTTTAACTGTAGGAATTGTTTGGTAAAAATAAGCTAGTTTATTAGTCACCTTGACTTATAGGCTAACTTTTTGAAAAACTACTCTCACTAGGGTGCGTTTTACTTGTAGAAAATTGTTTTCATTTTCATCGAAAACGTTTTCAGAAAATAGAGTTGGGTTTTCATTTTCAATTTTCGTAGAAAATTTTAGAAAACTCGTTTACTTGGAACGATGGAGTTTTCATTTTTCATTTTTAGAAAAATTAGAAAACTCGTTTAGTTGTGCATTTTTTGTTTACTTTTCATTTTCTATTTTCCATTTTATATTTTTTAAATATTACAACGGTGGCGGTGACGGTGGTCACAGCGGCGGCGTTGGCCTCGGCGGCGGTGGTGGTGGTGGCCTCCGTGGCGACGACGGTGGTGGCGGTGGCCACGGTGGCCAAGGCGGCGACAGCGGCATCGGCACGACGGGCTCGGCGCGACGGCTGCGGTGGCGATGGCGACGGTGGCAGCGACGGTGGGAGGGTGGTCGCGACGTTGGCGGTGGGGCTGCGGGGGGAAGGTGGTCGCGGTGGTGGCGGTGGTGGTGGCGGGCGGCAAGCGGCGGTGGCGGGCGACGGCGGCCATGGTGATGGTAGCACCGGTGGCCGGTGTCGGCGGTGGTGGCGGACGCAGCGGTGACCGGCAACGAGAAGGGGACAACAATTGAAAATGAAAATGAGAATTGAAAAACTATAAAAAGTAGTTTTCTAAATTTTCATTTTTCATGAAATTTTTTATAGAAAACAGAAATTTTTTCCATCCTTGCGATTTGATGAGATATGAGATTTATTATTATTTTAGTCCAAATATATACCTCTATTAAGTTTTACTATACTAATTTTTAAATATGTATTTTTTATTATTATACAATTATAAGTTACTTTATCAGCTAACTTTACCAAAACATATTTATCTTATATCAGCTAACTTATATCATCATTTATCTTATTAGTGATCAGCTAATTTTTAAGATAAGTTAGAAAATCAAAAACCATATAATTGAAACAAAATTTAATGGCGAAGACGATTTAGCGAGTAGACCGGCACTCTTATGCGGATGGTGGGATGATATACGGTCGAGCTTTGAAGCTTATCCAAATCATCATCATGCCCAAATTGAAACACGTGTCCAACATTCAACCCATCTTTTTGTTAAGACTAAATTACATATTTAGTCCTATGGTTTACAGTTAATTGCACTATTAATCTCTATTTCAAAATAATTATAAATTTGGTCCCTATAGTTTACAATTTTTTTTTCATGTTTGGTCCCTCTACCCTAACAAGATTAAATAATTTAAGGATATTTTAGTCCTTTCATATGTTTTCTTATTTTATATTAAATTTAGAGTAAATTATGGATTTGGTCCTTAAGGTTTGACGGAAATTATGGATTTGGTCCTTAAACTTCATTTATTACACGGATGGTCCCTATGGTTTGAAGATTCTTACGGATTTGGTCCTTGAGGCTAACAGATTTGGTCCCTATGGTTTGAAGATTCTTACGGATTTGGTCCCTATGGATTTGGTCCTCAAGGACCAAATCCGTAAGAATCTTCAAACCATAGGGACCATCCGTGTAATAAATGAAGTTTAAGGACCAAATCCATAATTTCCGTCAAACCTTAAGGACCAAATCCATAATTTACTCTTAAATTTAAAAGGACTAACACTTCCCACGTGACCCCACCCCACCCTTACCTCTTCACCCTACCCCACCCATCTTCTTCCTCATCCAAAAAAACCCATCTTCTTCTTTTTCATCAAATCTCCAATGTTTTTAAACTATTTTCTTTACCCAAGAAACACATCATATATACACACACACACCTACATATATATATAGAGGGAGGTTCATATGAAAAATATAACTTTTTAAGAAAACACGAGGAGCAATCTTAACCACTTATCCCGATTAACAAATGCGGCTTTGACCGGTCCCCCCCCCCCTTTAATTATCTCTACCCCCCATATGAATCGCGTCAATTCTCCGTGATCACGTCCACCGTAACCGCAAGATGAGTGGCTGAGATTGCTCCTCACGTTTTCTTAAATTAACATGTTTCTCATTTGAAACCTCCCCTGTATATATACCCATATCAAATATAACTTTATACTCAAATACAAGTCGAACAAGCCATCTCCTTGGTTAACTCGATCCTGAACATATAACCAACTTAAATGTCTAGCATGATAAATAAAATAAAGACAATACCAAAGAGGGAAAAGGGGGCGGGGGAAATAATATTCAATAAGGCTGAGATTTTCTCTTGGATTTTGGTAGGTGAAGCTTGAGAAATTTCTCTTGTGGGACAAGCTAAAATGATGATCCATAGGTAATCCATGAATTGTAACAAATCCATTATCAAGGGATAACTTTATATTTGATCTTCTTCTATGTATTTATATATATATATATATATATATATGTATTTGATATGTTTCTTGGGTAAAGAAAAAAGTACAAAATATTGAAGATTTGATAAAGAAGAAGATGGATGGATGGAGTCAGATGGGGACTGTTAGTCCTTTTAAATTTATATAAAATAAAAAAATATATGAAAGGACTAAAATACTCTTAAATTATTTAATGTTGATAGGGCAAAAGAACCAAACACGTGAGAAAATGTAAACCACAAGGATCAAATCCATAATTATTTTAAAATAGAGATCCATAATGCAATTAAATATAAACTTCAGGGACCAAATATGTAATTTACTCTTTTGTTAATAAAAAACATCTTGAGTTTAATTGACATATAACATATAACATATTACATCAATATAAATATTTTTTTCATATATCAACAAGCTTTATTCGATAGGTAAGCATACAAGTTCTGACGGTCCCGACTTAATTAATATGTTTACATAAATAACACAGTGATCACATCAATATAATAATTATCATGAATTATAATCTAATTTTAGAAATTAATATAGCATGCACATAAAATCATAATTATAACATCAAGATAATGGATGATTGAAACATGAAATAATATTGAAGGTTCACATTTCCATCTTTAATATATGATTTATAGTTGGATATGATAGTGTGACATCGACAAAATTTAACGTATACGGTTCTAAAGGTTTATATCTTAGAAGACGTTTAAATATATATTTTCTAAGTTAACGATCTTAAAAGTTGTTGTAAATTCGTCTTGAACTTCGGAATTTCGGCAGGCTTCTCTTGTGTGTTTAAACGACCAGATCGTCCTCCCAACAAACCTTTGGTTGCCATTGATTATGAATATAGATATATGTATATAAGAAACACAGAAATCTACAACAAATATACTTTTATATATCTTCAAATATTGAATACACACACACACCTACAGATAGCCCTACATACATATTTATAGACTTGAAAGGGTGCTTATCCAAACGTTGTGACTGTTTGGAAGTAACCGCCAAGTCAGTTTCTTAACTGCCATCTGGGTGCTGATGTGTCACTAGACACATTTATTTTAATACACATAATACTTAGTACTAATTAAATAATACATAAAACGTTAAATGGCATTTATAACTAACACACCCCCTAAATGCCAAAAACGTTTCTACTGACACTTTACAAGTCTTCGAGCTTCAAACAATGATGACAAGATCATCTTCTTCTTTAGTGCTGTCGTCGGTGCTCTCTTTCCCAACTGTGTAATAACCTTCGATGCTCGGGTCCTCATCGTCGCTATTCTGAGTCTGAACCTGATTCGGTCTCGGAGTATCTGCAATGTTCTGATCTCCCTGATCCTGACTCACGGTTACACCACCTTTTAAGTCAACATTGCCCGAAAAGAGCCTGTCGGTCTTCCTGCCAACGTCTTGTTCGTTAATACTCGGACTTCTGCCAAATCTCTTCAATTCAAACTCGTAATGCTCTTGAGGAATCAATAAGTATTGATCAAATAATTCCTTGAATGCATGCCCGTAGCACTCTGGGTATCCAAAGCTCATTGCCATTTCACTCCATTCTCCTTCTCTTGTAATCTTTTCATGTCCACCTGATCCAACAATTAGTTTGTACAATTCAAATAGACAAATTTCAAAACCAGCCAACTTTGGAGGGAGTGTTATTTCCTCTCCACTCTTGATCTTGTGGAACCAGACAAGTGCTTCATCGAATTTCCACATGAACAACCCTTTGTCCTTGTAGGCAATACGATCGCAGTTTGTCAAAACCATGAAGGAAGTGAAATCGTCAAGGCTTTTTATGTTCAGGGATAACGTCTTCCCATCGATTTCAAGTTTATCATTGATCTTGCTCGAACTTGCTTCATGCTCGTGTGTCTTCTTCACTTCTGGATGATTTTCTCCAAGGATCCTTGAGTCACGTTCAACAGGCTTGTTTTGCACATCTCCAACATCCTTTCGATCGTCACACATATGTGTGATTTTGCAGTTTGAACCATTGACTTCAATCTCAAATCCTTGTAGTATCAATTGCTTCATACTCAACACGTTGATGTTGATTTCCGGTACATACGAAACATAGGGAACGTCATATATATTCACATCTGTAGTTAAATTAATTTCTCCAACACCATGTGTGTACAGTGGATTAAGAAGATGTTCTTCACAATTGATTGAAAAACATTTCTTAATTTTAACAAATATATCTTTGGAGGGTGTCATGTGTTTAGAGATTTTGGAATTAACATACCAGATGGAATTCCAGGAACCTTTGTTGGTTCCTTCGACCAAGTAGTCCCCGTTTATAACGGTTCTTTCAACATGTGTTTGCGTATAGGGTTGTAGTGGATCAAACTTTGACGAGATCGATCACCAGGCTTAGAGACTGGTTCAATTTTCTCTCGTACAAATTTCTTTTCAGACAAATCGAACCCCTTTCCTTGGACAGTCCCATGCAAAATGACCCATGTCATGGCACCGGTAACATGTCGGTTTTCGATCTCTTTTCTCGTTGATCTCACCACCGATATTCCAATCTCGAAGGAGACTTGCGAGTTCCCTGTTTTTTCTAGAACCTTGTAGATTTCTGAATCGAGTACTATGAAGCCTTCGTGCAAATCCCAGAGTTCTTCCCGTTCGATTTCTCCATCGGCTCTGATACCACTGTTGTAAATTCGTCTTGAACTTCGGAATTTCGGCAGGCTTCTCTTGTGTGTTTAAACGACCAGATCGTCCTCCCAACAAACCTTTGGTTGCCATTGATTATGAATATAGATATATGTATATAAGAAACACAGAAATCTACAACAAATATACTTTTATATATCTTCAAATATTGAATACACACACACACCTACAGATAGCCCTACATACATATTTATAGACTTGAAAGGGTGCTTATCCAAACGTTGTGACTGTTTGGAAGTAACCGCCAAGTCAGTTTCTTAACTGCCATCTAGGTGCTGATGTGTCACTAGACACATTTATTTTAATACACATAATACTTAGTACTAATTAAATAATACATAAAACGTTAAATGGCATTTATAACTAACTATGTATTTCAAAAGTGTATATGAAGTAAACGTAAATTGTATGCAATTCATCACTAAAAGTAAAATTTTATACGATTTCACTTTGTTTATAAAGAAGGTCCCTTAATCTTTATAGATAAATTCAAAGATTAAGGTTTTCATTAATTCATTTTTGTTATGAGTCAACTCATATCTTAACTTGAATAACTTCATTATGTCCAGGATATTTTTATCTTTTGCTATTATTTTTGTTTTCTATTATAATATATACTAACATTACATATACATTTAATAGATAAACTATTATTAAATAAATATACTCAATATTGTCGTTCCAACCCACATTGAGAACCAACTCCGACAAAAAACCATTCCTCCTCTGTCCCCTAAGTCCCATGCCTTCCCATAAACCTCCTCATCGTCAATGAAACCCTTTTCTCAACTCATAATCAAGGATGAGACCTTTCACACATTAGTTGAACCTTCCCCGCTCTACGTCATAATCAAATATGAATCGACAAAACCTTTCCGACCCCAAATTTAGAATTGAACAAATGTGGAACTCTCTTCCTAAGTTTGGAATCAAAGTCATTAATCATACTTTTTTCTAGTATAGGTTTGGTCACTTTGGTGATTTCTTGCTATTTATTTGGTCCAAGTTTAGTGTTGTGTTTTTTTGGGTCTAAATCTGATGCAAACCGAAAGAATGGTCATAGGACCGCATATTCTAGGTTTATGAAAAGACATCAGAGGAAGGATTCTAACGGGTTTGATTAGTAGTTATATAGGGCCACTCATAGTATTCATTAAAGACTTAGAAAAATCATAACGCCACTCAGGTTAAAATTTGACTTTGAAGACAGAGGGCTACTCATAGGTTTAATGAGTTTGATTTTGATGTTAACGAGTTTCAGTTAATTTGGGTTGACTTTTGGCGACTAAGGTTTGTGCTCAAGTTGATTAGGTGTGTATGTCTATATTCTGGTGTGTTTTATGCGGTGGCTAGAGAAGATGATTAGAGTAAAGGGAGTGGTCAGAGACTATAATCTAGAGAAGAGGCACCATTTCATGAACAAGGGAAAACGGTGGGTCGAGGAAACATATGGCATAAAATTAATTGGATGGCTTAAAATGTTTTTTAAATAATAGAAAAAGGATCAAAATGCCTCTGAGTTAATAGAGAAGTTAGGGTAAGGGACTAATTCATAACAATAATGAAATTATGAGGACCCTAATCATGAATTTAAAGTTCAGGGACCTTATTCGTAATTGTAATTAACACCGAAACAAAGGGACTGAATTTGTAATTTACTCAAAATCGTATTTAAACCGCCCAGCTGTATAAAACTTGTTTATCAGTTAACTTTGTTCCCACGTCATCCCATCATATTTAGTTGGTCGAAAATGCCCTTCGAACCGCCATACTACCATCTAAAATACGTATATTACACCCTTAGGTTTACTTATATTGCATAAATACCCTTTTTATTTTCCTTTTGTCATTTAAACCCCCATCGTGTTTTTCTTTCTTTGCCATGGCCCATCAATGGTTCTTGATTCTTTGGATTAAAATTTTATATTAACGGTAATGTAATTTTATGCTTCTTTCAGTTGCCTATTTGAATGAAACATTTAGTAGTTGTGTTTTTGTATTTTATAATTATATATTTTTTTCTAGATTATATTTATTTGATTAAAGGTCCAACATTAAGTATTAAAAAAAATTATAATAGAATGTTAATAGCTTATTGATTTAGGGTTGTACACGGAACACATAAACACGAATGATGCCTTTGTTTGTATTCGTGTATTTAACTTAACCAAGCAAGAGAACAAGCACAATGGTAAACGAACGATAAAATTTTGTGTCTATGTTTGTTCGTTAAGAAAGTGTGATGGTTTGTAATCTCTTAAATTCACTTATTAAGATACTACAAGAATGATTATGCTGAATAAAAAACAACTATTGTTACCAACTTATCATTTCGTTCTTAAAAAATAACATATTAGAAGACAAAATGGGTAAAATTAAAAGGGACAACAAATGAGTCTAAAATTTTAATTTCGTTAATGAGTTTACATATTAATGTCATAATACATGAATATATTTCATTATTAACAAACATAAATTAACGAGCACAAATAAATACCAAACATAAAAATGATTTAATATTCATCCATGTATTAGATAAACAAACATAAACAAGCTTTCCATCCAATAGTTCACAAATAGTATTCTGAACATTCAGTTCTTTTAAGCCCTAAATATTGACGATTTATACTGAAATGACTAAAACTATACGAAATCTATATAATGATATAACAATAAAAATATAAAAATATGAATGGGTAAAATACCTTGCGTTATATTTAATTAAAAAAAAATCAAAAAACATTACATTGTTCCTAGTTGTTTCACAATTCTACAACTCATATTTTCGAGGGATTCATTTAATGAAGTAAAAGTCATGGACCAATTTGTAAAGAGCTTTTATATTCTAATCAGAAATGTAAAACTCAAATAACAAGGGTTGAAATTGCAAAGTGAGACTTAGTATAGGGTACAATCATTAAAGTTTGATCTTCCATTGAAGGTGACATTTTGGTAATTTCCTTGAAATAATTGTCAGAGATGAACAGAAAACCCTTAAAAGTCGTTCTTCTACCACTTCTTCTCTCAAGAAGAATCTCTTATCTCTTATTTCCTGTATCCAGATATTTTTATTTTTTTTCTGACTGAATCTTTCCATTCATCTTATCCATCCATGGCTGATTGATGATCTTCAATCGTTCTCAACCATTTAGTTTCTAAAAGTTCCAGTTTTCGATTAACCACCTTTTTACTCAACTCTTCCACTGGTGAGTGATTGGATTTCTCCATGATTTAATCTATTAAATTCTTATGAATATGCAATTTATGATGATGATGATGATGATGATGATGATGATGATAATGTGTATTTGGAATTGGTTGATGTAATTGAAGCTTATTATTATGCTGTTTGTATTTTGATCGTGGATGTTTGTTACATTTTGGCGATATTCAGATTTCAGATTAGGGTTAATTTTGGTCCTTTTTTTAAGATGGAACGAATATGTAAAATTTGAAAACGAAATATGAGATTTGAGAAATTCTTTCATTAAAAAGTGGATTCGTCTGTTTTGATTCTTCCTTTTTTGGGTTACGGTTTCGAATTTCCAACTCCAATAGGCAAATAACGTGATCCTAAACGGTATTAATTTGTTTCCATTTTTGATCTATATTATTGTTCATGGATTTGTTAGCATCGATAGAATTTATTAGATCATTGGATGATGTTTGATGGATTAGTGTCTCAGAATCATCATAATGATGTGATTTTATTGGCATGTAATTATATGTATGATATATAAGCCTTGGGGTCTTTTCTTGGTTTATTGCATGACTAATGGGTGTGTATTGGTTTATTAAAACAGGGGAAATGAGTGCTCTGCAAGGTCCAGTTGTTTGCCCTTCTGTTCGCGGGAAGCAAGGTGGGGTTCATGCGGTTCCTACAGTTGATGGGCCTTTAATGAAGGCAAAGATTCATAGAAGTGGAATATGGGGACTCAAAGGCATCAACAGCCATAGGGTTCGAGTGCGCAATCAACGTGGGTCGAAGATTGTGACATGTAGTTTCAGTTCATCTTCAAATGGGAACGGTAGCATGGCCGAGAGTTTCAATGAAAATGATTCGGATTATGTCAACTCCAGTATAGTTGAAGCTGGTAAGATGATCTGCAAGGTCAAGTGATTTTCGTACTTGCAAGAGTTCGTAAATCGATAATTGATATAAATCTTGTTCATATTGGTTATCATTTCTTTCCCCTGTTACCCTAGCACAAACAAAGAAAGATCAGAAAAGTTGTCATCTCTGCAAAAATAACTTCATAATCCTAGAGGCTGATTTGTTATGTACCATAACAGATTTTAGAGCTTTCTTGAAGTTGAACAATTTTATGCCAACGAAGTGCCTTTAATAATATTGGGCTTCCAATTTATCTGATGAATGCAGAATAAGTAACTTTTTGATCTTTATTTTGTAGTGGATGTAAAAATTGGTTGCAATTTCCCACTTCTTCATCAAATTGATATCTAACCATGCTTAGCTAAGATCTTTTGATTAAAATTGTGATGTACTTTTTTAATTCTTAGTTTCATGGTATCCGAAAACAGTAGTGTATCTGCAATTAATGTTTGTTTATTTGGGTTTTTCTACTTTAGTTGAGGTCAAGAGCGGCCCTGATGGGTTTGTTATTAAAATGAGGGATGGGAAGCATTTAAGATGTGCTCATAACAACCCGCAAGGTGGGCATCTGCCTGATTATGCTCCACATCCTGCAATTGTACTGAAGATGGAAGATGGGACAGGCCTTCTCCTTCCTATAATTGTTTGTATGTATTCATATCTCATATATTCAATTATCTTTAAAGTTCCTAGCTATGTCTGGAATTGTATGCAAGGTTGTTCTCAATCCACTTTTTCTCCTTTGCAGTGGAGATGCCTAGTGTATTACTTATGGCGGCTATGCGGAATGTTCAAATTGTATGTTGAATGATTAAGATTCTAGAATTCTTGTTTTTTTCATGTAAATTGTCTTGGATAAACTGAAATTATTGTGTCTGTGTTTCAGGCTAGACCAACTATGTACAATGTGGTGAAGGAGATGATTGATAAGATGGGTTATAAGGTGAGACTAGTGAGGCTTTCTTGTTTTCATCAGAACACAATTTAGATGGACGCTTACTATTTGATTACATTATGTTTTTGTCTTTTCAAGGTTAAGCTTGTTCGAGTAACCAAGAGAATACACGAGGCTTATTTTGCTCGACTATATCTCACAAAGGTATGGAGTTAAAATGGACCAACTGCTTGATGGTTACACATCAAAAGCACCAATGTTCCTAAAGCTGTTATTTAAATGAAATTATGGTGATCCTGATCTCAGGTGGATGATGAAAATGACTGTGTTAGCTTTGACCTTCGTCCATCTGATGCTATCAATATTGCTGTGAGGTGCAAGGTATGCTGTTGAGTAGCTGACTTTAACTGATAATTTTTTCTAAAATTTGATTCAATTCTATATGCTTTACAATTTTGTGTGTGGCTGCTGATGCTGTGTATGTGTGTGTGTGTGTGGGTTTGTTGGTTATATTGCCTGCAACTTGATGCTTTTTGTTTCTACGATGGCTGAGCTTGAATATTTTAGCATTGCTGAAGGCATTGCTTGGCGTCCTGGTGGTGGTACATGCAAGTTACCCTCTTTCCTTGGATTTCATGGATTTTTGAGATGACATCATATGACATCTCACGAGTAACAGCCTGCTTTACCTTTGGGGTAAAGATCAGGCCTGCTTACATTCTAGATTCCACCTTTGGGTGAGACATTGAGGTTCATTGGTTTGTTTACATATGGTTCTCGAGCTTTTTGTGCGCTAAATTAAGGCCCAAAAAAGTATGTAGAAATTACTCCACAGGAAAAGAACAAGTTGAAAGAAGCCCATAATTCAGATTGGTTTTTGACAACGATGTAAGTTGGTTGACTTGATCGAACTATCTGGATACCATACTGTTAAGAACAAAAGATGTTTAGGATGGTGATGTCTCTATTCAAAGATCTCAGATATGATAGTTTGACATAACAACGAGAGCAATATATATGTAAAGATGGCCTAGGTGCTCTATAAGATTTAAGTTTATGATGATCGCTCCATCAAGTAATGTAAAATAAGCCAAAATTTGCTCCATCGACTTCACTAAGGACAGCTATTTCCATGTATGACACGTGATGGTATCAAGAAGAGCTCATAGTGATGCTTAGGCGACTTTGGTTATAACAGAAAATGCAACGAATGTGTTTTTTTTCACTAGGTAGAAAGGATTGAGCTGAAAACCCAAATTCAGATTTGGTTCTGTTATGTATTTTGGATTACTTGATTAAACTATTGGGATACCATTCTGTCAAGGTTCCCAATAAGATGTTTTTAAGTGATAGTGATTATCTATTAAAACGACTCCAAGTGATAGATAGGTTTTGAATTAACAATTGGACTATTATTGTTATTAAGATTGGACTTTAGGTGTTCTAAAAGATTTAAGCTTGTTGGATGTTATAAGCTCCATTAACTAAGGTAAAATAATCCAATAATTGTCTTCAGTTGATCTTTTTATGAAAATGCTTTTCATTAACATTATGGTACTAAGAATCAGATCATAGTGTTGCGTTAGAGACTTTTAGTTATAGAAATAAGAATTGTTCTTTCACATTTGCCTTAGAAGTGGATTCAGCTTAAAAACCCAAAAAAACACGCATCTTCGTAACATCCTGATACAGCTAATTTATGACATGTTGAATTTATTCTTTCTTATGTGTAAAGTTATTGCAAAAGCAAATGGTTCAGTGTACATTTTGCTGCTGTTTTAATTTATGCTTATGGTTCTCTTCGATTCTGATCTTGACTTGAGTTATTGTTACAGAAGCTTAAATTACTACTATTTATATCCTTTTAGGTGCCGATACAAGTGAACAAGTTCTTGGCTCATAGTGATGGGATGAAGGTTGTTGAATCTGCAAAGCTTCGTTCCAGGGTTCTCCAGATGGTTAATATTTAAAGAACTTGATCGGTATAAAAGGCATCCTTTCATTTAATTGTTTGACATGTGCATGTTATGTAGGTGCATTCTAGATCTCACCCTTTGAGAGCTTTCATGAAAGGTCAATTTTCAAAATCTTCTGGGGCTAGAATGTTATTGAAAAAAACAGCCACTATTTTCAGACCTGCTTGGATATACTGGGATTGTTTGATTTGGCTTTATTAGTCTAGAAACAGCGAAAAATAATTTTACAGATATAATTGGACGGCACAAGTTCTCATGAGTTCAGTAGGTCGTATTTCATGAGTTGGACCGAACTATTTTCTTGATTCGATGTCACTGTGGAAAGCATGAATTTTGACAAAGATGACAACTGTTTCAGACCAAGTGGCCAGCCTTGTGTTGAAACCAAGGAGTTTAATCTTGTACGAAACATGCTTATTGCTGCTGTTGAGGAACGCTATAGAGATGCAGGTTGGTTTTGATTTCCTCCTCTTTACTTGTTGGAATGTAGAAGTTGTATCTTAATGCTCAAATGTGAAACAAAATTGACCCACAATCACATGTTTGTTTATTCTTGCACCATATAAATAGGATCTCATAATGAAAATTACTAAAATGAATATGACCCCTTCTGGAACCATGGGCTCGATCTTTTGTTATGGACAGAGCACTGTCTCTTTTTTTTAACAGCCATTTTTTATTTATTCATGCCCAAGTTCTAGTCGATAGCTGCTGCTGCCTGCTACTAGTCGCATTTGATGGCCATGATTGGCAACATAACTAATCTTTTAGATTATTGAAAAAGCACTGTTTGGTTTTTTATAAGCTAGGAGCTCGAGAGGCTTTTTCTTTCCAATTATTCCCCTTGTGTTTTTCTAGTTAATTTTGTAACATGTGTTGTTTAGGCCATTTACATAGTCGTCTAACTTTTACCAAACATGACTAGCTTATCAGCCATCAACTAGCTTTTCAGCTAGTTAGCGAAAACATAGTCGTAATAATCTTGGCTTCTGAGCTTTTCAGATGTGGAACCTATTGATAGGGTATTTTTAATGATGTTCAAACTGAATAAACTTCATATCTTTGGACATATAGAAAACAGCACAAATGAAAACTAGTTATCCCCACGAATTCTGGCATATTTGTTTGTGGTTGAAAGGTCTGATTGTTTATTGGCGTTTGACAGCTCAATGGAGGGATAAGCTGACTCAATTCCGATCAAAGAGAAACTGGGCATAACAACAACAGGTAGCAAACTCTTGAAGGATGTTGGGCGAAGTATCTATTTAGTAAAACCATGTTTTGTGTTTGTCTTTGTGTTATATGTTGCAGGATGATCCATCCAATCTGTAAATAATGGGTCTGCAAAGCTGGGTTCTTAAGTAAATAATGTGGTCTATCTGTTATGTTGTAGTTAACTACGTATCGTACTATGTTGTAAATATCGAAAGAATGATTGATGGGTGTCTACTGTTAATCGACAATTGGTTTCTGGGCAAGTTAATTCCCACGTTGATATATGCATCTACATTTAAGAATCAATGGAGTTGGATTTAAGAATCAATGGAGTTGGCGCATTGGGTTGTCGTTAGTTTAATTACAATTCAAACTGTGAGAAGATATATAGGTTAATACATGGTTCAAAATTGTAGTTGATGCATTGTTTGCACACTTTCATTTGCTACTTTTCATTGGAGTTTTTGATTTACAACCAAATATTTGGACTTTCTGAAATCGTTTTAGATTTTTCTTTTAATCAGGTTGTAAAGTCAAAGTTCCAAAAAGAAACCAATGGACATGTGTTTAATGAATGAATAAATCTTTAGATGTTTTGAAGCCGATTAAATAGATTTTTAAACACATATCCACCCAGCATAACTTGTTACATTAAAAATTCGTGATCTTATTGGTTTTTGAGTAAACTACAACTCTGGTCCCAGTGGTTTACATGAATATCTGAAAGTGGTTCCTAGTCTTCAATAACTACGATTATCATGTCTATTGTTTACATTTTGCTTTGAAAATGGTCTTTGGTCACTAACTTTGTTAAATATCTCCGTTAAGGGATATTTATGTCTTTTTATCCTTTTTTTCTTATCTATATTGGTTCTTTGAGTAAAGAAACCATATAAACTACAATTTTGGTTCTTTGAGTAAAGACAAAAAAATGTTAAAAAGACATAAACACCCTTTACTTAACGGATATATTTAACAAAGTTAGTAGTTAGGGACCATTTTCAAAGCAAAATGTAAACAATGGGACGATACTCATAGTTATTGAAGTATGAAGACCATTTTCAGAGATTCATGTAAATTACAAGGTCCAAAATTGTAGTTTACTCTTGGTTTTTAGAAGATCCAAGTTATTTTGATTGTTCAAAATTGAAAAGTCAATTGAGTTTTTTTAGACCTTTTTATTTTACTTTAAAAACATGTTTACCTGGGTAATTGGTTTTAAGTCAGCTTATATTCCAAAATAATGATGCATTTTCCCAACTAGTAAACGACCCACATGTTCACATTCAAATGAAGAACCATCCAAGTGTTGGTTGATCTCAAGTTTTGTCTTAAGTTTCATTGCTACTTATTGAGAGGTGTAGGCTATGTCGTAGCAAAGATAAAAAAGTAGTGTTGGATTGTTACAAAATTTTATTGCTGCTTGTTGAGAGGTGTAGCTTATGTCGTAGCAAAGATAAAAAAGTTGTGTTGGATTATTACAAAATCTTATTGCTGCTGCTTATTGAGAGGTATAGCCTATGTCGTAGCAAAGATTAACAAGTTGTTTATTTGATTGTTACAAAATTTTATGACAATTTCTTTTATAAAAAAAATCTAAATACACCTCAAATTGTTGAAGTTTGCAAATTTTTAAAAACAACAATGAGCAAAAATGCTCTATTGGGAAGTCAAGAACTCTTTGATCAAAGTTTTTTGGTAATTATTTTGATAGATTACCAAATGCTTTATATAATCTCTTGTCAGGTCATTTGTCTAGACATATCAATAATTCGGTTAGTGTTTATTTGGTAATTTAAGTAGACATATCAATAAGCTCTCATTAGGTCATTTTAATAGATTTGTAAATAAGCACTACTTATGAAACTTAGCATTAGCAAAGATATTCGTTTTTCAAACTTTATCTTGTGCGGCAAATACATCATTAGTGTATATTCTTTCATATATATGGCGCAACCCAATTCATAATTCTTATTTTTTTTGAATAGAAATACCTAAAAATAACCCAAATACTATGCCGCATATTTTTTGGTTAGTGCTTATTTGGTAAGCTTTACAAATCCATTAAATATTTTTGTATCATTTCCTAAGTTGAACTATATGGCATAATTAAAACTGGAAAACAAATGCAAAGGTTTTGATTTATTTACAAGGATTTGAAAACTGTATTTATGAAATTACTGGCCATTTCTTTTTAAAATATCAAGGTTCTAAATGGTGTGGGGCGTGACGTGGTGACGAGACCAAGCCTCAAGTCTTATAAGTCATGGCAAAGCCATGATGTTTTCAAGACGTGACTTATGACATCAAATTTCTAATTCATATAAAATATTTATATGAGAGCGTATGTTTTGTACCGTTATTCAATGAATCAATAGTAATAAGCAGACTAAATTAAGTTACATATTAAAAACAAGTAAATAAACATTAAAAACATAAGGAAAAATCAAATATTGCATTAGAAGAAATGCGCAGTCGACCATGACATACCACAGACTTAACATGACGTGAGACACAAGCCTTAAGACAGAGTCCATTCTGCACACACCTAAGCTTTTTAGGAGAACGAAAAATATTTAAGAAAAGTTGATGATTTTTTTTATTATTATTAAAACTGGTAGTTTTGTGATTTAACCTAACGTCCTAAACCCTCCTTCCCGGCGGTTTTAACCGTAACTGGATACGATACCCTCTAAACCACCATCGGCAGCAGAGACGATCAGTGTTCAGGCGCCACCTCCGCCATTGATGTGTAATTGAGGCGGAGCTGGCCTTTACAACTAACTCTCTAGACTCCATATTCCTCCATACATTCCGGTATGTATGTATGTATGTATGTGATCATCATATATATATATATATATATATTCATTCAGTTAATGGTAATGTTGATTGTAATTATGATGTTTTTGGGCAGTCGAATGACGGACTTGATTCTAGAGGCAAAAGATGCGGGCGATTGGATTTACAGAGGAGAAGGAGCTGCCAATCTCATTCTCTCTTATACTGGATCCTCTCCTCCTTTTGTAAGTTGAACTTCTTTTCATAACTATATGCTTGCTTTGCTTGCCCTAATTTCTATTTCTCAAGAATAGTATAATTCATCACCTAAATTCATATTCTTTCTTGTCTAAGTTTTCTTAACAAAACAAAAAACTTCAATTATGGATGTCAAGGTACAGTTTTTGGTTCTAACAGTTTATGGATGTTAAGATAGATCATCAAACTACAGTTTTTGGTTCTAACTCTTATCATATGTAACCCTTGATGAGTTGATTACAATAATAGTCTAATTAAGAACTACCAAGTAATTTCTTGTATCGGTTCTGCACCCATGTTACAACAAGTTTTAACAATTTATAGCATTCTACAACACACACACATGTATATATATATATATATATATATATATATATATATTTAAAAGAACACGAGAACCAACAAAATCATACATTATTTTGTGAAAAAAGCCATGCGGGCGACTTAAGTCACAAGCAAAGTCGCATGAATCACATATGATTTTGTACATGAATCATATATGATTTTCTTAGTTCACGTGTTCTTTTAAATACTTGTGTGTGTGTGTGTGTATGACAACTTATAACAGGCAAAGGGAGTAAGTGAAGGACAGATTAAAGCTTAATCACAGCTAGTTGCTTAAAAATGCCGTACCATTGGTTCTCTTTGACGTTTTCTGGATTTATTGCTTAGAGTCTCTGCACTTTTGACTAAAATGAAGAAACCCCTTTTTCTTGATAAGAGTTTGGGAAAACAAGTTCAACTTTGTATGGTTGCTCAATACTGGTATCGACTAATTGAATAATTCATCTTTTTAACTAGTCCAAGTAACAGCTGAGTCAAATCTAATTACTTTTTGTAGGTTGGGAAAGTGTTAAGGGTACAAAAAGTTAGAGAAACGGGACCAACTGTGAGGAAGTTTCTTCAGATTTATCCGTACATGAATGCCTCCTGTGGAAACAAGATTGCGACCTCTTATCGGCTCAAACAAGGGAAATTGCAGAACATCTATATGTGCAGCATGTAGTGAAACCACTATTAGGTTCCGGTCATGTTGATGCTGGGGTATGTTTTGACATTATCATTAAGATCTGCAGGACCTTAATTGTACAGATCCAAATCCTCAAAACCTGTTATTGTTTCTATTGTTGAATTCAACGTTTGTTGATAGATAGGATTGGGCAGGCTTGCTTTGGCTCTCTGTGCTCTCTGTTTATTTTATGGTGTATGGCAATATAAGTTTCTGAAGTTCCCATGCATCATCACCAATTTTGATGTTATAGATTATGTTTTAGTAGTAATTATGCCTTGATCTAAGTATCACATCCACTTTTAATAGAGTAATGAATAAGAAAGGGAAGCCAAATTCACAAGGTTTACGATGCATATTTAGGATGATTGCAATGAACGGAACCTCAAAATTCATGCAAATAGCATGTTTCAGTTGATTAAAATTTAAAACCCATCATTAACGTATTGCTTTTTTGTCTATTTAAACATGAATTCAAAATGTTTGCTATTAAGACAATTGTTTTGCTCCTGGATTTTAGCTCAAGATTCTTGACATTGAGTTTCATAACATGGCAGGTTCGCATTTTTGTATCCAGGGATTTCCTCAATTCAGTGAGGAAAGATGTTCTTTCTTGGCGTCCTTCCTGGAGAGTTGATGATGCAGATGTCAATACCCAGTGCAATTATGCACTGCTCATATCCGATCATTCAGTTTTTTCTCAGGGTACTTACTAACTTTATTGATTTATTTGGAAATACATTTAGCCCTTCTGTCTGTTGCAAAATTCACAGTGGCCTATCCACAATAAGGGCCAGAGGCTCAGAGTTGCAGCATGTCTTGTGTTTTATATGTCAGACCTTGAACTTAGGGCAGACCTACTTAGGGGAACAAGGTGGCACAACTGCACAAGACACCGCTTCATGGTTCCATCGTAGTGGGGAAAAACATTACATTCCTGAAGGGTGCGACCGTATTGTTTTGTTGTGTGCCCCTATATTTTTAAAAAACTACAATTTTTTACATAAATTTGAGGCATTCGGGTTGCTTTTAGGTGTTTGATTAAGGTGTTCCCTTGGCTTCAAGAGAGCTTGGGTTCGACTCCTACTTGTAACCGTATTTCTATTTTTTAGCTTTTAATATTGAATTTTTATTGCTTTTGTTTTTTTTAAATTGGTCGAAATTAGAGTTGCAAGGGATCGAACGTGTAACAAGATTTTACTCTAAGGTTAAATGGTGTCACCATTTAAAATTTTTTTGGGTCCACCTCTACTTGAACTTATGCTACTTAGTAAATCCTATTGTCAGCGTGTATCATGAGTCCTCATTTCAGAGGAATGCTGTCAACTTAACATGATGAGTATGCTCTCTTAATGCAAGCAAACGGAGAGCCAACAAACGAAAAATGGGTAACATGAGCTAATGACTGCAAAAAGTAAGCATATAAATAGTTGCAGTTGGCAAACTTTTTTAAAGTTGAAGGTGCTTTCATTGGAAGTATGTGATTGTTTGTTAATATATGTGTGTGTTTGGAAACTTTAAAGGTTGATATAATAACTACTTGTTATCCCCATGTGTCAGCTCTTCATGATGAGGAACTTTCGATATCTGTAGAGATAAAGGTACATTCTTATTCCTTTATAGTAATATTTTTTTTGTCTGAAAATTTTCCATTGGTGCATCATCAAACACATTTATCATCAAAATAGTTTTACACTTTGAGTATTGTTGTATACATACATATACTTATGCATATTAATGGCCTTTGTCTGATCACACTCTGAATTATGTGTGGAAGTATAGAGAATGCACAATTCATTGGTATGCCAGCTGGTTTCACAAGTATTATGTGTTCTCGTTATGGTTTACACACTTTGTTCTCACACAAGCACCCCCGTCATATGTACGTATGCATACACATATGTAGTGACAAAATTGCTTTTGAGGTGTCATTGAGGAGTAGTACTTCATAGAAGATGATTTCCTATATACAGGCCACCACAATTACATTAGTGGAGTCTATGTGTTGTGAGTGGAGTGGCATCTTCATTGAGCACTTTTTATGGTGAGAAATACCTTAAATGCTAGTATAAAATTCATGCCGAAAGAAGCTGCCATGTACCTACTAAAGAATATAGATAATTTACCACCCCAAAGTTGGGGCTTGTTTGAAATAGATATTCAAGTGAGAGGAGCTTGCTGTGTAATAGGTGGAAGATTTAAGTCCAAGAGTTAATATGGCATTAGTTGAAGGCGGTGGCGTTGATTAGCATCACAACACGTTATAGAAGTGATTGCCATTATTTTTTTTGATGAATGTGAGGCTTTAAAGCCATTGAATTGGTGATCAATGACTCATTAATGTTGATTAGCATAAACAGTGAGAAAATGCTAGATTTTGAGCATGATTGATCGATTATACGTAGTATAAAGATGATATGCATGTTGTAAGTGTATTATAAGTAAGAAGAATCATGAAAAATGGCGTAGAAGGGATTGAGAACGGCGAGATATCTTCTGGAGGTTTCAACCAGTCAACTCTTGGTATGCCACATGCAACTTGCTGAAGTTACATGGTACTGTCACGAAGATGAAGTGTCAGGGAAGTTGGTGAGCCCAAATGAGTTTCAAATGAGCTCCAAGTCAGGCGAGTAGCCAACTACTTGATATAGTGACCTATTAGATTGTGTTCTTAGGCATGAGATGCAATCATATCAGAACTCGCATTTGACTAATGTGAGGTTGAAAACGACTTATTGGTTGTGTAGCAAGTTCCGCAGACCTCTGTTGGTTGTGACGTAGTTCAGATCATTCCATGTTCGCTATATAAGTTAGTATGCATGTTCAGTAACTTGTTTAGACGCTCAGTATACATGTACATGTGTAGGTGCCTGTATCAGTTTAGTAACTCTACACAAAATGGGTGGTAGTTTATGAGCTATTATGCAGGATAATAATGATGGTGGAATAGGTCTTCTCACACGCATCACAGAGCACATTGTGCTGATGTATAAGGAACTTGGGTGTGTGCTAAAGTTTCTTCTAGAGTTCCAGTATGCCGTCTTACTTTGTTGCTTTTTTCCAATGCAGCCTAAATGTGGATTTCTTCCTTCTTCAAGATATATTTTAGAAGAAAATGCAATTAAAAGGAGTATGACTCGTTTCAAGCTACACCAGAGCCTCAAATTGCAACAAAAGAAGGTTTTCTATCTTTTCCCCTATTCTTTCTTCTTTACGGCAGGCTATTTTTTATGTCACAACTAACTATATTGTATCTGCATGATTATAGTGGCTCTCTAATTTATGGCTTTTATCTCAGATATCGCAAATAAGTCAATATGATCCATTGGATATATTCTCTGGATCCAAGGAAAGAATATTGAAATCAATTCAAGACCTCTTTTCTACGCCCCAGAATAATTTCCGGGTGTTCTTGAATGGTTCCCTTGTGTTTGGGAGCTTAGGTGGCGGGAAATATAGAACTAATATCAATAATGATAAAGCACTTGAAGATGCCTTGAAGTTTGTTATTGAGGCCGACGATGGCATGCGTACAACTTGCTTTCTGCAACTTGTTACTGAGGCTATTTATAGATCGGGATTATTGGATCAGCTACTTGAAGTTCAGAAGCTAGATGTTTTTGACATAGAAGGAGCAATTCATGCATATTATGATGTTGTTTCTCAGTCCTGTGAGGTTTGTAGAGAGTTGGGTGAAGACAGACTATCAGGTAGATACAGTTCTTTGCATTCGCTGCCGTTGGATGGAAGTTTGAAGATTGTGAGGGAGTATCTGATTTCTGCAACTGCAAAAGACTTGAGTCTCATGATTAGTTTTCGAACAAGGCACAAAGGGGACCCACGTTCTCCATATAATGTCATTTTTCATGAATCAACTGGCCAAAGTTTTGATTATAAGGTAAGCAAAGATTCCTTTTAAGGTCTTTCACCTTTTTCTTTTCCTTTTCTGTGTGACATTGTCTGGTGACAGTTTAGTTACTATGAGAATGTTATACGTACATACTTTTACCCTACTGTTAATAACAAGATCTTCTTTGGAAAGAGCCAAAGAGGCAACCCTTTGGCACATATATTAATAATACGACTTTCTTTTCTACAAAATTGGTGCATTCATTTGCCTCTAGCATACCGAATATTTGAATAGTGATAATGCCATTTTTCTGATTCTTACAATCTCTATATGACACAAACAACTGTACACAAGAACATTTGGAAAGTCTTCTCAACATTTTATGCATCTGTTGAATTGGTCTATTTTGGACCCATATGTTAATTTTGATAACTTATCATCTGTCATCTTTCTCTTCTGAGTCACTCATATATTTTTCTCCAGCCTATCATAAAACACAGTGTAAGACTTAGTACATATATTAAAGGAAATATTATACCTGAAAAGATTCATCATTGTGTAGTTGTTTCCGTAAACAGCATGCTCTACTGCTCTTTTAGTTGAGTACCATTAGCTTTTCTGTGTAGTAATATTCTTTTGACTTGCATTTTGGCAAATCTCACCTGGTGTTGAATTAGTTTGGGGTTATTGTGCTTATTCAAGTACCTTCTGGTTTCACAAGTTGAGTTAAAATATTTCGTGTATGGTTTGGTGAACATAATTTTCATGTATATGCAGGTATCATTCATTGATCTGGATATGAAACCTTTGGAAAAAATGTTGTTCTATTATGAGCTAGACCAAAAAATAATGCGTCGCTACAAAAACATGATGAAAACCACAAAGCCACCTGAAATTTCTGCAAGTGTTGAAGGTAAAACTCCATATCGAGATAAGTCCGTTGTTGTTGAAGATGGTTCTCCAACTCGAGATTTTGCTGGTAACTTCACAAATCTTCGTTGCTATTGATGTTCCTTTGCCATATAAATACCACAATTCTGCAACTGATCTTTTTCAGATGATAAGTTCATTACTGAAGTTACATGCACATAGATAATTGTCCCCATGTTACCCCCCTAAGGTTAATGATATATGGATAAGATATTAATATGAAAACAGTGATGGGAAAATATCTGGAAACGTATTTCTTGTCCTCGGCAAAGCATTCTTATTCTTTTATAAAATTCTAGCTTAATGTGTGAAGTTCCTAAAAAAGTGTCAATTTTCTTTCTTCATTGGGAACTTTACCAAAAGCTTTAATTTGACGATATTAAGGCATTGTTTGGTAAACACAAAGTAGCTTATAAGCTAGCTTATTTTTGGTGTAATGTTTGGCTGGACAAAAGGTAGCTTATAAGCTAGCTTTTTGATAAGCTACTTGGAGGTAGCTTTTTGGAGCTTTTTGTAGCTTTTTCCAACTATACCCTTATTAATATTAATTATTATACCCCAATATACCCTTTTTGGTCATTTTACATACCCATAAGCTAGTTTTTGCCAAACATAATTTGTTCATAAGCTAGCTTATCAGCTACTAGCTAGCTTTTCAGTCAATAGCTAGCTTATCAGCTACGAGCTAGTTTATCAGCTAGTTTGCCAAACATAGCCTAAATCCATGCAATACAACTCAGAGGTTTCGATTCACCTCAGTCGAAAGTACATGGAATTGTCATCTCTCTGGTATGCACAAGATAAGAAGCAAGACACCTACAAATAATCCCCTTGACTTCTGCAAGGTTATATCTCTTTAACTTTGATAAGTTTTATAAACTATACCCTCCACACACAGAAGTATGCTTTCAAACATTTTCATCATTTGTCAAAAAAACACTGTGATCTTGTTGCAGCTTAGCAGATTACAACCAATCCTCCCAAGTCCCAACCGTCTGCAATGTGAATCGAACTAACTACCACCTTTCTTCTCCCTACTCATCCCAATCAATGGATGGAAGAAAACGAGAGTTATGCTGCATGTGGAGATACCTTTTTGAGCACCAGAATTCGTGTATTCTGGATTGTGATAAAAGACGAAAGGTACAATTACACACCACAAAGGGGTCTAAGTTTGTACTTTTTTGTTGAGAAGGAGCATAGTTGCTAGTTGCTGGTCAGAAGTTCTCTCCATTACTACATGAAAGTGATGTATCAACAACTATTTGAGTGTCTTTTTCAACCCAAGCCAATATGAGGTGTTTATCCTACAGATGGATGTTAAATTAACTCAAGGCAGGAAGTATTTTCTAGAAGATTGATTTACCCTTGTAACGTCTTTGAAGTAGATCAGGCTAGTACTGTAACGATAGCAAGGTTTAAAAGAGCAGTGATTGCTGATAGTTTCTGGGAAACAAGGAAAACTACGAAATGATTGTTGTGTATTATTTTATTCTGTTCCAAAATGTTTCAAGTTAATGAGATGGTATCCAGGTTCTACAGTTTCAGTGATATGATTTGCTTGCATGATCTTGGTAGATATAAAATGATGCATTCTTGCCGGTACCATTCGCTTGTTTTTGTTCTAAATTTGCCGTCCTCATTCGTTTATATATCACATGCAATGATGACTTTTTCAGTCAATGCTGCTAACATTTTATAATATTGTATTTGTATAGTTTGTATTGTATTTCCCTATGTCTGTCTGTATGAGGTTCCAAGTTTTAAGTCATCTCTTGAGGGTTAATAACTGTATTACAGAAACTGTTTCTTAACTCTAACAGATCATATGCCTATTTTTCATATTCAAAGTTTGGGAATATTAACAACCACAAATGTGTACAGTTAATGCTCCAAAGTTTTTGTTGATCAGGAAGGAGCCCCAATATACGACCTGCCTGTTGCATCAAGGTTGGGAATTCCTGTATTACATGAATTGTGCTCTTCATGTCATCATTGATGGTGCTGAAGGAAATGTTGGTGCAGGGATCAACAAGCTGCAGCACTTTTAAAGGTATTTATCTATCCTATCCCTCTATGTGTATCTGGTGAGAAGTATCTTAACTTAAACTAACTTGAGCAGTGAAGTAGATACAGACTAAATAAGATGCTTCAATTTCTCTAAACTAATCATCATGAGACTTCATCTGATGAGGATAAGATGGCATGCAAAGTAGTCGCTGTTTTTATGTTGGTCCTATATTAGGAACTATCACTGTTCCCTTCTCCCCTTTAAAATGTCTCCTTTTGACATGCTTTTCCTATATGATTAAGAATTCTCTATTGATTCTACTTTCACCATCTATTTTGTTCACATGGTTATCAAACTAGATAGGACTTTAACGTGCATATCTTACTAGACCGTAATGTCCCATGCTCAATGTAGCCCTACCATATGTTATCAACTCCGTTTCCATCAATGTCCAATATATAGGCGCATTTGTGATTGATCTACTATGTATATATATATTTATCTCCAAGAATTAGATTTCTGAATAATTACCATTTCATCATCTTACTATATAGTGAGAAGCTAGTAGTAAACACTTGTAATGAAGGTCTATCTATTCATTTCAGGAGCATCATGTTTATTACGTGGATTCGTTCCGTAACTGTTAGATGATTTTATATGAGAACCGATTCCATTAAATCTGTGCAGGAACAAGGGATGAAGAAGAAGAAGAAGAAGAAGAAGAAGAAATACAAGATCCATGGCAACAACAGTGTTGGTTATCGAATACAATGTACAAATTCTATGACGGACTTCGGTTCCAACAACCAGACTTGTACCACACAGTTATCGTTTAATGTCCTTGATTCATTTCATCCTCTCTGTCTGTCTATACAAACACATTTATTAAGAATGTGATTAATAAATTTTACATATTTTTAGTCACAGATTAATCTTGTTACTAAAAAGAAGAAAAAAAATTGCCTCTTTTTTATAAAAAAAAAAAAAAAAAAAAAAAGTAAATCGGTGTGCATTGTTCCGTGATTTCCCCTCATCTGAACCTATTTAGTATTTACTAAATTTTACTTTTTTTTCTTTTCATTAAAAGAAAAAAAAATCCTTTTACTGGGCTATATTGACTCTATCTTTATACTAAGAAAATAAAATCTTTATTTAAAATAAGTACTTTACTGGCATAATCCCACTTTCTTGTTTATCAAGTTCCAGAGCATAATGCCAACCACCATGTTTTCATATGAATCCCTTCCGCCGCCTAAAACCATACTCACCACCGCCGCATCCCTCACCGCCTCCGCCGTCCTCCTCCGTACCATCGCCGCCGACCTCATCCCTTCCGACGTCCACCGCTACTTCCGCCACCTCTTCAACCGCCTCTCCACCCAACTCACCGTCATCATCCAAGATTCCGACGGCCTCACCCCGAACCACCTCTTCGAGTCCGCCAACCTCTTCCTAGCCACCAAGCTATCCCCCGCCACCCTCCGAATCAAAGCCCATAAACCCGAAAAGGACCACCACCTCACCGTCACCCCCGACCGCGACCAGCCCATCACCGACGTCTTCCGGACCGTCCAATGCAAATGGGTCCTCAAAACCGAACCCGTCGAGGTATCCTCCGGAAACCGCGACCCGGGTTCTCGATCAGAGCTTCGGTCTTATGAGCTGAGTTGTCACAAGAAGCATAAAGAAATGATCCTAAACGAATACCTTCCTTACGTAGTAAGGAAGGCCAAGGAGATCAAGGAGCAGAATAAGACGGTGCGGTTGCACACGGTGGATTACAACGGGACCGATTACTGGAGCTCGGTGGTTTTGAACCACCCGGCCACGTTCGATACGATGGCGATGGATGTGGACAGGAAACTAGAGATTATGGAGGATGTTGATGAGTTTGTAAGGAGGAGGGATTATTATAGGAGGGTCGGGAAGGCGTGGAAACGAGGGTATTTGTTTTACGGACCGCCTGGGACCGGGAAGTCGAGTTTGGTTGCGGCCATGGCTAACCGACTTAAGTTTGATGTCTATGACTTGGACTTGAGGGAGGTGCAATGCAACTCCGATCTTCGGAGGTTGTTGATCGGGACAAAGAATCGATCGATACTTGTGATCGAGGACATTGATTGCAATGTAGGTTTGCAGAGTCGAGAGTTCGAGAAGGAATCGCCAAATAGCGATGATGATAAGGTATACATTTGCATCATGTTTGACAACCATAAACTTAGCTTTTTATTTAAAAGTTCATTGTTTGCTTAGTCATAAGCTAAAGGAGGGTTTCAAGAACTTCCTAAGGATCTGCCTATTAGTCATTATTGGTCAAAAGCTAGCTTGTCAACTTTGTTTTACAAAACATGACCAAGGATCTGCCTGTTAGCACAACTTTAACAAGCTTAATGAGACTTGAGTTATTCAGCCATGACTGTTTGGTGATACAGAGGTTGCTTATCAGTAAGCTTCTAGGTGGAGTTGTAAAAGCTAAAGGTTTTTGGTTGTGGAAACTATTTTCATTTTTCTAGAAAATGTTTTTAGAAAATAGAGTTGGGTTTTCATTTTCAGTTCTCTATGAAAATTTTAGAAAACAGTCTTTGGTTGAAATGGTGGAGTTTTCATTTTCCATTTTAAAAAATTAGAAAAAGTATGTAGAGAATTTGGGAGAACTACTAAAATAAATTATCTAATTTACGTAGAAGTTATAAAACAAAAATTTTCATTTTCTTGGAAAACTTTTGAAAACAAAATGAACCAAAAGTGTTTTCTAAGTTTTCACTTTCCTTAAACAAAATTTCTTGGAAAATTTTCTACAACCAAACACATCCTAAGTTTTTTTCCAAAACTGCCCGTCCAAACTAAAAAACACATTCCTTCAATGAAAAAACCGTCCCAAACCAATACGTTCCCAATTTATATATAGACTGAGTAATCTACACAAACAATTTTATCCATACAAGACTTAATAGAAACCAACCAAACCGTTAATTTATATTAAACAACTAACTTATTGGCCAACAGTCAGTTTTTTTAGCTTATCAACTAGTTTGACATGCATAGTCAATAACTAGTCTTCAGCCAACAGTTAGCTTATTAGTTATTGAATCTGAGTTGATGGTAAATATGATATATGCGCATGGTTGTTTGCATTGGGTGGACAGATAACTCTATCGGGGCTACTAAACTTCATCGATGGGCTGTGGTCAAGTTGTGGGGATGAACGGATCATAGTGTTGACGACGAATCACAAGGAGCGTCTGGATCCAGCATTGTTGCGGCCAGGTCGAATGGATGTTCACATAGAGATGTCTTATTGTACATATGGTGGCTTCAAGATACTCGCATCTACTTATCTACAAGTTAAAGAGGAGGAAATGCTGGATTTATTTCAAAGGATCAAAGAGCTGTTAGAAAAGGTTCAAGTGACACCTGCTGAGATTGCAGGTGAGCTAATGAAGAAAGGCGAGACTGTCGAAATCGTGCTTAATAAACTCGTTCGAGGGCTTGAAATCAAGGAAATAGAGACTGGCTGCTAAATCACCATCTCTGCATCCTTAAGATTATTTATTTGGATGTTTGTGATTTTTTGGGTGACTATTTATTTATATGCATGATGATAGAGCATATATTCGTAGAGTAGAGCGGTGATAAAGCAGCTAATCGTTGCAACGACATTAATATGGTATCGGAGCTTTTTAATAAGTGGCCTTATCGATCTCGATCTGTTGTGGGAGTTGGATAGAATAGGTTCCAAGGTTGGTATTAATCTGAATTCTTGCAAACTGGGGCTAGCCCGGTTGGTAGAGGGGTCACCCTCTTGGAGTAGAAGTCCTGGGTTTAAACCCGGGCAAAAGCGTATTTAATTAATCTAACTGGGGTGTTTACTAACAACTAACCTACCGTTAAAAAAAATCTGAATTCTTGATGTGTTATTTATTATCACCTCAAAACAGTTTTTCTGTGTTTGAGTGTCGATCAAATATCTTAAAACATAACATAGTATAAGTAAAACTTATGAACCAAATCATGTTGCTAATAGGGCCGGTTTTGATTAAAAGACAACCCTAATTTAATAAAACACTAAATCGTTGAATAGAATCGGTTTCGATAAAAAAAAAAATCCCTAATTTAAAAAAGAATTAAACATACTAAATTTTGAGGTTTGTAACAATGTTGAATATGATGTTAGGCAATCTATAATTATTTGCGTTAGTTCTTGCATCCAAATGGTATAAAATTTGGTGAAGCTAGTAATTCATTTCAACCAATTACAAATAAATTAACAGTATATTTCTTATTTACAATGTATATATATTTTCCAATAACATCCTTACATTTATTAGTTCCTTTTTCAATTTCAATCCATTTGTTCATCATACTAACTTTATAAATATTATACAATAATAACTCAATAAATCATTTATTCTTAATTAGTTTTGAATTAATTATCATTTTATTAAAAAGGTTGTATTATTACACATTTTCTAAGTTTGTACTTTATTATATTAGATTACTAGTGCTACATAATATTTAACTCTCTCTTTCGGCTCGTATCTTCATCTTTCTGTTATTGTAGCATATGTCGATCAATGTTTTATGAGAGATCATATATTAATGTAAATATAACAATATTAACAAATATTTTGAGCAAAATATCATATATAATCAAATAAAATTATATAAATATCAAACTTGAGAAATCATTTTGAGATAAAATATAAATAAATGGTGGAACACCAAAATATAGATATGCACCAGCTGTAGCTAAATTGCCTGTATGGTATTTGATTATTTATGTATGTCCCTGACTTCTTTTTCTAAGTTCACCTTCCAGATAACTTATATTCAAATCAATCGAGCACGATATATCCCACATAGAGATGGGGTTGGGGAAGTTAGACTTACATAAACTTGACTTATACCCCAAAAGGTGAAACGACTGTTTCTATAAAGACCCTGTTAATTATGCTTGTTGAGTTGCAATTTCTTTCGTTGTCGTACAATGGTTCAACTAGTCCTTTCATTGCCTATGAATTATTTGAGGTTTCTTGGAAAAAATTCCTTAAACCAGTGATCTCGTGACATGTTCTTAGACATTCTTTAAAAGGCATTCCATCTATCAAGCAAAAGTGAACTTTATATAAAATAAACGTTAATATCTTTAAACTACTTCATTATATAAAATTAACATTAATGTCTTTAAAATAAAGTAGTTGTAGTTGATAGTAATTTACTTTAGAAATTTTGACTTTCAATACTCCATATAGAAAAAATATAACATAAATGTTGGATTGGAACTATGTTGATGATATAGTTATGGCAAACACTTTCAAAAGACTCAATTCATGATGTGAAGTCAGTTGGTTGTTCTTTGTCTTGTTCAAATTTAGGCTTAAATCATGCATCCATCAATAGATATACAAAATGAATATATATAACTAACCTCAGGAACTTCCTTCAACATTATCCTTTTTCTCTAGCCATTTCCACAAACTGCTTTCCTGAAGAAACCATAATTCACTGGTATATATCTGCATTTCAACAAACGATCAACAGCTAAAGTTAACCTTTTTAAAATTTAAAGCAAACTCGCAAATGTTCACCGTAACATTCTTTAGCAGATTCATATTTTTAACTCCGAATCTGAAAAGTTGCAGAAGGTAAGTTGAATGATGAAATTATGCAGACCAAACATGTAATATAAAGCATGAAAAAAGACAAGATTCATAATGAATATCAACTTCAAGGGATCAAATATTGGTGTACAACAGCTGCAAGTTACATAGCAATAACATCATGACAGCAATTACTCTTTCTTTAAAGTATTGGTGTACAACAGACCAAACATGCAAGTTACACAATCCATGTCAAAATCACTCTTTCTTTAAAGTCAGATGCAATTGAATAAAGCAAAGATCATTAAAATCATCAACACTAGAAAGAAGCATGGTTTCTAGCCCAAATTAGGGGTACCATTTTTGTACCAAAACAAACCCGCCAACATGTATACCAACTGCACTGTAGTAATTAGTATGCAAACTTGGTTGATACATCGAGAGTACCACAGTAGTAAGATGCTACCAACTTATTTAATTATTTATTAGTTTTATATATATTGAATACTAACTATTGTAACTTTTAACTATTTCTTTGAACATTTGAATTTGCAAGTTCTATTCCTTGCAATTAAAAACCCTCAAGATGTAACACCCGTAATTTTCGGTTGTAATATCGACTCTTTAATAAAATTATGAGAATTAGAATTGTGGATCAAAAACCTACATTTTATGATCTAGTATGTTAGAAAATTTAATTACGAGTCCAACGGTTCTTTCGGAATCGAAATCGGAGCAATTTTGTCTTGGCGCTAATCTCCGCGCTGATCTGATTAGCGCCATGTTCAGCGCCAAACCTGCTGTTGAGTTCTGACCTGGTGTCGGCGGTACGTCCCGCGCTGATTTGATTAGCGCAATGATTAGCGCGGAGCAATTTTGCCTTGGCGCTAATCTCCGCGCTGATCTGATCAGCGCCATGATCAGCGCCAAATCTGCAATTTGGGAAAAACGAGTTAAATACCCTCCTCCCTTATTTTTGGCATATCTTCCTCATTTCTCATCCATTTGGGCAGATTTTTCTTCCTACCTTCTTCTCCTTCCAAGCTCTTCAAGACTCCATTGATGGATTGATACTTAAGGTAGCAAGATTTGGAAGCTAGATCTCCTTCATCTTCATCTTCTCTTCACCTCATCTTCCATCTCCATTGTTGCTAGTTTTGAGTTCTTCAAGATCTAGGGTTTTCTACCCAATATTTGGCTAGGTAAGCTTATCTAAACCACTTGAGGTTTGTTAATCTACATAATAGGAGTTATGAAACTAACCTAAGGTTTGATTTTCTTGATTTTAGGTTGTTCACACATTTGACCTAAATCTTGGATTTGGGGGTTTTGGGTATAAACCCTCAAGGTGAGTCTCTACATGGTTTTTAAAGTATAGATCTAGTTTTATACGTCGTAGATCTAGAACTAATCCAAGGTGTTAACTCCTTATCAGTTTAGGTGACTACTCAAGCTTTAAGCTAGGGTTTTGGTGAAAATTGGGGCTTTTGGCTTTACGAGCCTCAAGGTGAGTTGTTAAAACTTTTTTGTTAAAACTGAGAGCACATCATCTTGATGATTTCATATTCCTTGTTTGTTTTCATGGACGAATGTGGTTTTGATATACATTACTTATCAGTTTGAGTTAGAGCTTTCCATGAAACGTATGATGTGTTATGCTTACATGAATGATATGGGTTATATGACTTATACGTGTGGTAGGATATCGTATACGCCTATAATATGTGACAAATCCATGAGATGGTGGGATGAATGTAATTATGTGGAATACTTGAAAGTATACATACTATGAAATTATACGAAAGGATGTGATATCCGAATATGTTGGGTTATGGGAAACGAGGTAAAGGGCTTGAGACCCTCGTTATATGTACCTCTGTTAATGATGCTATGCTAAATCCAGCATCGAGGTATAATATGCAGCTCTTTACGAGCAGGGATAGTATGCAGCTCTTTACGAGCAGGGATAGTACGCAGCTCTTTACGAGCAGGGATAGTACGCAGCTCTTTACGAGCAGGGATAGTACGCAGCTCTTTACGAGCAGGGATAGTACGCAGCTCTTTACGAGCAGGGATAGTACGCAGCTCTTTACGAGCAGGGATAGTACGCAGCTCTTTACGAGCAGGGATAGTACGCAGCTCTTTACGAGCAGGGATAGTAGGCAGCTCTTTACGAGCAGGGATAGTATGCAGCTCTTTACGAGCAGGGATAGTATGCAGCTCTTTACGAGCAGGGATAGTACGCAGCTCTTTACGAGCAGGGATAGTATGCACCTCTTTACGAGCAGGGATAGTACGCAGCTCTTTACGAGCAGGGATAGTATGCGGCTCTTGGTGAAAGTGGGTCGCTCCCACAGTTTTCAAAGATAAAAGATATTCCGGTTAATATGATGCATTTTGTTATTAATGCACTCTCGTACCTCTCACATGTCTTAACATGCTTTTATGTGTATGTTGTTTTATTGATACAACTCACTAGGCTCCTTTAGCCTAACACTTGTTTGGTGTCGATGTGTCTCTCAGGTACCAGGGACGCGGTTCCCAAGTAGGAGCCGGAAATTAAAGAGTGAGCTTTGGGGGACGGGTGAAGAGTCCGGTCCTTTAGACCGCGCGCACATTGATAGATTCTGACAACCCTTTTTGTAGTCTTTTTCCTAGATAGGATTTAGACTAGACGGTTGTCGTATTCTTTACTTAGAATTACAAACATTGTAATTATAAACTACTTATACCCCTATTTTGGGAAGGGCTCGCGCCGTGGCGTACATTACTATACCATCTTTCTATTTGAATGATAGTTTTTGTTGACTCCAATTTTTGGGGTGTTACAAGTTGGTATCAGAGCTTTAGTTTAAGCGAACTAGGTGTTGACCGTAGAATACCTAGACTTAAACTTAGTGCACTACTAGACATGTCACCTACCATGGGTAAAGTCTTAGGTGGGGAGAGTGCTAGGGATACGAAATACATGGATCGAGAATTGCGTCAATAGAGGCAGGGAATCTCGTGTACGGTCTATTCATAAATCACTTAGCTACTGAGTTATGAATGCATCGTCATTTGAGTATTCTTGGTTACTATCGATGTAATGATTGATAAATGTTAGTACGTATGGTAGTCCATTATTACTTTTCTTGATTTCCTTGTGATAGGATAATTGCTCGGTCATAAAGGACCCCTAATTATGGTAAGTCTCTATTTAAAGGTTATGTTTTGATGATTGGGTTGAAAATGATTTGAGTACCTCGACTCGAGCGTGAATTAGTGGTAAGAATTATTATTTAGGCTCGGAAGGCATGTTTCGGAAAGTGTATACCTCGGGATATCGTGTGGATATTGGAAGTGTGGAGAAATAGATACAACTTACTTGTCAAAGCAATAATGAGAAATTGTATAGTGCGACATACAAGTAGATTATGAAGATCTAGACCTAAGATCGATTTAAATGTGAAGAAGGTTATTATTAGGAATAGGAATGTTCCTTCATGTGATAGGACATGTTTGAATTACCGAGTCGAATAATCGATTTATACACGAGTCCTACTTCTAGAAATCCCTCGCTTTTAGAGCCGTCAGGTTAATCCTCTAGATTTAAAGAGGAAGTTTGTAAGAGGAACTAGTTAACTTTAGCCTAAGATCGGATGTCGAGATGAAATAGGCTGACTCGTGATCGACCGGAGGTCGAGCGGTTAGTTGAGGAAGGCTCATACCTTGAAATAGTATGGGGTAAGAACATGTGGAGACACCCTAGGCAATATCAAGGGTAGAAGTATAAGATCCAGTCTAAGAGATGAATCTATCAATGTAAGACTTGGAATGTGTTATCTAGCACGACATAAAGGACTCGCCCTTTAGATGAGATCGCTTAGATGATTGTGAAACACTGATGGTAATGTATGAGGAATGTAGGTGGATGACTTTGGCGGAATAGGTAGCCTACAAATTTTGCAGTGTTTTTATACAAAGTGGTCGTTTTATCACGTGAATATTTCCAAATTGATTTGCAAAATGGCGTATGTGCCAAAACAATGTTCTTCCAAAATGTTGTGTGTTCCGTAAAGTTATTTTCTAAACAAACGATAGTCGAGTGTTACCGGGTGTGTATGTTGAATGGATTTTGATATAATAATCAAATATGAGATTTTCGAGATGACTTGATTTACAAGAATTATAAATACGTTTTCACACGAGTTATAGCTTAAACGAGATTTATAAAAGTGTGGACCCATTTGGGAAAACTGTTTTGCTAAACAGTGTTGGGATTTTTTTTGGTCAAACGACCTCGTGGGTTACATCCACATTAATGGGGTGAACAATATAAAATTATTTTAAGACCGTCAATTTTGGGGGTCTATTAAGTTTAGAGCTAGTGCTCGGTTTTGATTATAAGAACTCGGGGAACGAGTCTCGAATTCTAAAATAGCTCGATTATGAGCCTGATTTTTAAAGGGTTCGGTTTTGAATTTGATTTCTAAAATAGCTCGATTATGAGCTTTGATTTTAAAGGACTCGGTTATGAACTTGGTTTCTAGAATAGCTCGGTTGTGAGCTTGAATTCCTAAACAGCTCAGTTACGAGCTTTGATTTTAATAGTTTGACTATAAGCTTCGATTTTAAATAGCTCAGTTATGAGCTTTGGATTCTAAAATAACGAAGTAGTAAGCTTGGATTATTATTTGCACGGCGATGAACTTTAGGACTTTGTTGCGTTTGATGCTTTTACGCTTAAGTCAATTGTGGTTGTTGGGACTACCGGGTGTCGCAAGGTTTTGTTGGGAACCCATGTCGCACGACGGTTAGCTGGTTAGTGGTCACTAAGAGGGTTAAACCTGAGAAGTCTACCATGGTTGACAGTCATACTATGGACTTCTTGTCATGAGGATTGATCTTCGATGAGTAGCCCTAAGCGTACGAATTCGAGTTGAATTTTCGTTAAGTAGCCCCGAATATTGTTGAGCTATAGGAGTGCGACTCATTGGTGTTTGGCACGAAGTTAGTTGTCTCTCGGTAAGACTAGTGTTAGTCTAACCGACCAGTATGGAGAGAACATGATCGCCAATCTTGGCAAATGATAGAACGAGGTTATCAATTGTGGGTCGGGCAAGGAGTAATTTCGGGGACGAAATTTTATCTAGGTGGTGAGGATTGTAACACCCGTAATTTTCGGTTGTAATATCGACTCTTTAATAAAATTATGAGAATTAGAATTGTGGATCAAAAACCTACATTTTATGATCTAGTATGTTAGAAAATTTAATTACGAGTCCAACGGTTCTTTCGGAATCGAAATCGGAGCAATTTTGTCTTGGCGCTAATCTCCGCGCTGATCTGATTAGCGCCATGTTCAGCGCCAAACCTGCTGTTGAGTTCTGACCTGGTGTCGGCGGTACGTCCCGCGCTGATTTGATTAGCGCAATGATTAGCGCGGAGCAATTTTGCCTTGGCGCTAATCTCCGCGCTGATCTGATCAGCGCCATGATCAGCGCCAAATCTGCAATTTGGGAAAAACGAGTTAAATACCCTCCTCCCTTATTTTTGGCATATCTTCCTCATTTCTCATCCATTTGGGCAGATTTTTCTTCCTACCTTCTTCTCCTTCCAAGCTCTTCAAGACTCCATTGATGGATTGATACTTAAGGTAGCAAGATTTGGAAGCTAGATCTCCTTCATCTTCATCTTCTCTTCACCTCATCTTCCATCTCCATTGTTGCTAGTTTTGAGTTCTTCAAGATCTAGGGTTTTCTACCCAATATTTGGCTAGGTAAGCTTATCTAAACCACTTGAGGTTTGTTAATCTACATAATAGGAGTTATGAAACTAACCTAAGGTTTGATTTTCTTGATTTTAGGTTGTTCACACATTTGACCTAAATCTTGGATTTGGGGGTTTTGGGTATAAACCCTCAAGGTGAGTCTCTACATGGTTTTTAAAGTATAGATCTAGTTTTATACGTCGTAGATCTAGAACTAATCCAAGGTGTTAACTCCTTATCAGTTTAGGTGACTACTCAAGCTTTAAGCTAGGGTTTTGGTGAAAATTGGGGCTTTTGGCTTTACGAGCCTCAAGGTGAGTTGTTAAAACTTTTTTGTTAAAACTGAGAGCACATCATCTTGATGATTTCATATTCCTTGTTTGTTTTCATGGACGAATGTGGTTTTGATATACATTACTTATCAGTTTGAGTTAGAGCTTTCCATGAAACGTATGATGTGTTATGCTTACATGAATGATATGGGTTATATGACTTATACGTGTGGTAGGATATCGTATACGCCTATAATATGTGACAAATCCATGAGATGGTGGGATGAATGTAATTATGTGGAATACTTGAAAGTATACATACTATGAAATTATACGAAAGGATGTGATATCCGAATATGTTGGGTTATGGGAAACGAGGTAAAGGGCTTGAGACCCTCGTTATATGTACCTCTGTTAATGATGCTATGCTAAATCCAGCATCGAGGTATAATATGCAGCTCTTTACGAGCAGGGATAGTATGCAGCTCTTTACGAGCAGGGATAGTACGCAGCTCTTTACGAGCAGGGATAGTACGCAGCTCTTTACGAGCAGGGATAGTACGCAGCTCTTTACGAGCAGGGATAGTACGCAGCTCTTTACGAGCAGGGATAGTACGCAGCTCTTTACGAGCAGGGATAGTACGCAGCTCTTTACGAGCAGGGATAGTACGCAGCTCTTTACGAGCAGGGATAGTACGCAGCTCTTTACGAGCAGGGATAGTAGGCAGCTCTTTACGAGCAGGGATAGTATGCAGCTCTTTACGAGCAGGGATAGTATGCAGCTCTTTACGAGCAGGGATAGTACGCACCTCTTTACGAGCAGGGATAGTACGCACCTCTTTACGAGCAGGGATAGTACGCACCTCTTTACGAGCAGGGATAGTATGCACCTCTTTACGAGCAGGGATAGTACGCAGCTCTTTACGAGCAGGGATAGTATGCGGCTCTTGGTGAAAGTGGGTCGCTCCCACAGTTTTCAAAGATAAAAGATATTCCGGTTAATATGATGCATTTTGTTATTAATGCACTCTCGTACCTCTCACATGTCTTAACATGCTTTTATGTGTATGTTGTTTTATTGATACAACTCACTAGGCTCCTTTAGCCTAACACTTGTTTGGTGTCGATGTGTCTCTCAGGTACCAGGGACGCGGTTCCCAAGTAGGAGCCGGAAATTAAAGAGTGAGCTTTGGGGGACGGGTGAAGAGTCCGGTCCTTTAGACCGCGCGCACATTGATAGATTCTGACAACCCTTTTTGTAGTCTTTTTCCTAGATAGGATTTAGACTAGACGGTTGTCGTATTCTTTACTTAGAATTACAAACATTGTAATTATAAACTACTTATACCCCTATTTTGGGAAGGGCTCGCGCCGTGGCGTACATTACTATACCATCTTTCTATTTGAATGATAGTTTTTGTTGACTCCAATTTTTGGGGTGTTACGCAAGACATCACAAGTATTACCTAGAAACTCAAAATATCAATCAAAGTTCGAATAAAATGGCAGGTTTTCTTTAGTACAAAACCCGGACCAACAAGTATCAACTGAAAAAGGTTGGTAGCAACTAGCAAGCACAATTTGTTGACACACAGTTTAGGATTGATTGGTAGGCAATATTAGAGAAAGTAACTCGGTGTTGTATCAAGTCTATCCCTAACACAAACTTTCATAAACAAAACAGAAATAACAATGCTAAAAAAAGGTTCATGAGGTAATGCAAACTATGGGTTAGTTATTAATGACTACAGTAGATGTTGACAAACACTGTACTAATAACAAGAAAAATGGTTGATGAAGGGACAGACATTGGTAATTCAAGAAGAAATATGAACATATAATCTTCATGATGATGGGAAACTTTTTGGTAACACCGTTCGTGTCCGAGACCACCTTGCGCACACCTAGACTAACCCGACGTGGCCCTGAAGTTAGTCAAGCAACCCCTCTAGTGGGCTTAAATTGGTCGAGGGCGAAAAAAGAGTTAAGAGAGGGAGGGGTTTCTCTCGCTTTTGGCATAGTGGCCCCCATCGCACAACGGGCCATTAGCTCAGTGGGCAGAACGCGTCCCTGATAGTCACGTCCTTCTGCTTGAGCTATGTGGGCTCTCGGGCACAACCATTTCTAAACCAACAATCATAATTCTCAAATCAAAGAACTATCATACTCCATAAAAGAGAATTGCCACTTAGAATAATCCATTCTAAGAATTTTTACATCGACGCATGTCGAAAAGAGATTGAACAATGCAAGGGTTCATATTTGTTCTATCTGTTGGTAATAATGGAACAATTTTGTTTGTAGGAACAAAGAGATTGAACGTACCCCTCTACCATATATGTACAAATAGAATAGCGTATTATACATAATAGTAAAGAGGTCATCTATGATCATCTATAATAGAAATGCAATAAAGAGATTTTAATCCGTACCAACTCGATCTTCTCGCCCCTGGCAACAAACATGCATGAACCATTTCACAAAGTATCTGTTCAAATAGTCCAAACTCTCGATAGTTAGCTCTTTGCCTTCCAGTTGAAAAACAACAAGCCATCAACTATAACTCAAAAAGAAACAGATTCCATAAACAACATAGAGGAAGAATGAAGGGAATATCTTATTGAGATAATCATATGTGTTTTGGTAAATACCAAGATTCTAAATAGCGTGAGGCGTGACGTGGCGGCAAGACCAAGCCTCAAGCCTTAGAAGCCATGGTGAGGACATGTCATCTTTCAAGGCGTGACTTATGACGACAAATCTCTATATCATATATAATGTTATATACATTAACATGCATTTTCCTACCATTACTCAATGCATCAATGAAAAGAAAAACAGTTAAAATTAAGTTATACATTCAAAACTAACAAACAAGACATTAAAAGAATAAGTTAAATCAAATATCGTGTTGCAAAATTCGCACACTACACCATGGCATGCCTCAGGCATAACGTGGCATAAGACACAAGCCTTGAACCACAGTGCGCCATGGCGGGTGTTGTGCGAGCTTTTTCAAACACTGATATGCTCTTCAGGCACTTGAACCCACTTAGATCACATCTAGACATATAGAAGCAGGTTGACGAGCAATGACACGTACTGCACATCGTGGTGGAAAAATATGGTATATTTCCAGATAAACGAGTTAAAGTAAGACGCGATGAGCAAAAGCAAGATCTTCCCAATTGAGCTACATCATGGTTAATAAAGAGAAACTAGGGAAGAAGAGCTTGGCATAAAGTTTGTTAGTGGCATAATGCATGACAAAGGAATTCCCTACATCATAATGCGACTGCCGAGAAGAACAATAGAGTTTGTTAGTAGCTCTGGTCATGGTTTTCAAAATCGTGTGAGGCTTAATATTTTTAAATGTACAAAAAACTTTTTAGTAGTCCTTTTATCTTGCACATTAAAAGATTAAAGAGATGTTTCTTCTTCTTGTTTCTACTCCTATTACTTTCTTCTTCTCTTTTCTTCTCCTCCAAAAACCACCGAATCCTTCCATCTCCAAAGTCCAAACTCTTTTTTTCTTCTTCTCCATTTCTCACCTTTTAGACCTGTAACCGGTAATTCTATGAACTTATGACGTTTAAAATTCGGTACGGAATTATGTTTTGTTTTATTATTAGTATTTATGAAATTTATTTGGAATGGAATTATGTTTTCCAGTTTGTATGCACTCATATCTGTTTATATATATTTGGTATATATATATAGGGGTGGGTTCAAATGTGAACCACTTTTTGGTTGTGAACGTGAGGACAACCGAGAGCGCAACACGTGGCAGATGACTAGGCGCCACGTCAGATCCATGGCGGATGACTAGGCGCGATTCATGGGAGGGCATTGAATTAAAGAGGGGGACCACACTCAAAGTCGCCACGTGTCACGCTCTCGATTGTCCTCACGTTCACAACCAAAAAGTGGTTCACAATTGAACTTTCCTCTCTCTCTCTCTCTCTCTCTCTCTCTCTCTCTATATATATATATATATATATATACATAGGGGTGGGTTCAAATGTGAACCACTTTTTGGTTGTGAACGTGAGGACAACCGAGAGCGCGATACGTGGCGGATGACTAGGCGCCACGTCAGATCCACGGCGGATGACTAGGCGCGATTCATGGGAGGGCATTGAATTAAAGAGGGGGACCACACTCAAAGTCGCCACGTGTCGCGCTCTCGGCTGTCCTCACGTTCACAACCAAAAAGTGGTTCACATTTGAACCCACCCCTATATATATATATATATATATTTTGTTATATACATATACAAATAGTTACATACATACATACATATATATATATATATTATAGATGCCTTGAGGCTTACACCTTGGACCGCCTCGAGGCTTATGCCTCGCCTCACAAAGGGAAAACGCCTCGAAACCAAATTTTTCATATTTTATTGCCTTGCACTTATGCTTTGCTTTTTCAAATTATATAAAGATTTCATTCCTAGAATTACTTACTCATTGAGAAAATAACCCACAGGAAGGACTGAGAGGAATTAGCATACCAACTCGCTTTCATCCTTCCCGTTCATGTTCGTAGGCCTTTTTTTAGTTTTCCGATTGGGATTTTTAAAACCTTGCCTCTTGTAATACAACACATCTAAAGCTCTTAATTGGCAACCATAGAGTTGATGAAATAAGAAGGTTTAGAGCAAAGAGTAGTGTTTTCTTTTAAGTTTTATCTACCCAAACCCCTTTTTCTCTCTCATATTAATACTCTACCAACAACTGTCTAGAACAACTAATGCATGACTTTTAAAATGTCGACCATTTAAAACTTACTTATTCTTAAAACATATAATTAAATGTTTGCTGTCAAATGTAGCCCCCTGTAACTCATAAGTACCTGATGCACATGGTATCTACCCATCTACTATTGATTACCCTGTATCAAGTGAGGCAGTGAGCTTTGATCCTTGCTCAAGGGGTACTATTGGGTTCTCTCCTACTTATACATCTGGCCTAGGAGGCTAGGACTTTACAGGATACCAAAATGTCATAAGACAAGCATGGAATCATAAATTTGAAGATTATACAACCTGCTTTTTAAGGCCTACCATCTTCCTATAGCATCGATATACATTTTTCCTCAAAATATATATACACACATATGTGTGTATTTACATACCTTATAATATAAGCTTACTTCATTCAGACAGAGCTAGCTGACATATCTTGTTTCTATGGAAAGATACATACCAAACCCTTCATATTTATCTTTCTCTATTCTGCTTATCTCATTTAGTAGAATTTACTTGCAAAAAGCTAACCAACAACATACAATCTGTTCTGCTAAGCTATCCGTGAAAATACACATGTATTATAAAAGGATATGGCAACTTTACATATCATGCATAAATGAAAATAAATAAATAAAAGCTCTTCTCTGCCGCTCAAAGAAGACACCAACTTAACCTCTATTTGGTCTCCAACAAGATAAATATACCTGCTTTCAATAAGTTTGTAAAGAGCTCAAAGTAATTGCCATGGATGTCTCTATAGACATCATAAATACCATCTGCCTTTGATAGTTCAATATGTTAAGAACCTCAACATGCATGACACATGCAGATTAACTCCTAAAGTAATAAAATGAACTCCTAATCATCCCTTGAACTCTTATCAAACTTCTCTACAACATAATTAACTTTGAAATCTTAGATCCCATCACAATATACTTCTCTAGCAATCATATATCACGATTCACGAGTCAAGTTTTGTTCGAGTCTTAAATTGATTTCCTTGACAACTCGTTATGAATTTTCAATAATATATATATACACACACACACTTATACTTTGGCTTAATACAACAGAACTTCTTAAATCTTCATTGAGAACCTCCATTTTCAGTTTTTCCAATAGTTTATCAATTTACTAAAACTGACATAAGGTTAACAGTCCTACTTTCAACGTAAGGTTGCAATGAGGAACAAACCGGTAAAGCTACCCAAGGCAATACCTTATGTCTCGAAGTAGTCGGATTCTTTGCGTTTTAGCAAATTCTAATCCATCTCCCTCAAGGTACTAAATTCACTAGAAAAACTCGGTTTTAAACTACAAATAGTATTGCATAGTTTAATCCATTACTACTAATCATAATGCAGCATTTTCTTCCCAAGAATCAAAAAAAGATATTCCACTTTAACTAACCAACTGCATCAAACATAAAACTTGACTGCCAAACACACCAAGTCACATGTTCAACTTCAGTTTAGCCTAACTACACCAAACTCTTGTCAATTCAGTTAAAATTTTGGTAAACCCCCATTTAGGGGTTAGTGTTAGTAGTGCGTTTGTTTTCTCAATACAATAAGTGAAGTAGTAGGAATAAGGAGCGTCTTTTTAGGGTTAGAGGTCGGTGAGGGTTGTTCATTCTGTTTTGTCATTTGAGAGGTGAGTAATCACTTTTGGGAGAGAGCAGGCCTCTCGATTCTCGAAAGCCTGTATCTACCGTTTTCCTTCGATTTTAATACAATCTGCCAGCCAATTTGGCCGGTGTATACCAAATTTCATCAAAATCCACTTGAAACCCTGAGCAATAAAGTATCAAGAGACCAAATTCTACCATACGCACCTTATTAAAATCAAATTAGGCACCACAACACAAAATCTAGGTAGAAAGGGAAAGATATGTTAAAACAACTCAAGTACAAAAAAACAGGCAAGAGATTGAATTGATATTGAATGCTTCATGAATTCATATGAAGTTGGAGGATATGTCAAATTGGCAATAATGTATCCAACCACAATGGAAGCACACACTAACTACAAGATTTAATTTACCACCATCTACCAGAAGGATAATTGACAAGCCATAAATCAGAAACTTGACACTTGCATCATATAAAAAGGAAGCCAAGCAAGCAAGAATTGCAAGAGCAAATCATTGTGTATAAGCCTAATAAAGAATATAACCAGACTATTGGCCCTTGAAACATAAATAATGTGCACTAAAGCTTCATCAAACCTCCAAAAATCAACTGCAATGGCATTCATGTGAAACTCTATCTTAATCTGGGAATCCATTTTTCAAAGTGTTGGAAGTGGAGCTAAATCAGTTTTTATAAATGAACCAAGTAAGCTTCAATCTAATTCTCAGACCTTGAATTACATCCTCTCAAACATTAAACCTCAACTATCAAACTTTATCACTGCACATACATTGATAAAAGTAACAATGTCAGATGAAGTCTTACCAGTCATTCTTCAGATCCTCTTTCCTTACACTCCTGCAAAACAAGCAAAACATAGATCACAGATCTGCAGCACCAAAGGTTTTTCACACCCAATATACCAATAGTTCTGAACAAAACAATCAAAATACAAAAGCAAGTATGAAACTTATTATTTCTTTGAAACCAAAAGGAAGCAGAAATCAAAATCCCATAATAATCCTGCATACCCCTTTGCTGCTTTAGTGGAATAACAAGGATCAAGGATAACATGCATCAGCAATCAACATTAGCTATGCATCACAAATCTGCAACTTAAGCCACAATTAGCACAACAGATCTCCACCACACTAACCATATAATACAAGGAAAATATAATCCACACTTGAGGAACCACAAGCATAAGTAAAATTATTCAACTACAAGTTAAATTGAAGAAGGCAAAATCAAAGACATGGCTATAAGGGGAGATTATAAAAGAAAAGATGGATTGATTGATTAGCTAAACAAACTCTATAAACTATTACTGGGCATGTAGAAATCTAAGATGCACCAAGGATAACATTTTACACAAAGTACCCTAAAAACAGACCAATTTGTACTATTATCTTCCTCTCCTCTCCTCTCTCACTTCTTCCCCTTCTTAGTTGCAGCGGCTTTCTTCGTTACTCCTCCCTTTGGTTTCAAGCTTTTCACAGCCGCCTTCTTCACCGGCGTCTTCTTCGGTACCGGCTTACGAGCCACCGGCGGCTTCCTCCCCGGTGTAGATCTGGTGCTCGTCCTCGCTACTTTAGCCGGCTTGGTCGGCGTCTTCGGCTTCGGCTTAGCCTTGGCAGCAGCAGCCGCCGCTTTAGGCTTTGCAGCTGGCTTCGCTACGGCTTTAGGAGCCGCTGCCTTCGGCTTAGCAGACGGCTTGGCTTTTGCAGCCGGCTTAGCCTTAGCAGCCGCCTTCGGCTTCGCTGCGGCTTTCGCTTTCGGAGCTGGTTTCGGCTTCGCAGCAGCGGTTTTCTTAGCCGGCGCCGCCTTCTTCGCGACGGTCTTAGCCTTGGCGGCGGCGGCCTTCGGTTTGGCAGCCGGTTTCTTCTTCTTCGCCGGAGCAACGGCGGCCGGAGCTCGAGCAGCCGGTAACTTGTAGGAAGCCTTCACCTTAACCAGCTTACCGGCGGCAACAAGCTTCTTCAATTGAGTCAACAACACCTTCTTAAAATTCGCCGGAAGATTCTTCTGCTTCTCTTCGATAAACTTGGTGATCGCGTACTGGCTCGAACCAGTCCTCTCCTTCAACGCAACAATGGCGTCCTTGATCATCTAATTAACACAAATCAAACATTAATCACACAGATTTAACCACAAATTACTGAAATTAGCATAATAACTAAACGATTAACAAACACAAATCAACAGCAATCATTTCATTTGATACCTCAAAGTAAGGAGGATGCAGAGAAGGATTTCTAGGCTTCCCCTTGGCAGATGCCTTCTTAGCTTTCTTCGGTTTTCCTTCAGCTTCCTGGATCTCAGGTTTCTCCTCCGGTGTGACAGTCTGAGCTGCCTCGATCACCGGAGCTGCCGCAGGCTCCGTCGCCACCACTGGTTCCTCCGTCGCCATACCTCTAGGGTTAGGGTTTCGAATTACGAATTTAGATCTACTACTTCTACGAAAATGCTAAAAAGGAAATCGAAATCGAGATCGATTAACAACTGTGTGTGTGTGTGATTTAGATTTAGCGTCTGAGTGACGAACATGAGAATTTGTGAAAGGATTTAAATAACATGGAGCTCCATGGGCCATATCTGAAAGCTGCAATCTGATTGGCTGATACAAGGCTCACAAGGATCGAACACCTAACTAGAATTTAAATCTCAGCTGTTGGATTGTTTCTCATCAACGGCTATCAAGGCCTTGTGGTGAGGATAGTAATCAAGTTTGGATCAAATCTTATCATTTTGGTGTGTTTCTATGCCCAAAAGATGTCTGCATAATTTTAATTCTACTTGATGAAATTTCGTGAAGTTTTTTGGGGTTTGTAGGGAATTAAGTTAGCTTTCTAACGAATGTTTTCGCGAAACCTGAAGTTTAGGGGATATCGAGATATTTAATTTAGAAGGTTCAATGGTCGAAAAGGGGTTTGATTTGGAGTTAATGAGAGTTTTAGGTGTTTTTAAGCCAATGCTTTGGCCCGATGTGTGAGGTAAACATCTGGATTGATGCTAAGTTAACTTAGGAGTCCGTGAAATCAAGAATCATCCAAATCCGACAAGATTTGAGCATATAAATGTGCGTTTAAATGGAACTCAAGATGAACAACTTTGATTATTGGAATTAAGTGATGTAATTTTTGGATATCTATCATGTTTATTGTCGGTGTATGTATCACGTATATTTAAGCCAACGTACTTTTGTTTGACATTGTTAAGATACGTGAAATCCATGGTATTAATTTTCGCTTTAAACCAAAAAAGGTATTTTTCAAATCATATCTAGTTATATATAATTATTTTGCATTGTTTCTTATGCTTTATAAATCTATTTGCATCACAAGCACTTTATGTTAATAGTCAAACGTTATATTTGTCTTTTCGTGAGAAAAAATTTAACTTATACAAGTTAATAGTATAAATCTTAAATACCAAACATACAAAACTAATGATTTTATGTGTTTATTGAATTTGGTAGAATGATACCTTTATAACATCTCATGGTTGAGATGAATTTATTACTACATCTTTTAGTTTATTAATCTCACATCAGGCAAGCTTTTTATTTTATTTCAGAGTGTTAGATTAACTAATGTCATAATTGTGAAGATGGTATGTTAATATCTCATAAATGAACAATTTAACTTCTAAGGGTTACTTTCAAAGAACGAAACTAATCTTGTTATATTTCCTTTCATTTCTTCTCAAGCATGATACATTAAGGGTTATTCGGTTGTCTTTTTACATCAAGTCATGTATGGATCAAGATGTTTGTATGGATTTAGTTGTATATATGAATTAGATTAAATTATTGTTTGATTTTTGTGTTTAATAAATTGTTTAAATGACATAAATGACCTATTTACTCCCCACTTTACACTAAATGTTGAATTAAAATTGATTGACAGGTACAACTTATGAATGATAAAAAGCTATCAATTTGACAGTATGATTTAATATAATGATATAGATAATATCCATTGAATTCAATGGATACGTAAGTACAACCAAGGCATGCTAGTATACATGATCATGATACAATATAAAAGACAATCGCACTTGGATTAACATTATATGTGTCAACTAAATGGAAACGTTTTTGTGATGTCCTCAACTAGTAATAGAATATGACTGAGACGATCGTGCAAGGTCCGTTTCCATTCGCATTGGAAAGGCAACTTCAACGAAAACGGGTGCTTCATGTGAAACGCCTAAATACCATTCTTAAAACCAAAACAATTATTTCCTCAAAACCTCATGCAAACTTGTAATAAGCTAGTAGAGATAGTTGAGGGACATATCAAGTAGCCCCATTACATAGCAACCATGGATCTAGAAGCAAGGATCTAGAAAACTCATCAAGATAAATCACCTACGTTTGTACTTAAATCCAACAATTCTAATGGAAGGTTAACCTTGCAAATTCAACAATTACAGTAGAAAACATTGATTACGCATGTTTGGGTTAGATCAATAAAACTCAATACCATTATCTTCATAAGCGAGAACTGAACCTTTTGAACAGAGAATGAAAGAAAGAATGAACACATATATTCTAATATGCAGACTTGAGCAAATAAAGCATCGATTAAGCAAATTTGGGTTGGACTATTGGCCAAACCATGAACCACAAATCTGAACATATAAATAACCCACAATACAATCCAACGCAATGTGGATGTTGGAGGAGAAATAGTGAAGGATGATAGCATAGAAGGCGTTCGTGGAAGAAAAAGGTTGATTTCGTCAGTGCTAATAGGATGGCGTAGACAGGCGATGGATAGTGTGGGGTGTTTGTGAAAGATAGAAAGGTAGCAAGTTGAGTGAATTAGTCATCGACTTACGGAGTAAGCCATTACCAAACAACACCCTAAGCAATAAAATTAAGAAATTAAAATGTTCATAATAACATGTGACGTTTGAAATACATCATGGGACTTATGACTTTGTAAATCCTATTGCTATTTTGAAATGTCTAATGGTCTATATATGTTTTTTTAACGACAGAGTTTATACAGAAAAACTAGTAAGAAGCTAGAAAACTAACAATCTATATATGTACACAACTACAAGCGTATCGAATACGACTATGAATCAATATCGATGTTATGTGATATTGAACCATATTATTTTAGCTTACTTTTGGTTGTCTATCATGTTATACATGAAATAGCAAATGCAACAATCTTTTGAATAAAATAGGAAAAACATTACAAGATGGTATGGCTAATTTGGTCTTATTTGCTTTCTTATGTAGTGTTTGGTTGGATAGGGGTGGAGAAAGAAATGAAATAATTTATGTTATCTTCATTAATACAAACTTGTAAGAAAATTCAAAAGTTCAACTAAATTACTTCTTTATTTTTCCAAATAACTAGAAAATACGGTCTTCTTAATATAACTTTGTTTGATCGTTGTATTTAACTTTTTAATTTTTAAGTAGAAAATTCAATTAATTTTAAAGATACTGCACCTAAGTAGAGATAAAACTAAGGTGTTGAATCTACATGTAATATAGAAAAAACATACTTTAGGGGCACTTGGTTGGAGGTATTACAAGGTAAGAAATGAGAATAATAATGAAAATTGTTATTTGGTCTGATATTATATAATAAAATTATTGATGTAGATCTATTAATTTTCATTCCTGACCAATGCAAAAAAAATTTCTACTTAGTTTTTTCTCCATATGTCACTTCCATCTCTTGACGTTAAATGGAACATCTTTTATATTTTCAAGTTGGAGAAAATATTCTTTAATATGAAACAATTTTTCATTGATTATATTGTTAACTAAATAGCCCAATGCTCATTTCTATTTCTGTTCTTCTACATTTCATTTTTCATTTTCATTCTCGTTCCCTAAAATGAACCAAGCACCCCCCCCCCTTATTTTTACACGTCAACCAAAGACAATAATAGAATGTAACAACCCACTTCATTGTCTTTCTTATTATATTACATCGTCTACTCCATTACATTGTCATATGATTCCATCTATTAATTGCCCACAACGGTCCTATCTCTAAGATACGAAAAAATGATTTTCATGTGCCTATGGCTACTAACTATAAACCCTTCTCAAGTGTCGTTGGTCACTGGTGCCGCCCCCCGCTAACAAGGGAGTTCAAACATATACCAATATAAACCCAAAGAGTTATTGTTTGGCTTGACATCTAATGAGTTCAAAAAGATTTCATCATTAATATAAACCAATGAAATTGAAATGATGTCATTTAAATCACAAATTTTCAAAATGAAGTATATTTAAATAAACTAAACATCTCTCTCATAACTCATTATAGTCCAAAACATCAAAACATGGATAAACTCCACTATCCAAAACACCAACTCATGGACAACGCTTCATTTCCAATACAAAGTAAGTATTACATCAAAGCTATCAAGTAACACCTCAAGACTCAATTGACTGAGTGCATACTCATTCGAGTATCACCTAAAGGCCCATGTCGATAGTGTCTGCCCCTTCGGATAGCACCTCAAGGCTCATGGGTATTAGTGCAATCGCCCCCCCCCCCCCCCCCCCCCTCTGATTGAATAGCACCTCAAGACTCAATAATTTTAATGTCTACCTTTTAGAGTTTTATCACCAAGAACTCACTCTGTTTTCCCTTCGATCATACAACGTATATAAAAGGTCTGATACCATGAATACCACACCATTTAGCAAACATATACCAATATAGATCAATATGATCAACGATGCCAAGAATCAACACATGCCAAAGGCGATTGACACATATTCTATAAATCCATTACAATACAACTCCAAATTGCATGACTCAACTTTGAATGATCAAAATGCTCAAACATGTAATCTCAAATAAATATGCCATGTTCGCTTGCACCATTTGTATGGAACACATTCCGAAAACACATTTGAACCAATTTCAAACCAACAAAAACTCGAGCTTACTTAGACTACTCCAAGAAAGTCAACATAAGTCAATAGAAATACAGATACTACATATTCATGAAATTTCATTTACCAAAGTGCGAATATATCCAAAACTCTTATTTATTTGAATCAACGTTCAAAATAGAGTGATTTATATGTTCAATTGTCTCAATACATATATAAAACCAGTTTCAAGGTTTTATGAAATTAAATGTACCAAGGGTGATCACATACCAATTGCTCACCACACTTGATAAAATCTCAAGGAACATTTGGAAGTTCAATATAGACATTTTTGATATATTACATAGTTTTCACAAAGTAACTTGAAACTCAAATTAGTAGGTTAAGTTAAACATAGTTTTGGAACCAACTCTTGCTTCCAAACATGTAGACTTGAGATCCACAAACAAAGTTTTTCCAAGAAATTCCTCAAACCAAAGCTTAAGTTTTGGAATACACCAAAAATGAACACAAACTTCAAATCTATCAAGGTCCCTAACCTAGATATCAAAATAACCCAAGAGCTTACCTTTACAAGGATCTTAAACATTCCAACCAAAACTCTATGATGGAGCTTTCCCAAGTCTTCAGACCAAAGCATCCAAGGATGAAGTTTGACTTCTCCAAGCAAAGCTCCTACAATAGCTATCGCAAATCTCCCACTCAGATGCTTCCCTTGCATCTTAGAAACTCCCTAAAATTGATGCAAAAGCCACAAAAAAATGTTTTCCCTAAGAGAGGAATGAAGATTATGAACAAACCCTTGCCAATAATGGCTTAAAATCGACCTACACCTGGGGTTGTGGGGTGAAAGCTACACTACCAAGGTTCGATTTCCATAGGTAACATTTTTGAGATATCCAGATTTTGGATCTGGTCCTTCAAGGTTGGGTTCGGGGCCGGTATGGGAGGATCCAGTCTATGAGATCCACTTCCCTGCCAGTCAGGTTCAGCCATAGGTTGGGTCGGGTCGCATCGGATTAGTAGGGTTGCCCAATTTAGAGGCTTGATACCATTGGAGCGTGTTAACTTACCATTAAAAAAAATCGACCTGCACCACGAATGAGGGTTTTCATGCAACTAAACTTGCACCGATAGTCGTTCTATAAACAAACCTTAATATGGGTTGTTGAGCAGCTAAACCCACATACCAATCACTTTTTCAACTTACAATTGCCTCTTTCTTAAGACTTAGCTTAAAATCCACCCCATACCATTTCCTAACGATGTAACTTGATAAAAAAAATATGCTTAAGGTTAAGAACAACACGCGGATTACAGATGCAACCAATAATCTTTACGGGTGTTACATTGAATTCCATTCTATATAAGTAACTTATAAAAACAAATTATAAAAAATAATTAAGTTACCTTTTCTTAGTCAATTATTACAAAACAATTTTAACACAAATAATTATTATTTATACTATCTTATAAAACAAATCCATAAAAATCTTAAAGTAAAGTCTTAATAACAATTTATAAAGTGCATGGTACTACCGTTTATTGTTATATTTACACTTTAACACAAATAAATATTATTTATACTATCTTATAAAACAAATCCATAGAAATCTTAAAGTAAAGTCTTAATAACAATTTATAAAGTGCATGGTACTACCGTTTTATGCATGAATATTGAAAATCTCTTAATTACAACTTCACAAGCTCCATGTACAAGTTGTCAGCTAAACTCAAGGGTTTATATTCTCCCAATAACTGCAGCTCCCAAGTTACTTACCCTAAAGTGACAATTCACACACATCCATTATTTCGAGACGATGATTCGTACAAATCCATTATCCCCATATAAATCTAACTTCCTCAATTAGGGTTTTCATTATCCTGATTCCATTTTTCATTGTTGCATCTCTGGTGGAGACGTCACCTTTGATTGACGGAAGAAACGATGTATCACCGCCTTAGATTCAATCTGAAGATAGATTTTAAAAAACTTTGCTTCCTATCGTGACCAAAACATTTATTAAGATATGATGGTTTTGTATTTCCTTTTTAGATGCTTGTACCCGAGTTGGAGTCTAAAGATTGGGTATTTGTATATAATACTCATAGCATCTCGCCAAAAACTTTGGTCATATCCTATATGCATCCTCTATCGAATATGACACAAATGTCTAAAACTGATATACATTGTTCATCAGATAAAACACAAGGGATTATATTCGATATACATTATATATATCTATTGAATATAACACAAGTGTTTATATCTAATATACATTATCCATCAAATATAACACAAGTGCTTATACCTAATGTACTTTAGTTATCACATATAACACAACGGACTACCATCTAAACCTTGCTTAATAAAAGGAAAATATTAGTTCAAGGTTTTAGATCCTAGTTAGCATCAAACCCATAGCTTAAATAAAATGTGAGAATCATCCATCCAAAAGAAAGAATCTCATTAACCTATCTTCTTAAGTCAATCAATCTTGATTATCAAGAAGTCACATTTTATTCTAAGTTATATATAGCATATGATGTTTTGACTTCATAATCTAAAAGTATCTAAAGTATACCTTATATTTTGGATACTTAGTCATCCTTTTAGGTAGGATTTCCTTTGTAGGTCTTATCTTGTAATTTGTAATCTGATCAAGCAAAGTGCCTTTAACAAAACTAAAGACTAGTTGAAGTGAAGTTAGATCAACACTAAAGCAAATCGGTTCATCATCTAGCTGATAGAAGATCATAAAACAGAGAAATCAGATAGTCCAATTTGAATAGAAGACTTTGGGACCAACTTTCTTTTACCGTCTCTAACTCCTAGTACGGAAACATGTTCAACATGTCATTGACTTACTTACAGTTCAATCTCCATACTAAAGTATAGATAAAAACTAGATAAGGAAACTTGGGGACCAAGTCTCCAACCCATGTCTTGGTACGAGAACATGCTCAACATGTTAGCCAAAGCAAGTTTAGAAGCACTACTTTAATTATACCATACTTTAATGATGGGTTAAAGTAACAAATGCTACATCGTATCAAGACATTGGAACCAAAAGTACAAAGATAATTGGATCAACAAATTAAGTGAAGACACATGTTGAAGTTGCATTGGTGCATTTAATGCATGAGCTGCTATAAAAGGCAGTCTCTAAATCATATGCAACTTACCCCTTTTAAAATAATATTAACTTCTTATTCTTTCAAATCAACGCCATGATATCTAAAGATTATCTCAATTCTCTTGCTTTTTCAGTATTAGTAAATTTGTTGTCGGTTAAATAATTTAGGATTACATGTCTTACCTTTCTAGATTCCCCAATGTATCCGTAATTTTAATTTTTAACAAAATGTAAAATTAAAATTGAAATTTTGTTTGTTTTGTATTCAATCCCCTTCTACAAACTTATTTTATGTAAGTCATTCTATTCCAGGAGTAACAATATTGATGTGTGAAACCCTCGAGAAGGTTTGACGTTTCCCATTATACCTCTTCAGATGCTTGTAATGTGTTCTTTATTCGTTTAGTACTATTGGCTTTGAAGGTATAACTTTAAGGTATGTGAGCAGGCACAAATGTTGGGGGTATTGGCGAGATTAACTCGTGTGGGTTAGGCTCTAGGACCATGGGTATTGAGTGGAACTTGTGAGGAGACTATTTTATTAATTTTGTCCTGTCCAGTCCCGTCCCATCCTGTTTAGGCCCATTCAGTCTACGTACCAAATGCTACTTAAGGCTATGCGTACCGCAGCTGCGGGCTGAGCAAGGCGGGCTCAGCGCGTAGGGCAGGCTGCGGTACGCGACTATCCATGCCCGGCGGGCTCAGCTCTCCACGGGTTCCCATAGCCGTTCAACAACGGTAACTTTTCAAAAAAAAATATTTATTTTTTCTTTCAATTTTTTACCCCTATATAAATACCTCTTCTACCCAACTTATTTTTTCACACCATCCATCTCCAACATTCTCACTCAAACCTCTTCTACCTCAAACCTCATCTACCTCTTCTAAACCAACTCTCATGGATCCAAACCCCGGTTCTTCATCCCGTCGGTCGAGAGGTAAACGTCCGGCAGAACCCGATGCCTCTTCAAACCCCCTTTTTGGTCTCGAAGTTTCCTATACCGGGTTCGATCCACAATATCCACCGATTATGCGGTCGAAGTTTCTCCCAAAGGTTTTAGTATCAAAGTTTCTCATCTCGGGAGCTCTTCACAACCTCCTCATCCCGGGAACTCTTCACAAGCTCTTTATCAACCATTTCCTCCACCCAGTTGGGGTTTCCATCCTTCACCACTTCCTCCATCATTTCCCCAACCCGTTGTTGATGATGACCCCTCCGATGAGGATGAACCACCCGAGGAAGAGATTGACCCTCTTCCTTAACCCGCGTATGAGGGGCCTCATGTACTGACCGAGTTTGAGCGAGATCTGAGGTATTACTCAACCCCGCATGGCCATCTTCGGGGTTTCCGGTTGCAACATGTTTTGGCGAAAAAAAGCAAGGATTAAAGCCAAACATAAGTTTGATTAATTTATTTAATTTCGTAATTTTTTATGTTGTTTTTTTATTATTAGTTAATTATGTAATGTTTTATTTTAATTAATTATGAATTTTATTTGTAATTAATTAATTATGTAATGTTTTATTTTTAATTAATTATAATTGTTTATTTGTATTAATTAATTAAATAAATTAAAAAGTGAGAGGGTTGGGAGGGTTGGGGTACCGGTTGTGGAGGGTTGTGGAGGGTTGCCGAGGGCTTGCAGAGGGTTGGAGAAAAGCTGATGTGTTAGATGATGTGACAGTCAGATTGAGAGGGTTGGGGTACTGATAGCCTAAACAATTTTTGAACAAAAAAAAAACTCATTAAACTTTCTTATTTTGAATGATTAAGTCATTGAACTATTTTTTTGAATGAAAAAAATCATTAAACATTCTCATTTAAATTAAATAAGTCCCTCATAAATCATCGAATTTTTAGAAAATTGCTACTTATATTCGTTTAACTAAACTAATATAGTTATATTTTACCTATAAACCTTTTTCGTCGGTTATAATTAATTTTTTTTAATTTTAATAAAAGGGGATAAGTAATCAAAATTTGAAAGTTTGATGATTTATTTATTGAAATGTTCAAGTATTTAATCATTTAAAATAAGAATGTTTAGTAACTTAATCATTTAAAATGAGAAATTTTGATAGTTTTTTAATTAAAAAATTGTTTAAAAATTTAACCATAAAAAATGGGGTCGACTTTTGGGTTACAAATTATGGTTGCATCGTTCTACATTGCGATTTAATTCTTCTCTATTTTGTCATAAAAAACACTCTTGGGCTTTTGTAGTAATGGATCATGGGCTTCTACTACTACTGCAACAAGAAAAGAAAAACAAACATTTGCTTTTTGAAAGAATTTTATTTCGATAACATTTAGAGATTTTGAGCAAATATTTGACAAATGTTATGACGAGATCGAGAATAGAGAGAGACGAGACCGAGAGAGAGAGAGAGAGAGAGAGAGAGAGAGAGAGAAAGCCAAGAAGCTTGTATTATTTTATTCAATAGAGGGTACATATTTATATACAGATATTACTTGTCCTCTAAGAAAGATAATGCACTATATGGTATATATCCATACCATTAATAAAGGGATTGACATCCATACCAATTATATAATTATTCCATAACAGCAAAAGTTTTGTTAATGATTTTAACCTTTAAAAGTAAACAACTATTTAAGCGAAGGAATTCTTGACTATCTAGGATTGTATTCTCGAAATTCATTTCATGAAGAAAAGAGGAGGAATGAAAGGAAAAAAAAAGATTTATGTTCTTGTAACTTTTTAAAAAAAGAAAAATAATTAAAATTTAAAGGAAAGTAATCATTTAAAAAAATTTCTACCAAATATGGGAGGAAAAGACTGAATAGAAAGAAATAAAATTATTTAAAAAAGATACTTTGGTTATTTCACCTTTTCTTACTTTGTTTAAAAAAAACGTTAACATATATATAGAGAGAGACTTAAATTAACGTGAGACCAATCTGTTTCCATGAGACCGGTGAGACCAAGACAAAACACATGAAATTTCACAGCAAAACACTGTGAAGGTAAAAAAACATTCGAACATTCATACTAAAAAAAACTTATTGTTGGCTCCTAAGTACGAAAGCTCAAAAGTATAGAAAAATGTAGAGTACAGACTCGACAGAAGACAAGTCTTCACAGACGTTCTCAGAGGGTACTTGACAGATGACCAAAGGAGATACGAGAAACCTGCAGAGGCTTTGTGAAGGCTCTGTCACAAAGACTCTAAGGCTTGAGACCTCTGAGGCAAGAAGACTTGTAAGATTTCAAGGGATTTCTTATCACGTTCTCATCACGTGCATTCAGTTAACCGGCTTCTTTTTGACGCGTGAGATTGCACCACGTGTTTCGATCTTAGAGAGTTAGTTAGTTATTTGAATGTACAAATAGGAACTTTCCCTTTGTAATCTGTATGCTTTTGATCATTCATTACATATAACATTTGGAGCGAATTCTCTTTACTTTCACACACTCATTGCGTGTTCTTCATTACAGTAAGAATCAATTGTCATATATCAATTACTGTTTTGATCACTCATACCTCTAATTACTCTTTACAAGTCTTCCGCTGCATTATATTCATATATAGAGTAATTTTAGAGTTATTTTAGTATCAATCTCATTAAATTGAGATCAACACTTACAAAGTAAAAAAAATGCAAACATACTTTAAAAAATCCAAACCTTTACAAGAAAAACACTTGACCAGAAGAAGACCAACATGTCTAGAAGAACTTAAATACTTGATCAAAATTGAAGTTAGGGGGAGATTGTTGGGTCTAAAATATGCTAAGTCAGGTTTGTGCTGTCAGAATGAAGTTAGTATCAAGGTTATCAAGATCGAGATCTTACCTAAGATCGTTTTCGTCTTCGCAAGATCAGATTGTAAAATCGAGATCGGTATCGTAAGATCCTACCACAACTCACTATTTTTTTATATGCTATAATGTTTTATCATAAGATCACTTCTCACATCTTTTGTTTAACAGATCTCTGACTCTCTCTATGTTTAAAAATTAGACCAAGAGATTATTATCAACTGCACCATTATCTTGATTTAGTTAATTTAATCAAAATATCATTTTTCATCCTTGTGGTTTTTATTTTGTTTCTCTTTTCGTCTTTCCGGCTAGTTTTGTTAACAAAACTTCTTAAATCAAGGGTGTTTTGGTAATTTAACATGCTTATTTTCTTTTTAATATTTTAGAAAACCATTAGATATTTGTTATTGATTATTATAACTTATATAGTACATAATTTATGTGTGGAATAGCTAACTAGTCACCTGCCACCCCAAAGTCCTATCCTCCACCGTCTTCCCCAAAGCATCTTTTCCATCTTTTTCCTTCTTTCCCCCCTCCCTATTCTCCTTCAACGGCCTCCATTATATATTTCATTGACTTCCTCTCAACGATTTCACTTTTTATTCAAACACCAAAATCAAAATGACAATCAACCATTAACAGATCTGCAATTCTGTACAATTAAAATGGATGGTGTGGTCGTTCTGGTTCACACGAAATACAAAATCAAAATTCCTTTAATAAATTGCATATATTTGGCTAATTTTCACATTGACTCTATTGCCCTTATTAATAGTAATAAATAGATTTACACAAAATAAATCTAGTGCTGCAGAAGTGGTTTATATAGTTTGCATAAACTAAGTGGTTTGTAATTAAAATATCTCATATATATATATATATAGAGGAAAGTTCAAATGTGAACCACTTTTTGGTTGTGAACGTGAGGACAACCGAGAGCGCGACACGTGGCAACTTTAAGTGTGGCCGCCCTCTTTAATTCAATGCCCTCCCATGAATCGCGCCTAGTCATCCGCCGTGGATTTGACGTGGCGCCTAGTCATCCGCCGTGGATCTGACGTGGCGCCTAGTCATTTGCCACGTGTCGCGCTATCGGTTGTCCTCACGTTCACAACCAAAAAGTGGTTCACATTTGAACCCACCCCTATATATATATATATATATATATAGTATTAGGTTCAAATGAAGCGTTAAAAAATGAGAAATAAAGAAGTGATCTTCACCACTCATCCGGTCAATAAAGGCGGTTTTGACCGGGTCCCCTCCTTTAATAATCTCTACCCTCCCATGAATCGCGTCAATCCCCCTGTGATCGCATCCACCGTAACCGATCAAAGCCACCTTTTATTGACCGGATGAGTGGTGGAGATCACTTCTCTACTTCGTATTTTTTAGCACTTCTCATTTGAACCTTTTCTCTCTCTCTCTCTCTCTCTCTCTTATATATATATATATATATATAATATATATATATATATATAGAGAGAGAGAGAGAGAGTGAGGGGGGGGGGGGGTTAGGTTCATACAATAACCTACCCAATTTGGAGGACAAATGAACTATTTATAGTCACATATGTGAGTTTCATATAATAAAAAATCATATATGATTTAGTGGTGGGACCCACCTAAATCATATATATATTTTTATTATGTGGGACCCACATAGATCCATATTATGGCTATGTTTGGCAAACGCATCTGATAAGCTAGCTGATAGCTGATAAGCTAGTAGTTGATTGATAAGCTTGCTAGTAGCTGATAAGCTATCTTATGAACAAATTATGTTTGGGAAAACTAGCTTATGAGTATGTAAAATGACCAAAAAGGGTATCTTTGAATTTAAAAATTAATATTAATATGGGTATAATTTGAAAAAACTATAATAAGCTCCTCATAAGCTACTCAAAGTAGCGTTTCAAAAAGCTAGCTTAAGTACATGTTTAGAAGAACTAGCTTATAAGCTAGCTTATCAGCTAGTTTATAAGCTAGCTTATTTTTGCCAAACACAGCCTATATATGATTGTGAAGAGTTTATTTGTTCTTACAAATTGAATTTATTCTTACAAATTGAATTTGTTCTTACAAATTAAATTTGTTCTTATTTGAAATTATAAATATGAAGTTAACTGGTTTTTTAAATTTGATTTATTTAAAAGGACCAAAAGTAAAATAAATGATAACAAAATTGATTACAATTATAATTATTTTAAAATATAAATCAAACCTCAAAATAAATGGTTGACCACAGTAAATATAAATTGCACATTTACTCTAAAATTTATAATAGTCTATATCTACAAGGTATCATTAAATAAAGGGAGAATTGCATCTATATCCTTGCAAACTTAAGATAATTACACCTATATCCTTGTAAACTTTTAAACTACATCTATATCCTTACAAAACTTAACTAATTACACCTATATCCTTATATCTATTTTATTGGTTTTTAAACTATTTTAAAATCATCAATAAATATCATAAATATAATTTAAAGAGTAAATCCCTAATCTACCCTTACCCATACAAATCAAAATCCCTTAGTCAAATTAGATCAGGCTAAAAATCCAAATAAGTTTGAACTCTTTCATAAGTCATCATCATCCTTACCATCACCATTTTTGTCCTATTAGAGTCTTCCATCAACTACAAGTTGCAGGTAATATAAATAGCAGAGGAAGTTAACTTTTTAAGATGATGAGGAAATAGAGATTGCAAGATTGAAGGAGGAACCACCATTTTCTTCTTGCCGTCACCAACATATGCCTCGTGTATGAATCCCCACTTCCCCCTTCAAACTCGGCTGCAACCCTCCATTATTAATCTTTTACTAAATATATAATTACAAATTAGATTAATGGAGTTCAAAAATTAACCAATTCGTGTTTAATTTAATTATATATTGGTTTTGGGATCTGAATTGGGGAATGAATAACTTTTAATTACCAGTAAAATTAGGGTAGGAGAATTGGGGGATAAGCTTCGGTCGTCGCCGGCGACCCAATCAAAGGCGACGGTGCCGTTATCTTTGGTTCTTGAGACGCTCTCGCCGGAATCTGACGTCGGGGAGTGATCGGAACCAACAGGCGAAGATGGTTTCTAAGTGGCGATTGGAAGCAACGACGGGGTAGGGATCGTAGGCTCGCCAGAGAGTGTTGAGAGCAGGAAGGAAGGAATTGAGAGCTCCGTCGGTGACGTGTAGAGAAGGATGAGGTTGAGAAGTGGCGGACATGGTGGTGGCTAAGTGACAACCGAACAACGCTATCGAACGGCCTTGCGTGTCGATTATTGCAATCGCTGCACGTGAGGAAGAAATGCGACAGGCTAGGGAAGTAGGGATGACGATGGTGAAGACGAACCAGGAGAGGGAAGTAGTCCAGCCGTTAGATTGATCAACGCACATCCATTGGAGCCATGATCGGAAGCTGTGGAGCTCGTCGTAACCGTGGGAGGCGCTTTGAGCGTATATCTTGCATTTTGATAGCAAAGCTTGAGCTTGCCTTCCGTCTTCCATGGCGATCGGGATTTGAGATAACGAAGATACCGGAGATAATCGTGTGGGAGTATGATTGGAGTAAAATGGTGGTGAGGACTTAGGATGATGCCATGGATGGGTATGAAAGACTTAAAATCTATTTGGGTTTTTAGCCTGACCCGTTTGACAATGGATATTGATTTATAAAGGAAAGGGTAGATTAGGTATTTAACATTTAAATTATATTTATGATATTTATTAATGGTTCTAAAAACTAATAAAATAGGTATAAGGATATAGGTGTAATTACTTAAGTTTGCAAGGATATAGATGTAATTTAAAAATTTACAAGGATATAGGTGTAATTCTTTAAGTTTGTAAGGATATAGATGCAATTCTACCTTAAATAAAAGAGTGCAAAAATTAAGAGTTATTTCGTGGTAATCACAATAGTGGAAATGTATTGAAATATGGTTTTTCCAATTACATCTTAGCCTAATTTTCAAACACACCCTACTCTATATTAATAATCACATAATAATAAAGTTTGCTTATTTTCATTGGATAACAACATTTACACCGAAATAAATGCATTTCTTTCTATATAATATTTATTACAATTTAATAGTTACATCAACATGTAAATATATATAACTTTATTTAGTTTTTACCTTTTTTATTATTGTTATATATATATATATATATTTATTATTGTTATATTTTTTTAAATAATTACAACATTTTTTATCACTATATTTTTTGTTTCTTTGTATTAAAATGATATGTTTTTCTAAATTTCTAAAGTTGAGATTAGCGAACTCTGCTAATAGCTAATTATATTTAACAAAGATTTTGGTTGTAGATTTTTCGGAGAAATGGTTAGGAGGTGTTAGACGTATTTTTATATAGTCAAAATAGTTAATTCCTATTTTATATACAAATGTAATATTTTATAAATAAAAGTAATAAAATATGAATTAATTTATATCCAATATTTTATTAAAGAGTGACAAATTGTAATCTAGTTTTTTAAAATAAGTTAAAAAATAGATGGATTTTTTTTAAATATTAAAATACTTAGATACAATGATCAGTTATTTTCTAAATTTCTAAAGTTTTATGAGATTAAAAAACAAATGACACTATTTTTATAATAACAAGATATTTGTTTTTTTATTGGTTTTTAATATATAATACAAATAGAAAAATAACTATTATTCATCAATTATTATTATTATTATTATTATTATTATTAGCAATTAATTAAAAAACAAAAAATAAAAATAAATCAGGGAAGAGAAAAGGTAGTATAGAAGAAAGAGAGAGGGATAATAAAGAAATAACATTATTTTTATAATAACAAGATATTTGTTTTTTTATTGGTTTTTAACAAATTTTGTTATATATAATACAAATAGAAAAATAACTATTATTCATCAATTATTATTATTATTATTAGCAATTGATTAAAAAACAAAAATAAAAATAAATCAGGAGAGAAAATATAGTATAGAAGAAAGAGAGAGAGGGATAATAAATGATGTCATTTCAAATATCTAGATTGACTTTTTAATCTTTTTTGACTTTTTTAATTAATTACTTATACATAGATTTGAGTATTATAGCCTTAAGGATGTAGACTAGGATGTAAATGACAACACTCATTGAAATATTCATCATTAACAATAGATATTTTTCAGACAAGAGGGACCATTTTCCACAAATCAATAAAAATAGACCATTTATAAATAATGGGAGACGATAGAGAACAAGGTTTTGATACCCGCGCTTCGCTGCGGGTCATTATGTATATAATTTTTCTTTATAACTAAAATTTGAAATTGTAGACGATTTAAAGTTATTGAGATGATTATTAATGAGTGTTATTAACCAAATGGGGTAAACGTAACTTTTACAATTCGAATAAAGAAACGTATTGTTTTTTTTATTATTATAATAAAATTTTGATTAATGAGTTTGGTTAAATGACGTTTTAGGCTTTTTACTATTTTTGAGTATATATATAATCATAATATATATGGCATACAATAAGATAATTAGATCCAAAATATTCAATATTAGACTCATTTCGAAGGTATCAACGATACGATTACAATAGCGTAATTTGTTTAAACTGAAATGCATTTTTTTTAACATATTTTAGCCTGTATACGATATATATGGCTAAAACGTGAACTGAAATATAAAAACTAAAAGATATAAATTGAATAAATATTATAAGTAGGGGTAAAATGAAACTTTCACAACTAAATTAATTAAAATAATATAAATCTACTGTTCATACATATTAGTTTAGGGGTAAAAATGTAAATTTTGAAAAGTGTCGTGAACATCCATCTGAATAGTGCACACCATTGCTGATAAACGCAATTAAAATATAGTATGATATTGTTCACAATAGGTAATAAGATAACTTGATCAAAAAATATTTAATATTAGGCTCATTTCAAAGGCGTCGACGATACGATTTATAATGGCGTAATTTGTTAAAAGTAGAACGTATTTTTTAAACATATTTTCACGAATATACGACATATGGCTAAATCGTAAAAAGAAATATAAAAAACTAAAAGTTATAAAGTGAATCAATATTATAAGTCTAAGGGCGTAAACCGTAACTTTTACAATTCGAATTTATTATAATAAAAGTTTGATTAAATGACGTTTTTAGCCATTTTACTATTTTTGATTAAATATATAATCGTAATATATAGGATATATATATGGTATAGAATAAGGTAATTAGATCAAAAATATTCAATATTAGGCTCTAAGGTATCGACGATACGACTATGATGGCGTAATTTGTTTAAATTGAAACACATATTTTTAACATATTTTAGTTAGTATACGATATATGGCTAAAACGTAAAATGAAATATAGAAAACTAAAAGGTATAAAGTAAATAAAAATTATAAGTCTAAGGGGGTAAAATATAAATTTCAAAACTAAATTCATTAAATAATTTATTTATAGTTTATATTAAATCTACTGTTTATACATTATTTTATATTAAAGTTACTGTTCATACATTATTTTATATTAAAATTACTGTTCAAAACACAATGACAAATGTATAATAAAAGTTTGATTAAATGACGTTTTTAGCCATTTTACTATTTTTGATTAAATATATAATCGTAATATATAAGATATATATATATATGGTATAGAATAAGGTAATTAGATCAAAAATATTCAATATTAGGCTCTAAGGTATCGACGATACGACTATGATGGCGTAATTTGTTTAAATTGAAACACATATTTTTAACATATTTTAGTTAGTATACGATATATGGCTAAAACGTAAAATGAAATATAGAAAACTAAAAGGTATAAAGTAAATAAAAATTATAAGTCTAAGGGGGTAAAATATAAATTTCAAAACTAAATTCATTAAATAATTTATTTATAGTTTATATTAAATCTACTGTTTATACATTATTTTATATTAAAGTTACTGTTCATACATTATTTTATATTAAAATTACTGTTCAAAACACAATGACAAATGTATATATGTATAATATGGTTAGTCAAAGACAAGCATGAATATTTTTTTTAATACGTTTTAATTTTTTATATATCCTTATATTTATATGGTTTCTACAAGGCCCATCCTATATTTCAATCCAAATCAACCCAACTACCACATGAGCTTCACATCCAAATAAACTCAAATCGTCCTTTATATCTTACTAAATCATACTCACACATTAAATAATTAATAAAAAAAAAATAAGAGAGAAAAAGAAGAGAGAGATAGAGACAACAAGAGAGAGAAAATTCCATGTTGGAATGACGAATTCCATTGACCAAATTCCATTGCTGTTTGGTTCACAGAATGAAAACTAAGGAATCCTTCGAATTCCTTCAAATTCCTTAAATCACGGAATTCACCATTCCAAGCCATATCCCATGGAATTCATTGGAATTATTTCTCCTCCCTCTCGTTTTCTCTATCTATGGCTTTTCCATCTCCATCAATCGTTCTCTCATTCCAAAACTTTTTACAGTTCGGTTCAGTTCGGTCTCGGTTTTTTTATTTATTAAATAATCAAATTGGGAGGTGATATTTCCACATAATAAATTGATTCATCCAAGGAAGATGAATGGTTCACTAACTTGTACATTAGCTTTAAGGGTGTTGTACATATGTGGAAGAATCAATTTATTAAGTGGAAGTATCAATTCCCAATCAAATTATATATATCTATATAGAGGAAAGTTAAAATATATCCCAATAAAATATTACCTCCCTTACACCCCTAATCTCCACCCTCCATCTTGCAAGATTTGAATTTAATTATTTCTTTTTTTATTTTCCTTTAATTTCAAACTGAAGGGCATGTTGGTCTTTTTGTAAATTGGAGTTTTAAAGAAAATCATATATACTTTATTGTGAGGTATTCATGGCACATTTCCTTATTTTGTGGTTTGTTATTTTTGGGAGTTATCTTCAATGTTAATAGGAAATTTCAATTTTGATTTTAAACTTGATTTCAATTGATGAATTTGGTAACCCGATGGATGATCTGGTTGTTGATGATGAGGCTTGTAATAACCAGGGATTTAAGAAACGTACTTATTCTAACTTAATTGTCGATTGGTGAATCGATGATGCAGATGATGAACCGTCGACGATTCACCATCAATGCAGGCGATCAATTGGAGATGACGATGAAGTTATGATGAAGAGACGATGAAGTTATGATGAAGAGACGATAAAGATATGATGAAGAGACGATGAAGACGGTGAATCAAAGATGCAGACGACGAACCGTCGGTGATTCACCGTCGATGCAGACGATCAAGTGGAGATGAAGAAGATGAATCTTCGTTAAATAATGAAGGTTGAAGATGAAGAACCGATAAAGATGAAGATGCGTTAAAGATGAAGATGAAGATGCGATGAAGATGCAACGAAAGTCCGATAAATGTGTTAATATTTCCGATGAAGATCCGATGGATCTATATACATTTCCGATGGATGTATTAATAAGTCTGATGAATGTACATAAATTTCCGATGAATGTATATAGCTTTTTCGATGAATGTATAAATTCTCCGATTACGTTAGTCTTTGGATACAGTCTCGATGAATGTATATAAGTTTTCCGACGAAATATTGATGAATGTGAAAATTCTCCGATGAATGTATTAGTTTTCCGAAGCACGTCTGATAAATGTATGAATTTTACGATAATCATTTGATGAATGTATGAATCTTTATCTGAATACATGTTCGATGGATGAATTTTTCGAAGAATATATGAAGATATGAATTTTTCAGATGAAGATATGAATTTTTCGAGGAATACACGTCGGATGAATGCTTAAGTTTTCCGATGAATCTTCAAAGGCTTCAACGATTTCTTGATACTCTCTTTTAAATATATGTATTTTTCGATGAATACATGTCCGATGAATGATGAAGTCACTTAGGTTTCTGGAAATTATCTATATTTGCGTTAGCCATGGTTGAATCTTCAAATGCTTCAACGATTTCTTGATATTCTTGTTTAATATGAGGCAACGAATTTAAAACAATCGAAATGGTGGTTTGGATTGATACATAAAAAAGGAATGATTCACAAAATGAATGATGTGTAATTAAGTTAGAGAAATTATTGGTTGAATAAAGAATAAATTCGTAGTCCAATTAAGTTTGAAATTTGTAACTGAAATCCATTTAAGTGTGAAATTCATTGAAATTTATAATAGGCATAACTTCCTTAATTAGTTGAAATTCAAATTCTTTTAACTTCCTGTTTTACTCCTTGAATTAATGTTGGCGCCTAAGTTTCAATAATTTTTTTAATTGAAAATAAAATTAATGGTTGCTTTTAATCTCAACCGTCAAAAATTCAACGGATGGTGTAGATTAGGGGTGTAAGGTATACAACATTTTGAAGGGGTGCATAATGAAAGTCCCCTAATATATATATATATATATATATATATATATTAAATAGTATAATTTAAAGTTGTTTGGTATTTGGAGAAACCAAGGATGTTCGGCTCGGTTTTTTTCGACCGATAAGGAAATCAAAACCGAAATCAAACCGTTTTCAGCTCGGTCGGTTCGGTTTTTTTGGACCGAGATGGAAACCAAAACCGAAATCCGTTTACTCGACTCGGCTCGGCTTTTCCCGGTCGAGATGGAAACCGAAAATAAAATCGAATCGGTTTCAGTTTTCGGCCTGGTTGGGTTTTTTTCTAGTCAAGATGGAAACCATAACTGATATCGAGCCGATTTTGGTTTTCGACTCGCTTTGGGGTTTTTTCAGTCGAGATGGAAATCAAAGCCGAAACCGAATCGTTTTCGATATTGGATTCGTTTTTTTTTTGTTTCAGTTTCGGTTCAATTTTGGTTTGTGCTCATCTTACTTTTTTACAATTTAACTAGTTAATGGCCCGTGTAATACACGGACGATTTAAACATATTGTTTTAGCTTCTAATAAGAATTAACATTTGCATTATTAAGTTCACAAATAATTCACCACAAACCAAACGTAATATCCAATTAACAATATAAATATGACTTAGTTAATTGATAAAAGAAACATTAATGATTTAGTTTAATCATAACCATTTAGGAAATTATATATATAACATTTAAATTACTTTTCTTTCATTTTTTTATTCAAAGCTTTCTTTGAAATTGAGTAAGTAGAGAATTATTATTTATTAAAATAATTCTAATTAATCAACGATTTAAATGAAAAAAAATTACTCTTACTTTATTATTAAATATTTTAGTCATCTAATAGTTGTTAAAATATCTGAAATTCTTTTGTTGAAAGATTTGGATTTCGTGAATGATTCTAAAACGGGAGGGATTCTGAAATAAATTATATAGTGTTTTTGATTTCTAGGGTTTTAAAAAAAATTATTATTTATAAATAATCTATAGAATTAGTAAGATTAAAAGGATGGAATCTTTAAATTTCAAGAACATCAACAATAGCGTTTTAAATAAAATAAACTTTTATTATTTATAAATAATCTATAAAAATATTTAGATTAAAAATAGGAATCTTTAAATTTCAAGAATATCAATAGAATTGTAATAAAATGTAAACAACTTATTTTATATTTATTCTTAATATTTACTAATATAAATAAATTAAAAAATATTCAATATTATACTCATTTTGAACGTATCGTCGAGACGATTATAAGAGTGTAATTTATAAAAAAGAAAAACAAAAAACTTAAATGGTTTTAATTCATATACATTATTTACCTTAATATGATAAGAATGTAAAGTGAAAATTGAAAAACTAAGAGGTAATAAGTAATTTAATCAAATAATTATAAGGATATAAAATGTAAATTATAAAAGGGAAACTAATAAACTAATGAGTAATTTTAGGTATGTAAATTTTGGGAAAAAAAATTGGAAATAGATTATGACATCATCATTTGATAGAATTTGTTTAATTGACCAATGAAATCACTCAATTTCATTTTAATGACATCAGCAAAAACCTTCTTTTAATATATATATATATTTCAATTCCATCCAACCAAACACGATCAAAATGTGTGGTCAAATTCCAATTCCAATTACTTCAAAGTCAAATTCCTTAATGAATTCCAATTCCATCGAAATCCATTCCGCGAACCAAACACTATCTTAGGTTTAGGGTTAATGGTTAGATGTGTGAGTTGAGCCGTATATTAGAGAGATCCTTGTAAACATTGGTTAGATGTGTGAGTTGAGCCGTATACTAGAGATATCCTTGTAAACATCTTGTGTTGGGATTTTATGCGATCCTCGTATCAAACTGACACGAGAAAAACTGTGATCTCAAATCCAACTGAATTGAGATACACGACAAAATTTTATGAAACAAACTGTTATGAAAAGTTTAAACAATCAAACCTAACTGGTTTGATTAAGCGGAAGCGATAAGGATTAAAATCCCGAAAAATCACAGATCTTATTCGTTTATTTTACTATATTTAATAAGTTAGAATATTACCTCGGAAGCTTGAGTTAGATCCACATGTGATGAGGTCAAACGGAATTCCTTCTAGTTGGACTAAACCCCGAACGATTCACGAACAACCGGTACGTGAAGAATACAGTCGAATAAACACGAAACCAAATCTGGTTTCGGGTTTTTGTGCAGATCGACAAAGAGAGAGAGAGAGAGAGAGAGAGAGAGAGAGAAGAGAGAGAGAGAGAAGGAGAGAGGGAGAGGGAATGAGAGGTTTTTCTGGATTAGAAGAATTAATTTTTGTGTGTATCAATTATGGTTTAGCCTAACTGTCTATTTATATGGAGAGACTTCATATCTTAGACAGTTACCATAATTACTGATATTTATCTTTAAGAAATTATTCATATATCTTTTCTTTCTCATCAAGAAAAGAATATCTCATAAATATTATAATTTCCAAAACTAGATAAGCATTATATATATTATTATATTTACTTTAACTAGTAAATATATAAACTTTATTAATTAAATCTGCTATATATTTATTTAACTAATAAATATATAATCCCTTTTAATTAATTTTCAGAAACCTTTAACTTTAGAGTTTTTACAGAAAACACCCAACTGTTTTATAATTTACTATTATAAAACCAAACTCTCCAAACTGAGGTTAATTTACTATCTGAATTACAGACCCTCACAAGTGTGGCCCTCAAGTGTCTTATAATGTTGGATGTGCGATCAAACGGTTTGTCAACTTTTGCACATAATTACTAACAGACTCCCACTTGTGCAAGGTGGCAATACCAGCTTGATGACACGGACCCAAGGAGGCCCCAGACAGGCACTTAGGCTAACCAGGTTATAAGCACTCTTATACCCAGGTAGGTGATAAAACGTCCCTTAAAGAAGACAACATTCATGAAACACACTGTTCACAAATTGGGTATAACTAGGCTTTTCCTTTTGCATCACGATATTTCATCTATGAGTATGAGCATGGATACAATCAACTCTGAATACTCATGATTATGTTTCTCGACTATCCGACCTCTACTGATTGGTAAACGACAAAGAACAAATCAGTTCGTTTGGGCACGGCCGTGCACTTCATCAGTCTTTTCAGTCAGTCAAGGGGCCCAGAAATATCTCTCTTCGTAGAAGAGGTGCAAATCCCATCTTGCATATCTGCATTTGACACCACGGCTTCCGCTGAATCTAGTTAGGCCCCGTATGACCACCCTGTTACGGCGTGATGTTAGAACGTACTAAGTATCCAACAGTCCTCGCAATGCCAAACCAAATACCTCAGGTGTTAAGGACAACCTACTGGGAGTTTTACTCATGACTAAATCCATGGAGTAATCTCAACCGGCGGATCACATCCGATATTCGCTGCTCTATCGAATATCCGTGCAGTTTTTGGTCTACATCACTTGTAGCTGTTATTCAACGACTGATCATAACTAACCCAAAAACCCACGATGACTTTGTAGCCCTATCAGGTTCCCATCTAGATAAGTTGTCACGAATAATTTCAAATAAAAACTGAAACTAGTTTTTATTCCCGGACCAAAAACATGTTAAGTGTAAAAGAAACAAAGAAACTAATTTTGTATAGTCCATATTCCACTCTGTAATAATAACAAAATTAATAACATTTCTAAGTTACTTTTATAGTGTCTATTCAACTAATACTAATACTGATTTAAACGAAGTATCACGCTTCTTCAGTTTAAACCCTTTGATTAGTGTTTACCGTACTAATCAAAGAAACAACCAAAACAATAATACAAGTTTAGTATCAAGTGATACTTAATACTTGATTCTGCTAATTTTGCTTTTGCAAACACCTTAAAACAAAATTAGACTTTTCTTTACCATATTCCCTGATCCTGGAGATACTGGAATAACTCCTGGTTTCCTTGAATATGTAAAATCGAACTGCAATTTCCTTAGTTGCTGTGTAGATGAATGATTTCTACCTGAAATCAGACCAAATCTCCATTTACCAAACTGGTAAATCCAGGAAATTTATTCTAGTGTTTTACAACACTTTAGAGTCTAAAAGATACTTGATATCTTTTCTAAATATTCCAACACAATTTAACTATTGATTAAATTCAATTACGACTTTATACTGTCACAAAACTATGAAACTATTTATCTATCCTTTTTAACTAAAAGGTAGATCTTATATCATATGAATTTATATGATACCTGGATTATAATTCCAAGATATATTAAATCAATAATTAATACATATATATATATATATATCTTTCATTCTTTATCACAGAACTGGATATAGAATAAACTGGGCTCCCACTAACCTATATGAAAACTGACTATTACTCAAAATTAACTATTGACTTTAGTCAAAACTTGACTTCCTAGTCAATTCTATTTTAAGTAATACTAGAATTTAACATTTACAAAACTTAACTGGATTTTATCAAATCTCAATTCCAAGGCTTGGAATTTTCTAGTTTTATAAATAATGATGTTATCAACGTCGTCTGAGATAACATCCTAAATTCTTTCTAAAACATATGAGTAATTAAAACTGACTATAAAATACCTTTATAATCTCTTTCACTCATGTATGTTTTATTTCAAAAACACATTCCTAAAATAATAGTATTTCGTGCGTTTTTGATAGTTTTCATATAACTATTACTTCAAATCAATTAATTAAAACATTGAAGTAATTCTGTTAGTGTAATAGATAACATCTAGGATCTACTATTTGAATCAAGTCAATCTTGACTTTGAACAGATTCAAAAACATCATCATGCACAAGATATTAAATCAAGACAATAATTTTAATATTTAAAACCAATTTAAGAAATCATAAATATCAAAAGTAACAACCATCCAAAAATTGTTTTAAAACCATAAACATAAAATTGTCTTGATAAATATCTAATGATAAACTTGCATGCAGATCCTCGCAATCCTAGGCACCTCACTTTTGACCACCTGCAATTAAAACATTTGCACTAGGTGTCAACATACTTGTAAACTAACAAGTGAAAGTGATAAATCAAAGCAGTCACGAATACCTGAGGTGTTAATACCTGCTTCGTGACGCTTTGGGCAGTTCTGCCTCCAGTGACCGACTTCATGACATCTGAAGCATCTGTTCTCGGTCCTAGCTTTGTTAGGCTTCACTTTCTTACCCTTGCCCTTGCGTTTGTCATTATTCTCAACCTTGGTCACTCTCTGGCTAGCCTGAGGCTGGCTATTGCCTTTACTGGTGTTTACATGCCCACGCTTTCTCTCTACTCCACCATCTCTGACCATGAGTACATCCTTGGTCTTGGTCCCCATACTCAACTCAGCGGTTTTCAACATGGAATGTAACTCAGCAATTGTCTTTTCCATGTTGTTCATATTATAGTTGATTACAAACTGCTTGTAATCCTCAGACAGTGAGTTGAGTATCGTATCCGTTGCTAACTGCAGCGGAATTGGGTGACCAAGCCTCTCTAGGTGATCAATATGCCTCTTCATTTTCATGACATGATCACTGACCGAGGTCCCCTTGGCCATCTTGCACGCGTTCAGTGCCCGAGTGGCATCATAACGTTCTGTGTATGCTTGCGTCTGAAACATGTTCCTCAACTGGCGGATCATGTCATAGGCATTAGTGTTTATGAGCCCCGTTTGCAGATCTAGGCTCATAGTCGCAAGCATGAGACAGCCAACGTCCAACAAATAATCAGAATGATTTCTATAAGCATTTCTCACATTGGCAGTTGCATTTGCTGGAGGGGCCTCACCTAGAGGCTCTTCAAGGACGTACCATTTTCTCTCGTGCCTGAGCACAATCATCAGATTGCGCTCCCAGTCGAGAAAACTAGCTCCAGTGAGCTTGTCCTTTTCGAGAATGGAGCGAAGAGACAGATTATTAGTGTTGGTTACAGTGTTTGCCATCTACACATTTAAAAGATTTTGGTTTTAGTAACTGTGAATAAACTATTCCCAATAAATATCAATAAACCCTTAAATGATCAAGTATTGGGCTAGGATCCTTATTTCATACGTCCTGATGCGCGGTTTGCTCACGCCCCACCAGGCCCGTACTATTTCGGTAGGTAAGGACTTTTACCAATCATATCTAACTGACATGACTCCTAGATCTTTTCGGGACATCGGTTTTTACCGTACATGTTTTAGTCCCTCTAAGTGCATTTTTGGCCCGATACGACACGGTGAATTGTTACAAAACCAAAATAGATCACACCACTTGGGACTGGTGTACTTATCACACCTCTTTCAACTTGGGGTTTGAACGCGGATGCCCAAGGCTTGCTCACTTCCAATTCCAAACGCCCGCGTACCTTACGCCGTTAGGTGTCCCGTGTGGGTTGCACTACTGATCTATGATTTTCTGGGTGTTTTTAACTAAGTTTTGAAAAACCTTTTATTTTCCAGTATTTTAGAAAAACTTTGCAATTTTAAAACTGACTGTTTAAAAAGGCAACCGATGTTTAAAAGACTAACTGTATTTAAACGTACACGCTATTTAAAACTAACTGTTTTAAAAGTACTTGCTAATTAAAACTAACTGTTTTAATAGCATGACTGCTAACCAAAAACTAAATGTTTTTGAAAGCCCACTTGCTGACCAAAACTAACTGTTTTGTCAACATGCCTTTATAAGAAAAACAATCTTATAAACATAAGGTTTATTTAAAAATAAAATCTACCGTTTAAAAGGTTTGGAAAAACTGGTAATTTTAATTTTTAAAAACCTAATAAATTTCATGATTGAAAAGTTTTAAAACTCTCTCTAAATTTTAAAACGTTTGATAAACACTAAACATGCAATAATTATCAACCAATCATGAGCAGGCAGATAAACACATCCACGCAGTTAAAGATTAACAACTACGCAGTTAAAACATCTAATTATAGATTTGCCAACTAATTCCTAAAAGACCAAAAATGACCTATTAACTATAAATCTTCAAACTTCTCGCGTAGCTCCCACTGGCCTCGGCACGTCTGATGGAACTCCGGAAAGGAAAAATATTTAAAGTCTATCCTAAGGTCATTTACATTACAAAGGGGTTGTAAGTGGCACACAGGCCTCCCCAAAATTAAACCAATGGTCTAAGTTGGCAAATTCTATAATAGATACATATAATATACACAACAAGTATAATTATAGTTCATGCAATTATATAAAGCAATAAACAAGCAATATATAAGGCATAAAAAACAATCCTAGATCCGTTAAAGATTATCTCATTTGGTTTATCATAAAACATGGTTTTAACTGGTTTATAAAAACAAACTGTTTTATAAACCGAAACTAATATTTTAAACTGAAATTGGTTTTTAACTAATTTATAAAAATACCTAAGATTTATAAACTATAAATCTATTTTATAAAATAAAACCAATTTTCTAAAATATTCGCTTTTATCCAAAAACATATCAAACCGGACTTTCCGGACCAACTGGTCGGGACATTAAACTCTGCCTCATAAACTGTATCATGGTTTAACCAACTGGTTAAAACACGACACCAGACCCATTTGACCAAAACGGGTCAAATACTTGGTTTGATAAACACATGTTTAATAGGGATAATTATTAATTAATAAAATCCCTTAAAACAATTTTTAAAGATAATAAAAGTATTTAAATAAAATTAATTCGGATAAAAGCCTAAAACCAATAAACCCTTTTGGGCCTAAAACTGGGTCCAAAATTTCTGGGTCTTGGGCCTTGGAACATTTGGGCCCAATTAAATCGAAAATCCAAAAAACGACTCGTGATCGATTGACATCTCGTCGTCGATCACGTAATCACCGCCTTTGGTGATGGTAAACGGTCGCTACCACCACCTGCGATTATCGCAACACCATAAGTCGGCGACGACGGCAGCAAAGAAAACGCCACCGCCGCCACCGACGGTTACAAAAAAAAAAAAAAAACACCCGCCGCCGTTGCCACCAAGTGGCCGGCCGTAGCAACGACAAACAGCCATCACCATCGCCGCTGGTCGGCGACCGAAACAAATCACCAACCGCCGCCGCCATTGCCTTCCGACGACAGCAGCAGCCATGATCGACGCCACCATCGCCGTTGGCGTTTGGCGATTCATTCGGCTTCGGCCGATTCCCCATGTCCGACGACGATAACGCAAAAGCGCCACCACCGCTGGCCGACGACCGTGGCAACAATCGGTCACCACCATCGCTATCTTCGCCGGTGATCACCACCCACAGGTGGCGATCGGCGATTCGACAGCAAACGGCCATCGCCGCTGCCGTTTCTTGGTCGTCAACATCAAACCACCGCTCGACCACCATAGTCGTGACAACAACAGCAAAAGCGACCGCCATCGCCGCTGTGATCGGCGACGTTCAATTATTCTCCGTCACCGCTACCGATCACGGCTGCCACCACAATCGGTGGTGTTTGCCTCGTCGATTGATTGGCATACGGCTCGGTGGCGGTTCAGCCACCACTGCCGATCACAGCCGCCACCGAACTGGTGGTGAGGCTTCGGCGATCCGGGTGGCGGTTCGGTCGGCTGTTGCCGCCGTTCCGCCGCCGTGGTTTGAGCGGTGATCGGTAGGCTGGTCCGGTTGCGGTGTGCTACCGTTCCGTCACCGATCACACTACCGTGTGTGCTTTTCGTGTTTTTCAGTTTTAACGAGATAAACAAACAGATAAAAGATTTAAAACTGATAAAGCTTCATCCAAACTGATAAAGATTTTAAAACTAATAAAAATCAAAACTTTTATCTAAAACTGACAAAGATTAATTTTTATACGGAACTAATAATTATCTAGTCTTTATTCAAAACTGATAAAGATTAAGATCTGATAAAATTTAAAACTTTACCTTAATTTGATAAAGATTAAATTTCATACGAAACCTAGATAATTATCAAATCTTTATCAACAAGAAAAATCTTAACGGATCTAATAAACAATTAAACAAAATAAACGAATAAACATGTGGCTCTGATACCACTGTTGGGATTTTATGCAATCCTCGTATCAAACTGACACGAGAAAAACCGTGATCTCAAATCCAACTGGATTGAGATACACGACAAAACTTTTATGAAACAAACTGTTATGAAAAGTTTAAACAATCAAACCTAACTAGTTTGATTAAGCGGAAGCGATAAGGATTAAAATCCCGAAAAATCACAGATCTTATTCGTTTATTTTACTATATCTAATAAGTTAGAATATTACCTCGGAAGCTTGAGTTAGATCCACCTGTGATGAGGTCAAACAAAATTCCTTCTAGTTGGACTAAACCCCGAAAGATTCACGAACAACCGGTATGTGAAGAATACAGTCGAATAAACACGAAACCAAATCTGGTTTCGGGTTTTTGTGCAGATCGACGAAGAGAGAGATAGAGGAGAGAGAGAATGAGAGGTTTTTCTGGATTAGAAGAATTAATTTTTGTGTGTATCAATTATGGTTTAGCCTAACTGTCTATTTATATGGAGAGACTTCCATATCTTAGACAGTTACCATAATTACTGATATTTATCTTATGGAAATTATTCATATATGTTTTCTTTCTCATCAAGAAAAGAATATCTCATAAATATTATAATTTCCAAAACTAGATAAATATTATATATATTATATATTTACTTTAACTAATAAATATATAAACTTTATTAATTAAATCTGTTATATATTTATTTAACTAATAAATATATAATCCCTTTTAATTAATTTCCAGAAACCTTTAACTTTGGAGTTTTTACAGAAAACACCCAACTGTTTTATAATTTACTATTATAAAACCAAACTCTCCAAACTGGGGTTAATTTACTATCTGAATTACAGACCCTCACAAGTGTGACCCTCAAGTGTCTTATAACGTTAGATGTGCGATCAAACGGTTTGTCAACTTTTGCACATAATTACCAACATCTTGATCATTCAATAAATCATTCGACTACTTTGATGGTCAATCTATGTTTGATTGTGTTCGTTGTTTGATTACTCGCTGTTTTGGGACTTTCATTTATCTATTGTTAAATTGAGCCCTGTTTGGAACTTTCATTTACTCGCTGTTTAGCTACTGTTTGGTTTATGGTTTCTTAAACATTAATTTGGCTTTGGTTTCTGATTTAATGACCTATGGTTCTAAAAAGTATAATTCCACAGAGGGTAAAATGGTAATTTGTTCTCATTCATATTGTTTATTCAGATAAGTTACCAAACAATCATATTTCATGTTTTATTATATCGTACAGAGTCTCTTAATAATTTACACCAACCCATTCAGTAACTGCCAAACTTTTGAAAGGTTGTGCATGACACAACTTAAGGCCGACCCTATGTGTGCATTCTTGTCATCAATGAACAAAAATAAGAAAAAAAAAACATATTTACAAATGACTAACAAGCAATTTGAATTTTTCATTTTCTATTCTTATGAACATAAGAATCAATTGCTAACAATACTAAAACGAGAAATTATCAACGTCTTTTACGGTTAAAGTATTTTACTAGTTAAATATTATTAATTATAACGAAATCATATAATTATACTTTGATATCGTTTTTCTATGAAATAGTTATTTTAATAAAAATAAGATATATCATATTCTAAAACTAAAATAATAAAACATATATCTTCTTATTGCAAATAATCTTAACTAAAAAAGATCGTGAATAATCACTACATTTCTTATTAGTAACAAACGTTCCATATTCATATTGTGATACCCACTTTCTCATTACAAGTAGTTCATGTGTATCTTCTCAAAAATTTTGTATGGTGACGCGTGTTTGTTAATAGCTGTTAAAATCTAAGGTTAAAATTCACTTCTGATCGATAAGAGGTGATAAGGAAGTTTGAAAGTTTGTTTGTTTCTATAAACTAAGAGGTGTTTTAATTTGTTTAAGTTCTTTATTTTATCAATCAAAATATTATATTATAGTGTTGGATATATGTAAAATTTATAGAAAATGGCTTTAAAAATCTTAAAAAACAAACAATCTAAACATATTCACATCTTACCGAACCAAATATAAAAAAATGATGACAAAAACCTTATAAAAACAAACATCCTTATTTGACGATCAACCGAGCCCTACTTTGGACATACACATACTCGTAAAAAGGTTGCATTATCCCTTTGAAATAACTTTTTTAATTCATTTTGTCATAAAATAAAACTTCACATAAGGTTTATACATTCGAAAAAACTGTATAGAAACGATGGAAATACTATAAAAGTATGTAAAAAACGTAACCCATGAATTAATAAAATAATTATTAGGAGTAAATTACAAGTTTCCATATTAAGAAAAGTGTAATAAGCGGAGTTAACGGACCCTTCTCCCCTTATTACCTTTCAAAATCCCGATACCACCGCCATGTGTCCATTTACAACACCCCTCTTGGTAAATTACGAAATACTCCCTTTGTTATTTGTCAAACTTCCGTATTTGTCCCTTCTACTTTTAGCTTAGACCATCCTTACCCGTAGACTGTCAACCCAATTACCCATCAGCGTCACATCAGCTTTTCACTATCTTACCTAAACCAACTCAATCTAAATCCAATTCATTCAAATGGTAGACTCTCAACCCAATAACATTTTGTTTTTTATATTTTTTTAATTATTAAAATACATAATGAAAACAACTAATTTAAAATTAAACTGATAATAATATTAAATATTTTAATAATTAAATTACATTAAAATTATAAAAACATCTAAAAAAATTACATTAAATTTAATTTTGGGCATTCACATGGATGCCCACACGTGTTCAGTTAAATCGACGTGAAGGTTGGTGTGCGTCTCTGTATTTTTTACTTGGTTGACATTTAGTGCTCGATTTTTTTCGGAGATAGTTGTTTGAATATCTTCTGTTAAAACCCCAGTTTCATTAAAATTATAATGTGAAAAGTCTTTGTCTTCGCGACTCATGTTGTGTAAAATTATGCAAGTGTACATAATATACCTTAATTTCTTATGTGTCCATACCCGTACCAGTTTATTAATAATGTGCCATTTTTTAACCGCGAATGCCCATTCAATGTCTTTCCTAGCCGATTCATGACGTTCCTTAAACTTGACCCGTTTAATGTTCGTTGGCCACTTACATGCTATGACGAAAGTAGCCCACTCCGGATAAATCCCGTCGGCCATATAGTATCCGTGTTTGTAGTGTGTGTCATTCACATAAAACGAACTATCGAGTGCTTTATCTTCGAACAAATCGTTGAATACCGGTGATTGATTTACAACGACTATGTCATTTGTGGCACCCGGAACTCCGAAGAATGCGTGCCAGATCTATAGATCTTGTGATGCGACCGCCTCTAGAATTACTGACGGTCCATGATGATCACCTCTATGGTATTGACCCCTCCATGCAACGGGACAATTCTTCCAATTCCAGTTCATACAATCTATGCTACCAAGCATGCCGGGTAAGCCGTGTCTTTATTCATGCAACACGTACAACGCCTGAACATCATTACCAGTCGGCTTTCGTAAAATTTTCGCCTATAGAGGTGAATAACACCTTGGCAAAAAATTTCTAAGCACTCTCTTGATGTCGTTTTGCTCATCCTCAAGTACTCGTCCATAGCATCAGCAGCAGTCCCGTACGTCAATAGTCGAATAGCAGACGTTTTTTTTTGTAGCGGAGAAAGCCCCTTAACACCTCTTGCATCCCATATTTGCTTGAAATAATCAAACTCCCTCTCAAGATCGGCAACTATCCTAACGTATAGTCGTCGGGTCATACGAAACCGTCGTTGAAAGTCAGTGTTGTTGTATACCGGGTTATTAGAAAAGTAGTCAGCCATAAGTTTCTCGTGTGCGTCTACTCGACCCTCTCTCTTATTCGGCCTTCTCGGTCGTGGACTCGATGTTCCTTCGTCGTTTTCGAGGATTAGACGGACCACTTCTTTCACAACAGCAACGGAAAGCCGAAAATGTTTATCGATCTCATTTTCACTCTCATCCTCTGAGAATGGCAGTGGTGGATGAAGAAGATGACATGTTTTTGTAGATAGAAATAATAGAGAGAAAGATATAGAATGAGATGAGATTGAGTTTATATATAACAATAATTAGAAAAAAAGTAAAAAAAGAAATAGCCGTTAGGGGTGGGGTGGGTGGGGTGGGGTGCGTCTTTGTGGTCGGCAACGAGAACCTGAGCCAATGCCAAGCCGATCAGCCACGGCGGTGTTGCCGATGGACCCGATCAGCCCGATGGCAAACCGAAGGCGGGCTGCGAATGGTCTTAGCATTGATGTTTTGTCCCTTCATTATTTTACATCTCGGTTTAGATTATGTTGATACATTTGTTGTTGTTACCTAATATGATACTAAATTACTAAATTAGTCATACAATGTTAAAGCTAGCTAATAACCTATCGATAGCAAATATATATACTCACAGATGTGAATAGTAATTGTGCATTTGCACACCAACTACTATGATCCATTTCAAGAAATAAAGTGATAAAATATCGAGATCGTATCTACATAGATTAAATTTCAAAGTTTCGAGTATTAACTAACAAATACATTGATCTTAATTAGCGAAAAATAAAATATTTTGGATGCATTGGGTGCTTTTCTTGGTTAACTGATAACAAATAATAAGCAATGAGTATGGATGCAAGTTTTTCCTAAAAAGTATGATAGTAACATAAATGGTTTATGGAAGTAGCCACAAAATAACCCTTCACGATTTCTTTCTCTCCATATGTCATCTTGGAATTTGGCTATGGTTCACAAAATAACCACAACTACAAACTTTCAGTTTGCAAAACTTATTAAGTAAATCTCGAAAATCCGAGTTCCATTCCATAAAGAGATGTGCATATATCTTTAACTCACCAACTTTTTTTTAACGGCGGATATTTTATAAAAGAAAACTAGCACGAAGCTAGAAGAAACAAATTACATGTAAGATATAGCTAGAAGGGGATTTTGTAACCAACCTACCCAATCAATAGTAAACTTACTACTCCTATTTGTAACCCAAAAGAACCACCAAGTCATAATGTTATCCCACAATGCTCCTTTCTTATGCTTACGAAGCCTAAAAAGACGCTCATTCCGAAAAGATCAACTTGACCGACATCCCGAACTTTAGTGAAATCTATGCAACAACCTATAGCTCCATATATGATTATTGAAGATTTTCTCAAACTTCTTTGCATCACTCGAGTCGTATCTCGAGGTCGTCTATCTCTAGGTTAGAGATCTAATATCAATTCAAAAAGTTGTTCCACTTGTCCTAATCGAATCAACTCTTCAACTTGAATGATCAAACCGAAAAGTTAGCAACAACTCTAACACCCACGTGTTGCATTTTTTCTCTTAGGTTTGACTTACACCGATACGCAAAGAAAGGGAGTTGGCTCATTTTTAAAAGAAAATTCATTACAGAAGATATAAATATTTAGATAAATTGCATTGGAATAAAGTCGTCGTCGATATGGTCACAAATGCTGCCACAACGACATGAAAATAGGAAGATGAGAAAATAAATTCCATGTACAACTATCTAAGAAATTAAAATGCAATATAAGCACTAATCTTCTACTTCGATGGAGGTCCAAGGGTAGTTCTAATTGATTTCCAAGGCTTTAATATATAGGTGAAAAAGGAGAGATATTTGAAAGGGACTTGAAAGAGGAAAAGGACATCTCAATAGCGTCCCCTTGCTCTTTATTCATCATGAATACCATAGAATTAAAATCCTTGAAAAATCTTTTAATGCCGTACGACTTTTGTGGCCACATCCCATAGTCCAATTTGCTCCCAATATTTATCTTACAAATGACACATACAATAATCAAAACACAAATCTTTATCTTGGACAATTCCAAATGGAACTAAATTAATAAAAGGAGGAAACGCAAACGCATTAAGGAAAATGCACTAAAGACGAATAAAACCACACACTTATAAAGTGTAGTAATACTTGTTGAAAAACTGTTGAAAAAAAAATTAAAAAAACATATGAAACAAAAAATTGGAAAAAGGCGAAAAAAATCCCAAGGTCCATTTGGTTTGCAGGATTGGATTCAATTTTAAAGTGTTTTGAAATTGAATTAATTTCAATCTCGTGTTTGGTTTGAAAGACTTTTTGAACTAAAAATCCCATAATATAAAATTTCGAAATCCCACATGATAGTTGGTATTTTACGAGATTTTGTAGGATTTTTATGTAATGATATTTTAAATATGTTAAAACTTTTGTTTTAAGATAATAAGAAAAGGTATCTTCTATAATTATTTACAGAGAATGAAATTTAGTTCCATTCCATGTAGGGATGTAAACGAGTTGAGTCGAGCTGAGCCAAACTTTAAGCTAATCGAGCCAGGGTCGCTTAAAATTATAGAAGCTCGAGCTCGAGCTCGTTCGAGCTTATGCTTTGAGGCTCGAGCTTGGCTTGTGAACCATTTACAAGGCTCGAGCTCAACTCACTAATGCTTAGTTGCTTCATGAGCCTAAACGATCCCTGATTTTGAGGATGTGCTTTGAATATCAGTTTTTTTATTTATTTTAAATATATAATAATAATAATAAATATAGAATACATAATATTTTATGTGAAACTCGTTTAAGCTCAAAAGCCTAAACGATCCCTGATTTTAAGGCTCGAGCTCGGCTCGTTTAGTAAACGAGCTCTGTTTCAAGCTTGAGTTCGGGCTCGAGCTCGTTAAGGCTCAGCTCGTTTCGAGCTTTTAACGATCTGACCTCAAGTAGCTCTCGAGTAGCTCGACTCGTTTACATCCCTAATTCCATGTCCTACAAACCAAGCAACCCAAAGAAACCAAAGATACAAAGTTTATCAAAATCCAATTTAGACGAATTCACGTTCCTCAACCTATAGTAAGTGAATGAGAGGGTATGGGGTCTCTCTAAGTTCAAGTTCTTCCACGAAATCCAGATCTCTCCAAACCATTTCATCAACCAAACGTCCTTAAAACTTCTTGAAATACTAGTTGAAACATTTTTTTACACTAGCTTATGGTTAGCCAAATGAAGTTGTCAATTAGTTCAAAACATAGGTTAGTTATAAGCTAGCTTATGGTTAACAAAACATGTTTTTTTTCACTAAGTACAAAAAAACAATTTAGGGGGCGTTTGGTTCATTTCAGGGAATAGGAATGAGAATAGGAATGAACATTGCATTGATGCTGTTTGGTTAACCCAATATAATCAATGAAAAATTGTTTCACATTAAAAAGAATATGTTTCTTCAACTTAAAAACACAAAAGATGTTTCATTTAACATTCATAGATGGAACAATGCATGGAAAAAATCAAGTAGTTTTAAAATTTTCATTCCCCCTAATTTGTTCAAGAATGGAAATTAATGAATTTGCAGAAATGATTCCATTATATAATATAAAACCAAACAACAGTGTTCATTATCATTCTCATTCCTGACCCTCCAATACCTCTAACCAAACGCCCCCTTAACTTTTGGTAGCAAACATGTCCTACAAGTAACCATGCACATTTACCCCTCAAGCTTATTAGAGATAGAAGTATAACCCACATATTTGATCCCAATAAACCCATCTTTTAAGACCAACAATGGATATTTCCGCCTTTAACAACTTTGAACCTTTGAAAATGATCCAGCTTGCTATAAAGTTTCTAATTCAATACAAAGCCTCTGATTAACACATGACCGGTCTCATCTGCTGATGCATATAACTAATTGAACCACCATCTGCGACATAACAAATTGATTAGAACGGGGTCAGTTACCCCCAAAGACTACTCGACCTCCTTCGTTTACACATCTTTGGTTGCCATAAACACAAATTAAAAAGGGGGACTGAATGCAGACATATACATAATCAAAGGACCATATCTGTAATTCACTCAAACTCACTCAAACTAGACATGATTCACGGATTCACACACATGACACGTGTAGCCTTTTCACAAGAGGATTTTTCGTTCTCAGTCTTACTACTCTTTCAAACCTTTTTAACATTTTCTTATTCATACATTCATTCATTCTATGTTGTTAGTTTAATGAGATCCAACCCTTTTTTTAATCCCATTAACAAATTCTCTGAAAATCAAATCTTACTCAAGATTCTCTTCTTTCTGTCTCATAAACCTCGCTAAATTACAGGTTTTTGTCTCTAATGATTTCTTTACAAAAAATGTTAGAATCATCCCATTAATTATTTCTCAATAACACATTTTCTTTTCTGGGTATTTCCATATATTACTTAATATAATACATATTGATTAAATGTCATAAGTATTGCTTACAATTTGAGTCAAATGCCATTTCTTTACTGACTTGGGATCTTCAAACAGAAAAAAAGTAGCTTTATATATGTAATAAGTGGTGTCTGAAAAGATCAAGAATCTTGATTTTGAAATCTTGTTTTTGAAAAAGATGGATTCTTGTTGTGCAACTTTGAACCCTAATGTGCATGTTGGAAAAGGGTTAGATTGTATCCAAAATGGGTTTTGGGGAAAGAAGATCATCTCTCATAATTTCTGTAATAAAAGTTCAAGAATTCAGAGCAGAAAAAAGATGAAGAAAGTTGGAGTTGTTCATGCTGTTCTTAAATCACCCATTGATGAAATGTTGGTAAGCATATAGATTTTGATCCAATTTAATTGAGTTTTTGGAGTTGGGTTTTTTGTGAATTTTTTTTGTTTTTTTTTTTTTTTGTAGACATTTGAGATGCCATTTATGGATGAAAGAAGAGTAGATCCTAAAACAGTAGCTTCGATAATATTGGGTGGAGGTGCAGGAACTCGGTTGTTTCCTCTTACTAGAAAAAGAGCTAAACCTGCTGTAAGTCTAATTCTTCTAAATTTAGATCATAATTTATTTATTACTCTTTAATTAACTATAAGTATTAAAATGTGTCATTATTAGCTATTTTTTGAATTAAATTCTTAATTTAGCAATAGTTTACCTAAATGTTTAACGCATTTGTGTAAACTCGAATCTCATATTAAAAAAAGAGAAAAGAAATTTTTCTTGCGTAAAGATTCTGATTTTTGTGTAATAAAGAATCCATATGCATAACGTTTTTTTTTCTTTAGCGAAATCAGTCATTACACAAATGCGGAAACATTAGTGGAGTATTATTCAGTTTGAATAATACCGGATTATTTTAGGAAAAGATTCTGAAAAGTGGGTAAAAAGTGAATTTGAAATTGAACTGTTTTTTTCTGTTATGAAAAAGGGTGTTTAGAAACCAATGAAACAACTACTATTTGAATTTACATTCATCATAAAGTTTTAAATGACATGAAGGTCGGAAAAAATCCTATTTTGTGAATATCTGTCACGACATTCATTATGAATATTTAAACATGGATACTCTTAAAAAAAGGAATATGGTTCCATTTCCTAAAAGAATGAAAGCTAATAATAACTCATCATAGTGAAATATGATTATGGTTTTAACAAAGTTTTGTAGTGATTGAAAATAGTGTTATTATGCATTCATTCAGGTTCCAATTGGTGGATGTTACAGACTAATTGATGTACCAATGAGTAATTGCATCAACAGCGGCATTAGAAAGATCTTCATCATGACTCAATTTAACTCGTTTTCGCTCAATCGTCACTTGGCTCGAACTTATAACTTCGGAAATGGCATGAGTTTCGGGGATGGATTTGTCGAGGTATATATAACCTTCATTCTTTCTACCTTATTTTCTAAATACTTATTTTTCATATATAAAAATGCTTTACCTTTTGTGTCCTATTAAGTTGCCCAACTTCATTGACACAACTTTCGTTAAGACGCCCAAAAGACCCTATAAGATCTTGGGGCCTTTTTCACTTTTCCAATTATCCCCCCACTTTAATCACAAAAAAGTTTCTTTTACTATCATTCTTACTGCTTCATACCTCTAACCAAACACCCTTTGAATAATTTTTCTATATGTCTATTTAGGTCATTTTACATTGTCATCTAATTTATCAACTAGTGTTTATCAAATGTAGCTTTTTACCAACAACTAGCTTATCGGCTAGTTTCCTAAACATATGTAGATTTATTTTCTTGATTCACTTGATGATGGTCTTAACCAAAATCTTAGGTTCTGGCTGCCACTCAAACACCAGGGGTAGCAGGAAAGAAATGGTTCCAAGGAACGGCAGATGCCGTACGCCAATTTATATGGGTGTTCGAGGTGATCAATTATTTTTTCGGCCGTTTTCATGATACATTTATGGTAATTAATCCGCTTTTTTAATCCGGTTTTTTTCTTTTCTTTTCGTAGGATGCCAAGACCAAGAATGTTGAGAACATATTAATACTCTCCGGCGACCATCTTTATCGAATGGACTATATGGACTTTGTTCAGGTGCTTCAATACTCGAATGTTTCTTTTTTCTTTTGTATAAGTCAGGGGTATTCTCGGAAACAACCTCTCTGTCTCGTGGGACCCCTTTTGGATACTGATTCTGAAAATGGTATGTGCAGAAACATGTTGACACGAATGCCGATATAACGGTTTCTTGCATTCCGATGGATGACAGGTACGTGGTGAAGAATTTTTTTTACCCCGTTTTGAATTCTACGCTATGGAATTTGGTAGCGTTTTTAGTTGTCGTTACGGCTGATTTCTCTTATTTTGCTTTGTAGCCGAGCATCGGATTACGGTCTAATGAAAATTGACGAGACTGGGCGGATAGTCCATTTTGCCGAGAAACCAAAGGACAACATGCTAAAATCGATGGTGAATACTTTTACAATCGATCTAATAAGTTATTAAATATTCACGTCTTAATGTCCGAAAAAGACCCTGATTCGAAATTTAACATTAGGATACGTTCAATATTTCCTGAATTGCCCCTTTCATAAAGAGTGATTTAGTGAGTATTATTAGCTGATAAGTTAGTTTTTTGGAAGGGTGTCCTAGGCTATACACAGACTAGTCCCGGCAAATTATAGTTGCAAGATATCAGCCCCATAACTCAGTGGGCACAATTGTTGTGCATGCCTCGAATAGAACCCTAGGCAAATGGGATATTCCATCACATCTCCAGAGCCTTAACCAATACGCCACAGACTAGTTTGGTTAAAGTTATTGGTTAAGGCTCTGGAGATGTGATAAACTAGTTGTTGGCTGAAAAGTTAACTGTTTGTTGATAAGCTAACTGCATTTGGTAGAATTTTAGCTGATAAACTAGATGACAATGTATAATGACGTAAAAGGAAAATATAAGGGTCATAGTTAGAAAAAAGTGAAAAGAAGCTTCAATAAGTTGCCGAAAGTAGCTTATCAAAAAACTAGTTTATTGTTTTGAAATTCGTATGGCTTTCTTGTATTCTTTCGGGTTATTGTTTTGTCTAACGAACCTGCTGCCACATGTCGTATTTTCAGCAAGTGGACACCCGTGTTCTTGGGTTATCCGAGGAAGAGGCCTTGAGAAACCCGTACATCGCATCGATGGGCGTTTACGTTTTCCGAACCGACGTCTTGCTAAAACTTTTGAGGTGGAAGTACCCTTCTAGCAACGACTTTGGCTCCGAAATTATTCCGTCTGCAGTTGCAGAACACAATGTCCAAGTGAGACTACCTTCCATTGGTAACTTATTTCATTCAGTTTATCGGCCAACAACCAACTTATCAGCCGGTTTGCCAAAAATGCAACACATATTACAAAAAATTGTACTTTAACTCTTGCGAGTTACGGTTCATTGTGTTTGTAGGCATATTTATTCAAAGATTATTGGGAGGATATTGGTACCATGCGGTCTTTCTTCGATGCAAACTTAGCGCTTACCGAACAGGTCAGTTGAATCGAACCAAATCTGATCGGTGGTATTTAATGGTTAGCTAACAGTTAGCTTTGTCGGTTTTCTTGTTGGCAGCCTCCGAAGTTCGATTTCAATGATCCAAAGACTCCGTTCTTCACGTCACCGAGATTCTTGCCGCCCACCAAAGTCGAAAAATGCCGGGTATGCTGCTGGTAAGCTTTATCTGTTTCGGGTTCGAATAATTCGTCCGTTTCTCATTTCGAATTCATGTTTGTTTTTTTTTCTAGATCGTGAATGCAATCATCTCGCACGGTTGCTTCTTGCGAGAGTGTAGCGTTGACCACTCGGTCGTCGGTATTCGATCCCGTCTCGACCAAGGGGTCCAGCTTAAGGTAACGTTAACGTGACCGAAATTCCCGCAAAGTTTTCGAACTGTTTTTGTTCCGACGTCGTAAAATGACGTACTTTCCCTTTTGTCAGGATACCATGATGATGGGTGCAGACTACTACCAAACGGATTCGGAAATCGCAGCTCTGATAGCAAATGGAAAAGTTCCGATCGGTGTTGGACAAAACACCAAAATTATGTACGCATCCCTTTCCTCTGCCATAAAGTATCTATACTATATTATAAAGTATTACGGTAAAAGCCTTAAAAACAAATTTGTTAAAGTTGATTTTATATCCATTAATTAACCAACTAACGAAATGAACATGTTCAAATACACGATAATCATTTCATTGAACACTACTAATAAAAAAAGTACTCTGTTGTTATCTTTTATTTAAAACTAGAAACGTACCCGTGCGCGTTGCAGCGCGAAGTATGTATCAATTACCCGATTTTTATATACATCATTGTAAACATCAATTTAATCATATGTGTTCAATCAGTTAACCTTCTAATGATTTATTGAATAGTCAATCTCGAAAATTGAAATAAAATTATTATTTTTATATAATAGAATATATAATATAATTGCATAAAAAATATTCAATATTGGGCTCATTTCGAAGGTATTGACGAGACGGTTATAATGGTATAATTTGTAAAAAAAAAGAAACATAATTTTAATATATTTTAGCTCATAATATATGATTATTTAGATTATATGATAAGGGTTTAAAATAGAAAATGAAAAAGTAAAGGACTAAAATAAGATTTAATAACTAATTAAGGGGGTACAAAATGTAAATGTGTAAAATGAATTGTTGAACAAAAATAACCATCAAATTGAGTTATTTCTTTTTATAAGTAGTATAGATTAACTGCATCAATAAAACTAAATTAAGTTACTTTTTTATTTGAAAATCTGAAAGTTTTTAAATTATAAGGCTACACACACCCATACTCTCCAACCCTCTCAACCCACTCACTTTTTGACTGCCACATCAGCTTCCACATCAGCTTTTGGTCAACCCTCTCTTTACCCTCCCATAACCCTCTACAACACACACCCAACCCTCCCAACCCTCTCACTTTTCAATTTATTTTATTTATTTCATTTATTTTATTTAATTAAATAATATAATTAAATAAATAATATTGTTAAAAATAATTTGAAAATTCTAATATTAATAAAAATTACATAACATTAATAAAAAAATTACATAACATTAATAAAAAAAATTACATAACATTAATAAAAAAAACTAAAAATCAATATCGAGGTTCCAAATATGTTCCACTAAATCCGCCCGAAGATTATGGTGAATAGTTGAGTTTCTTACTTGGAAAATATTCACCATACGTTGCTCCTCAGTGAGTTGCGGGTTAGGTGGATCCGGAATATCGTTCGTTACCTTCTACCCGACCCCTGTCTATGTTAGGGGCCTTCGAACGAGGAATCGATGATGATGCGTTTGCTTGTTGGACAAGATGCGAAAACATTTGCGCATCTCGTTCCCAGGATTCGTCGGTATCCGTGGATGATGAATCGTTGAAATAAGCGGGTTGTGCCATTGTGGATGTGAGTAGAAGAGAGTAGTGGTGTAATAAGATATTTGGTTGGAGGATGAAGAAATTTGGTTGGAATAAGATATTTGGTATGTGTATATGTTGTGTATGGAGGGTATATATATATATAGAGGGTATAAATGAAAAAGAAAAAATAAAAGAAAAAACAAAAAAAAAATAAAATATATCCGTTGGAGAGCCGTTTAACAACGGCTCTCCCAACCCGTGAATAGCTTCCAACCCGCCGGCTTCACTTCTGCGCACCGCTACACCTTCAAACCCGCCGGGTTCAGCGGGTTGAGCCGCTGCCAACCCAAGCCTGCGGTGCGACTAGCCTAACAAAGTTTTTGAATTAAACTAGTTATTGGGAAAAAAAAATACTG
>CM058040.1:82528024-82568762 GCA_030169165.1 Centaurea solstitialis | reverse complement strand
GACATAGTCGTTGTAAATCAATCACCGGTATTCAACGATTTGTTCGAAGATAAAACACTCGATAGTTCGTTCTATGTGAATGACACACACTACAAACACGGATACTATATGGCCGACGGGATTGATCCGGAGTGGGCTACTTTCGTCATAGCATTTAAGTGGCCAACGAACATTAAACGGGTCAAGTTTAACGAACGTAATGAATCGGCTAGGAGAGACGTTGAACGAGCATCCGCGGTTAAAAAATGGCACATTATTGATAAACCGGCACGGGTATGGACACATAAGAAATTAAGGTATATTATGTACACTTGCATAATTTTACACAACATGAGTCGCGATGACGAAGACTTTTCACATTATAATTTTAATGAAACCCAGGTTTTAACAGAAGATATTCAAACAACTATCTCCAAAAAAGACCGAGCAATAAAGGTCAACCAAGTAAAAAATACAGAGATGCACGCCAACCTTCACGTCGATTTAACTGAACACGTGTGGGCATCCCATGTGAACGCCTAAAATAAAATTTAATGTAATTTTTTAGATGTTTTTATAACTTTAATGTAATTTAATTATTAAAATCTTTAATATTATTATTAGTTTAATTTTAGATTAGTTGTTTTTATTATGTATTTTAATAATTAAAAAAAATAAAAAATAAATGTTATTGGATTGAGAGTCTACCATTTGAATTAATTGGGTTAGATTAAGCTGGTTTAGGTAAGATAGTGAAAAGCTGATGTGATGCTGATGGACAATTGGGTTGACAGTCTACGGGTAAGGATGGTCTAAGCTAAAAGCAGTTGGGACAAATACGGAACTTTGACAAATAACAAAGGGAGTATTTCGTAATTTACCAAGAGGGGTGTTGTAAATGGACACATGGCGGTGGTATCGGGCTTTTGAAAGGTAATAAGGGGAGAAGGGTCCGTTAACTCCGCTTATTATTACACTTTTCTTAATATGGAAACTTGTAATTTACTCCTAATAATTATTTTATTAATTCATGGGTTACGTTTTTTACGTACTTTTATAGTATTTCCATCGTTTCTATACAGTTTTTTCGAATGTATAAATCTTATGTGAAGTTTTATTTTAGAGTAAATTATGGATTTGGTCCCTGTGGTTCTCATTTAAGGTCCCTAAACTAGAGAAATTATGGATTTGGTCCCTGTGGTTCTCATTTAAGGTCCCTAAACTAGAGAAATTATAGATTGGGTCTCTGTGGTATTCAATTTTGCACTACTAGGGTCCCTCTCCTTAACTTTGTTAACGGAGACTCCGTTAACTCATGGGTATTAAAGTCATTTTATCTATTTTTACACCCCTAATCTACACCATCCATTGAATTTTTGACGGTTGAGATTAAAAGCAACCATTAATTTTATTTTCAATTAAAAAAATTATTGAAACTTAAGCGCCAACATTAATTAATTCAAGGGGTAAATCAGGAAGTTAAAAGAATCTGAATTTCAACTAATTAAGGAAGTTATGCCTATTATTAATTTCAATGAATTTCACACTTTAATGGATTTCAGTTACAAATTTCAAACTTAATTGGATTACGAATTTATTTTTTGATTCAACCAATAATTTCTCTAAATTAATTACACATCATTCATTTTGTGAATCATTCCTTTTTTATGTATCAATCCAAACCACCATTTCGATTGTTTTAAATTCGTTGCTTCATATTAAACGAGAATATCAAGAAATCGTTGAAGCCTTTGAAGATTCAACCATGGCTAACGCAAATAGAGATAATTTCCAGAAACATAAGTGAACCTTCATCATTCATCGGACATGTATTCATCGAAAAATACATATATTTAAAAGAGAGTATCAAGAAATCGTTGAAGCCTTTGAAGATTCATCGGAAAACTTAAGCATTCATCCGACGTGTATTCCTCGAAAAATTCATATCTTCATCTGAAAAATTCATATATTCATATATTCATCGAAAAATTCATCCATCGAACATGTATTCAGATAAAAGATTCATACATTCATCAAATGATCATCGTAAAATTCATACATTTATCAGACGTGCTTCGAAAAACTAATACATTCATCAGAGAATTTTCACATTCATCAATATTTCGTCGAAAAACTTATATACTTTTATCGAGACTGTATCCAAAGACTAACGTATTCATCGGAGAATTTATACATTCATCGAAAAAGTTATATACATTCATCGGAAATGTTTCAAAAAACATACACATTCATCGGAAATTTATATACATTCATCGGACCTATTAATACATCCATCAGAAATGTATATAGATCCATCGGATCTTCATCGGAAATATTAACACATTTATCGGACTTTCGTTGCATCTTCATCGCATCTTCATCTTCATCTTTAACGCATCTTCATCTTTATCGGTTCTTCATCTTCAACCTTCATTATTTAACGAAGATTCATCTTCTTCATCTCCACTTGATCGTCTGCATCGACGGTGAATCACCGACGGTTCATCGTCTGCATCTTCGATTCGCTGTCTTCATCGTATCTTCATCGTCTCTTCATCATATCTTCATCATAACTTCATCGTCGTCATCTCCAATTGATCGCCTGCATTAATGGTGAATCGTCGACGGTTCATCGTCTGCATCATCGATTCACCAGTCGACGATTAAGTTAGAATAAGCACGTTTCTTAAATCCCTGATTATTACAAGCCTCATCATCAACGACCAGATCATCCATCGGGTTACCAAATTCATCAATTGAAATCTAGTTTAAAATTAAAATTGAAATCAATTGAAATCTCCTATTAACATTGAAGATAACTCCCAAAAATAACAAACCACAAAATAAGGAAATGTGCCAATGAATGCCTTATTGTATATATGATTTTCTTTAAAAATCCAATTTACAAAAAGACCAACATGCCCTTCAGTTTGAAATTAAAGGAAAATAAAAAAAGAAATAATTAAATTCAAATCTTGCAAGATGGAGGGTGAAGATTAGGGGTGTAAGGGAGGTAACATTTTATTGGGGTGTATTTTAACCTTCCTCTATATACATATATATAATTTGATTATTTAATAAATAAAAAAATCGAAACCGAACTGAACTGTAAAAAGTTTTGGAATGAGAGAACGATTGATGGAGAGATGGAAATGCCATAGATAGAGAAAACGAGAGGGAGGAGAAATAATTCCAATGAATTCCATGGGATATGGCTTGGAATGACGAATTCCTTGATTTAAGGAATTCGAAGGATTCCTTAATTTTCATTCTGTGAACCAAACAGCAACATGGAATTTGGTCAATGGAATTCGTCATTCCAACATGGAATTTTCTCTCTCTTGTTGTCTCTATCTCTCTCTTCTTTTTCTCTCTTATTTTTTTTATTAATTATTTAATATTTGGGTATGATTGAGTAAGGTATAAAGGATGATTTGAGTTTATTTGAATGTGAAGCTCATGTGGTAGTTGGGTTGATTTGGATTGAAATCAAATATATAGGATGGGCCTTGTAGAAACCATATAAATATAAGGATATATAAAAAATTAAAACGTATTAAAAAAATATTCGTGCTTGTCTTTGACTAACCATATTCTCTATCGTCTCCCATTATTTATAAATGGTCTATTTTTATTTGATTTGTGGAAAATGGTCCCTCTTGTCTGAAAAATATCTATTGTTAATGATGAATATTTCAATACATTTCCACTATTGTGATTACCACGAAATAACTCTTAATTTTTGCACTCTTTTATTTAATGATACCTTGTAGATATAGACTATTATAAATTTTAGAGTAAATGTGCAATTTATAGTTAGTGTGGGCAACCATTTATTATGAGGTTTGATTTATATTTTAAAATAATTATAATTTTAATCAATTTTGTTATCATTTATTTTACTTTTGGTCCTTTTAAATAAATCAAATTTAAAAAACCACTTAACTTCATATTTATAATTTCAAATAAGAACAAATTCAATTTGTAAGAACAAATAGACTCTTCACAATCACATATAGGCTGTGTTTGGCAAAAATAAGCTAGCTTATAAACTAGCTGATAAGCTAGCTTATAAGCTAGTCCTTCCAAGTTCCAAACATGTATCAGAAGCTAGCTTATAAGCTAGCTTTTTGAAACGCTACTTTGAGTAGCTTATGATGAGCTTATTATAGCTTTTTCAAATTATACCCTTATTAATATTAATTATTAAATTCAAAGATACCATTTTTGGTCATTTTACATACTCATAAGCTAGTTTTTGCCAAACATAATTTGTTCATAAGCTAGCTTATCAGCTACTAGTAAGCTTATCAATCAACAGCTAGCTTATAAACTGCGTTTACCAAACATAGCCATAATATGGATCTATGTGGGTCCCACATAATAAAAAAATATATATGATTCAGGTGGGTCCCACCACTAAATCATATATGATTTTTTATTATATGAAACTCACATATGTGACTATAAATAGTTCATTTGTCCTCCAAATTGGGTAGGTTATTGTATGAACCTACCCCTTCTCTCTCTCTCTCTCTCTCTCTCTCTCTTATATATATATATATATATATATATATATAGAGATATATATATATAGAGAGAGAGAGAGAGAAAAAAAAAGGTTCAAATGAGAAGTGCTAAAAAATACGAAATAGAGAAGTGATCTCCACCACTCATCCGGTCAATAAAAGGTGGCTTTGATCGGTTACGGTGGATGCGATCACGGGGGATTGACGCGATTCATGGGAGGGTAGAGATTATTAAAGGAGGGGACCCGGTCAAAACCGCCTTTATTGACTGGATGAGTGGCGAAGATCACTTCTTTACTTCTCTTTTTTTTAACGTTTCTCATTTGAACCTAATACTATATCTATACTACCTTATAATTGAGATATTTCAATTACAAACCACTTAGTTTATGCAAACTATATAAACCACTTCTGCACCACTAGATTTATTTTGTGTAAATTTATTTATTACTATTAACAAGGGCAATAGAGTCAATGTGAAAATTAGCCAAATATATGCGATTTATTAAAGGAATTTTGATTTTGTTTTTCGTGTGAACCAGAACGACCACACCATTCATTTTAATTGTACAGATTTGCAGATCTGTTAATGGTTGATTGTCATTTTGATTTTGGTGTTTGAATAAAAAGTGAAATCGTTGAGAGGAAGTCAATGAAATATATAATGGAGGTCGTTGAAGGAGAATAGGGAGGGGGAAGAAGAAGGAAAAAGATGGAAAAGATGCGTTGGGGAAGACGGTAAAGGATCTTTGGGGTGGCAGGTGACTAGTTGGCTATTCCACACATAAATTATGTACTATATAAGTTATAATAATCAATAACAAATATCTAATGGTTTTCTAGAATATTAAAAAGAAAATAAGCATGTTAAATTACCAAAACACCCTTGATTTAAGAAGTTTTGTTAACAAAACTAGCCGGAAAGACGAAAAGAGAAACAAAATAAAAACCACAAGGATGAAAAATGATATTTTGATTAAATTAACTAAATCAAGATAATGGTGAAGTTGATAATAATCTCTTGGTCTAATTTGTCAGAGATATGTTAAACAAAAGATGTGAGAAAGGATCTTATGATAAAACATTATAGCATATAAAAAAACAGTGAGTTGTGGTAGGATCTTATGATCCCGATCTCGATTTTACGATCCGATCTTGCGAAGACGAAAACGATCTTAGGTAAGATCTCGATCTTGATAACCTTGATACTAACTTCATTCTGACATCACAAACCTGACTTAGCATATTTTAGACCCAACAATCTCCCCCTAACTTCAATTTTGATCAAGTATTTAAGCTCTTCTAGACATGTTGGTCTTCTTCTGGTCAAGTGTTTTTCTTGTGAAGGTTTGGATTTTTAAAGTATGTTTGCACTTTTTTTACTTGTAAGTGTTGATCTCAATTTAATGAGATTGATACTAAAATTACTCTATATATGAATATAATGCAGCGGAAGACTTGTAAAGAGTAATTAGAGGTATGAGTGATCAAAACAGTAATTGATATATGACAATTGATTCTTACTGTAATGAAGAACACCAAGAACACGCAGTGAGTGTGTGAAAGTAAAGAGAATTCGCTCCAAATGTTATATGTATATGAATGATCAAAAGCATACAGATTACAAAGGGAAAGTTCCTATTTGTACATTCAAATAACTAACTAACTCTCTAAGATTGGAACACGTGGTGCAATCTCATGCATCAAAAAGAAGCCGGTTAACTGAATGCACGTGATGAGAACGTGATAAGAAATCCCTTGAAATCTTACAAGTCTTCTTGCCTCAGAGGTCTCAAGCCGAGTCTTTGTGACAGAGCCTTCACAAAGCCTCTGCAGGTTTCTCGTATCTCCTTTGGTCATCTGTCAAGTACCCTCTGAGAACGTCTGTGAAGACTTGTCTTCTGTCGAGTCTGTACTCTACATTTTTCTATACTTTTGAGCTTTCGTACTTAGGAGCCAACAGTAAGTTTTTTTTAGTATGAATGTTCGAATGTTTTTTTTACCTTCACAGTGTTTTGTTGTGAAATTTCATGTGTTTTTTCTTGGTCTCACCAGTCTCATGGAAACAGATTGGTCTCCGTTAACTTAAGTCTCTCTCTCTCTCTATATATATATATTAACGTTTTTTTAAACAAAGTAAGAAAAGGTGAAATAACCAAAGTATCTTTTTTAAACAATTTTATTTCTTTCTATTCAATCTTTTCCTCCCATATTTGGTAGAAATTTTTTTAAATGATTACTTTCCTTTAAATTTTAATTATTTTTCTTTTTTTAAAAAGTTACAAGAACATAAATCTTCTTTTTTTGCTTTCATTCCTCCTCTTTTCTTCATGAAATGAATTTCGAGAATACAATCCTAGATAGTCAAGGATTCCTTCGCTTAAATAGTTGTTTACTTTTAAAGGTTAAAATCATTAACAAAACGTTTGCCAAATATTTGCTCAAAAAGCAAATGTTTGTTTTTCTTTTCTTGTTGCAGTAGTAGTAGAAGCCCATGATCCATTACTAAAAAAGCCCAAGAGTGTTTTTTTATGACAAAATTAGAGAAGAATTAAATCCCAATGTAGAACGATGCAACCATAATTTGTAACCCAAAAGTCGACAATACTATCCCATTTTTATGGTTAAATCTTTGAACAATTTTTTAATTAAAAAACTATCAAAATTTCTCAATTTTAAACGATTAAGTTATTAAACTATTCATTTGAATGAAAAAACCATTAAACCTTCTTATTTTAAATGATTAAGTATTTGAACAATTTCATTTCAATAAATAAACCATCAAACTTTCAAATTTTAGTTACTTACCCCCTTTTATTAAAATTAAAAAAATTAATTATAACCGACGAAAAATGTTTTAAAGGTAAAATATAACTATATTAGTTTAGTTAAAAGAATATAAGTAGCAATTTTCTAAAAACTCGATGATTTATGAGGGACTTATTTAATTAAAATGAGAATGTTTAATGATTTTTTTTCATTCAAAAAATAGTTCGATGACTTAATCATTCAAAATAAGAAAGTTTAATGGGTTTTTTTGTTCAAAAATTGTTTAGGCTATCAGTACCCCAACCTTCTCAACCTAACTGTCACATCATCTGACACATCAGCTTTTCTCCAACCCTCTACAAGCCCTCTGTAACCCTCCACAACCCTCCACAACCCGTACCCCAACCCTCCCAACCCTCTCACTTTTTAATTTATTTAATTAATTAATATAAATAAACAATTATAATTAATTAAAAATAAAACATTACATAATTAATTAAAAATAAAATTCATAATTAATTAAAATAAAACATTACATAATTAACTAATAATAAAAAAACAACATAAAAAATTACGAAATTAAATAAACTAAAAATCAAACTTATGTTTGGCTTTAATCCTTGCTTTTTTCGCCAAAACATGTTGCAACCGGGGACCTCGAAGATGGCCATGCGGGGTTGAGTAATACCTCAGATCTCGCTCAAACTCGGTCAGTACATGAGGCCCCTCATACGCAGGTTAAGGAAGAGGGTCAATCTCTTCCTCGGGTGGTTCATCCTCATCGGAAGGGTCATCATCAACAACGGGTTGGGGAAATGATGGAGGAAGTGGTGAAGGATGGAAACCCCAATTGGGTGGAGGAAATGGTTGATAAGAAGCTTGTGAAGAGTTCCCGGGATGAGGAGGTTGTGAAGAGTTCCCGGGATGAGAAACTTTGATACTAAAACCTTTAGGAGAAACTTCGACCGCATAATCGGGTGGATATTGTGGATCGAACCCGGTATGGGAAACTTCGAGACCAAAAAGGGGGTTTGAAGAGGCCTCGGGTTCCGCCGGACGTTTACCTCTCGACCGACGGGATGAAGAACCGGGGTTTGGATCCATGAGAGTTGGTTTAGAAGAGGTTTGAGTGAGAAAGTTGGAAATAGATGGTGTGAAAAAATAAGTTGGGTAGAAGAGGTATTTATATAGGGGTAAAAAATTGAAAGAAAAAATAAATATTTTTTTTTGAAAAGTTACCGTTGTTGAACGGCTATGGGAACCCGTGGAGAGCTGATCCCGCCAGGCATGGATGGTCCGTACCGCAGCTTGCCCTACGCGTTGTGCCCGCCGGGCTCAAGCTCGCGGTTGCGGTACCCATAGCCTTAAGTAGCGTTTGGTACGTAGACTGAATGAGACAGAACATGATGGGACGAGACTGGACAGGACAAAATTAATTAAATATTCTCCTCCCAAGTTTCCACTCAATACCCATGGTCCTAGAGCCTAACCCACACGAGTTAATCTCGCCAATACCCCCAACATTAGTGCCTGCTCACATACCTTAAAGTTATACCTTCAAAACCAATAGTACTAAACGAATAAAGAACACATTACAAGCATCTGAAGAGGTATAATGGGAAACGTCAAACCTTCTCGAGGGTTTCACACATCAATACTGTTACTCTTGGAATATAATGACTTACATAAAATAAGTTTGTAGAAGGGGATTGAATACAAACAAAACAAATTTCAATTTTAATTTTACATTTTGTTAAAACTTAAAATTACGGATACGTTGGGGAATCTAGAAAGGTAAGACATGTAATCCTAAATTATTTAACCGACAACAAATTTACTAATACTGAAAAAACAAGAGAATTGACATAATCTTTAGATATCATGGCGTTGATTTGAAAGAATAAGAAGTTAATATTATTTTAAAAGGGGTAAGTTGCATATGATTTAGAGACTGCCTTTTATAGCAGCTCATGCATTAAATGCAGCAATGCAACTTCAACATGTGTCTTCACTTAATTTGTTGATCCAATTATCTATGTACTTTTGGTCCCAACTATTGGGTTTTTATGGGTTCCCTCGAGTTAAACTGACACGAGGACTATTATGGATCACAAAACCTCACTGGTTTGATAAATCCCATAGATCTGATAACCAAACTGGTAAAAGACCTATCTGATCAAAACACACTGTTTTGATCTTATGCGGAAGCGTTTAAGCTAAAAACCCTAAACTAGCTTATGGATCTTAATCGTTTATTTTAATTAATTCTAACAGTTATAGTGATTAACCTGGATTGCTTGAGAATTGATCCACCAATGAACGACCTACGAATTGTTCCTCTAGCAGAACTGAAAAACCCGAAAACTGGAAAAACCGAACTGGTATCCGAGAGAGAGAGGGGCGGCGCCGGTGGGAGAGAGAGAGAGAGAGAGAGAGAGAGAGAGAGAGAGAGAGAGAGAGAGAGAGAATGCAAACTGATTATTGAATTGGTTGGATTGAAAATCTTAATTAAAATCTTAAACCCATAAGGCTTATTTATATGGAGGAAAAATACAGTTTGAACAAGATTCAGTTTCCTTATTGTAATTATCTCATTCTTTTCCTTTTTTTCTGGAAAAGAATTTGCTTATGATAATTACCTATATATATATATATATTTATCTAATATATATAATACTATTAATTAACTATTATATATTTATTTTATCAAATAAATATATAATATACTCAATTAATTAATAACCCTCCAACTTTGGGATTTCTGACTGAAATTACCCAACTGATTTATAATTGACTATTATAAATCCTAACTCTTCATTTCTGGGTTTCATATAACTTATTCGATTTATAGGTCCTCACAGGTGTGACCCTCAAGTGTCTTGTAACATTGGATGTGTAATTACTTGGTTTGTCAACTCTGCACATAATTACTAACAGTCTCCCACTTGTGCAAGTTGGCAATACCGCCTTGATTACACGGACCTAAGGAGGCCCCTAGACAGGCACTTAGGCTAACCAGGTTACAAGAACTCTTATACCCAGACTGGTGATATAAACATTCCGTAAGGAAATGGCATCTGTGAAACTACTTGTTCATTAATTGGGTATAACTTGGCTTTTCCCTTTGCATCACGATATTTCATCTGTGAGTATGAGCCTGGAAAGTGTCAACTCTAAATACTCAAGATTCTGTTTTCTCGACTATCCGACTTTTACTGATAGGTAAACGACAAAGAACTAATCAGTTCGTTTGGGCATGGCCATGCACTTCATCAGTATATTCAGTCAGTCAAGATGGGCCCAGAAATATCTCTCTTCAAAGAAGAGGTGCAAATCCCATCTTGCATATCTGCCTTTAACACCACGGCTTCCGCTGAATCTAGTTACGCCCTTTATAGCCACCCTGTTACGGCGTAGCGGTTGAGTGCACTAAGTATTCAGTAGTCCTCATGATATCAAATCAGATACCTCAGGTGATAGGGACAACCACTGTGAGATTTACTTATGACTGTTTCCAAGAAGTAATCTCAACTGCGGATCACGTCCAATATTTGCTACTCTATCAAATATCTGTGCAACTTTTAGTCTACAACGCTTGTAGCTGTTATTTAGTAACTGATCATAACTACCTAAAAGTTCACAATGACTTTAACACCTTATCGGGTTTCCACCATGATAAGTCGTCACGGACAAATTTTGAATGAAAAAATGGAAACTAGTTTTATTCATGGATTATAAAACATGCAAAATATAAAAGTGATAAAGAAATTAATTTTGTATAGTCCATACTACACGCTGTAATAATAACAAAATTAAATGTCTTTTCTTTAATAACTTTTATGATATCTATTTAACGTTTGTTAAATACTGATCTAAAATGAAGTATCACCTATCTTCAGTTTAAATCCTTTGATCAAAGTTTACCATTTTAATTAAAAGTGATAACCAAACAATACAAGTCTGTTGATATTGTCTACTTGTATCTGCTAGTCATTGTTTTGCAAACACTTTTAAAACAATAGTTAGACTTTTATCATATTCCATGAACTTGGAGACCTGGACTAACTTCCAGTTCCTGAATATGTAAAACTAAACTGCAACTTTCCTTAGTTGCTGTGTAGATGAATGATTTCTACCTGAAATCAGATTCTATTTTACTTTACCGGTAAACTCACTGGAATTCTATATTTAATCCAACACTTTAATTATTGATTTAAAAGTCAATCATGTTTTTCCTTTGTTTCAAGGATCTTGAAACTTTTACCCTTTTGACTATAAGGTAAATTATATCTTATGAATTCTCATCCTACCTGGATCATGAATTCCGAGATATATTGAATCAATAATTATATCTTTCATTCTTTATCTTAGACTAGATAGAGAATAAATTGGGCTCCCACTAACTTATATGAAAAACAATTATTACTCAAAACTTACTATTGACTTAGTCAAAACTTTGATTAGTCAATTATTTTAAGTAATATACTTGAGAATTCTGTCATTTATAAAACTTAACTGGATTTTGTTAAATCCTAATTCCAAAGCTTGGAATTTTCCTAGTTTTATAAATACTGTTATTAACGCTATCTGAGTTAATATCCTAGACTCTCTTCTAAACATTTGAATAATTAAACTTGATTATATTATTCATAAATGTTTTATTCCCAAAACACATTCCTATAGAATTTCGTGTGTTTTTGATAGTTTTCATATAAATTACTTCAATTTTAACCAAAATTATTGAAGTAACTATAATAGGCAATATTTAGGATCTAATTAAGTCAAAACTTGTCTTTGCAAAAAAAAAAAAAAAAAAACTTCATGCATAACAGATATTTATTCAAGACAATAACTCATAAAATTTAAAAATATTCAATAAATTATAAGTATTAAAAAAGTAACCATAAATAAAACAACAGTTTCATAAATAAAATTGTCTTGAAAAATAAATGTCTAAAATGAACTTTCATCTGGATCCTTGCAATTCTTGGGCACATCACTTCTGACCACCTGCAATAGTCATTTGCTCTAGGTATCAGTACACTTGTAAACTAACAAGTAAGAAGTGACAAACTAAAGCAATCACAAATATCTGAGGTTTACATACCTACTTCATGACGCTTTGGGCAATTCTGCCTCCAGTGACCGACCTCATTGCATGTGAAGCAGCGGTTCTCGGTCCTAGCTTTATTTGGCTTGACCTTCTTGACCTTGCCCTTGCCTTTGCCTTTCTTGGGTGCACTCTGGACGGCCTGAACTGGTCCCTTCCCTTTGCTGGTGCTATTATGCCCATTTTCTTTTTCACCCCTCCGTCTCTTACCATCAAGACATCCTTGGTCTTGTTCTTGTTCCCCATATTAAATTCAGCTGTCTTAAGCATGGAGTGTAATTCTGCTATTGACTTCTCCATGTTATTCATGTTGTAATTGACTACAAAGGGCCTGTAGTCTTCTGACAGTGAGTTGAGTATAGTATCCGTTGCTAGCTGTAACGGAACTGGGTGACCAAGCCTTTTCAGATGATCCAAGTGCCGTTTCATTTTCATAACATGGTCACTTACTGATGTCCCTTTAATCATCTTGCATTCATTAAATGCTTTTGTGGCGTCGTAACGTTCTGTACGAGCCTGTGTCTGGAACATATCCCTCAGCTGGCGGATCATGTCATAAGCATTTGTGTTTATGAGCCCTGCTTGCAGATCTGGGCTCATAGTTGCAAGCATGAGACAGGCGACATCCAGTAGATCATCTGAATGCTTCTTGTGGGAATTCCTGGCAGCAGCCGGAGCAGTTGCCGGAGGAGCCTCCCCAAGAGGCTCTTCAAGGACATACCATTTCCTTTCGTGTTTGAGCACAATCATCAGATTGCGCTCCCAGTCAAGGAAATTGGAGCCGGTTAACTTGTCCTTTTCTAGGATAGAGCGGAGGGAAAGATTGTTAGTGCTGGTAACAGTGCTTGCCATCTACACACATTAAAACTTTTGGTTTTTAGTAACTGTAAATAGATCAAATTCCAATAAATATCAATAAACCCTTAAATGATCAATTTATTGGACTAGGATCCTTATTTCATACGTCCTGATGTGCGGTATGTTCTTGCTCCACCAGGCCCGTATTTATTTCGGTAGGTAAGGACTTTTACCAATCATATCTAACTGATATGACTCCTAGATCTTTTCGGAACCATGGTAATTATCCGTGCATGTTTCGGTTCCTCTTAGTGCATTTTGGCCCGGTACCTCCCGGTGAACTTTACAGAACCAAAATAGATCTCACCATTTTGGGGACCTGATTACTTTACTCTGGCCGGTACCACCCGGAGATAATTCGCAGAGTTATGTAACCTCTTCAGCTTCAGTTTGAACACGGACGTTGAATGTGTGATCACTTACAACGCCTGTGTACCTTACGCCGAAGGTGCCCCTAGATGGGTTGCACTACTGATCTATGATTTTCGGGGTTTTGAAAAATTTTACTTCCAGGTTTTTGAAAAACATAATTCTGAAAAACTGATTGTTATAAGGGCTTACTGATGTTTTTTAAACTAACTGTTTTCAAACATACATACTGTTTTAAAACTAACTGTCTTAATATCACTTGCTAATTAAAACTAACTGTTTTAATAGCATACTTAGTTGATAAAAACTAACTGTTTTTGTCAACTTGCCTTTTATATGAAACAATCATTTATAGGTTTTAAAATAACATCTACCGTTTTTGAAAAGTTCGGAAAACTGGTAATTTTAAATATAAAAAACCTATATGCTTTTGTGATATAACCTAGTTTTAAAAAAACCTTTCTATTTAAAACTACTAACATTCAAGATATCACAAATAAACATTTAACCATGCAATTAAATAACAATTAATCACATAATAGCCAATTATAGTTTTTGCCAACGTTTGTTTCCTAGGGACCAATAATGACCTATTCTTAAAGGTTTTAAAACTTGTGTAGCTCCCACTGGCCTTGTCATCTTCGTCTGGACTCCTGGAAGGAAGAGAAATTCCAATAGCTCCCACTGGCCTCACCATCTCGTAAGAATAAGGGGAAAAAATAGAACTATCTATCCTAAGGTCATTATTACATAAGGGGTTGTAAATGGCATGCAGGCCTCCCCGTAAATATGTCAAGGGTCTAAGTTGGCAAACACTATAATAGACATATATATATATATTTATATATATACTCAAACTGAGATGCATATATGAAATTCAAGCAATCACGCAATTATATATAAAGCATAAATAAGCAATATAATAAAAGCGAGAAATAAACCTAGATCCGTTTAAAATTATCTCGTCTCAATTATGGCAAAACTTGGTTTTAACTGATTTATAAAAACAAACAGTTTTATAAATCGAAACTGATATTTTAGTCTAAAATTAGTTTTATCTATTTTATAAAAATACTCTTTTATAAATAAAACTGATTAGCTAAAAATATTTGCCTTTTATCCAAATTAATATCAAACCAGGTTTACCGATCAAATTGGTCGGTTAAATAAATAATTGTTTGTAAACTGTGTCATGGTTCGAAAAACATGACACTAAGCCTATTTGACTAATCGGGTCAAATAACTAAAAAAAAAATTCATTTAGACAAAAAATTACTTGAATAAATTAATTTGGGTAAAAAGGCCTTAAAAAAAATATTTGGACCATAGACTTAGTTAAAAACTGGGCTTACGGGCCTATTTATCAAACTGTAAATTTCGGGCCCGTTAGGGTTTTTACGATTTGTCCGAAAAACGATCGTAGATCGAGAAACCCTAATCATCATGCATCGTTCCGTGTTTCGCAAGCAATCACTGTTTATGCAAAAAAATTACACAAATTACGTCGTAAGATAAGTTGTGAGGCCAATCCGTCGAAAGTAAGAATCTAACTTGGTAAACACACAAACAAATAAACAAAAATGAACACAAGAGATTGATGACGCAGGAAAAACCTCAATGTCGAGGAAAAAACCTGCGGCCGACTAAGATATAGTCGACGTTGAACTATGTATCACCAAGCAGGGGTGATATCCTTGAATTTTACACTGTCAGTCGTACGATTACAATAGAAATGACAATTCGATCAAAGGTAAATTACAAAGATTTGCGTGGGAATTAGAGAGAAAGTAAGAGCAGCTTGGAAATAATCAGATCTTCTCAAATGAGAGCTTCAGGTGTCTTTTATAGTTGATTTTGCAGCAACGGTCGTCAATAATAGCTCATTAATGACAACGGTTGTAACTGTCGCGGGAATCCTGGTCGTAACGGTTGAGTATTAATTAGATGCGTATCTTGGCCTTTAATGATGATTTAGTCTTCGATAACGGTCAATTACCTGTTACAAGAAAACAGACTAAGGAAAAATATGACCGTTAGTGGATAATTGATAACTATCGTACGTTATCTTATGAGAATCGTACGATATTTGCTGGAGTAATCGTTCGACGAATCCGTTATGACGTTCGATGGTGTTATGCGGATGTTCGACGGAACTTTAGGCTTGTCTTAGGACCTTATCTTAATACAGGACTAAGGTCCAATAAGATATCTTACGATTTTATGTCGTCGTCGTACGATGGTAAATTTTTACCTAAACAGTTTGATTTTATGTCGTCGTCGTACGATGGTAAATTTTTACCTAAACAGTTTGCCCCCAAGATTTAGAAAAATATTTGCAATTGATTTTTCTGAATCTTCTAATCGTGTCGAGGTCTGATCGAACGTCGAATGAATTGTTTAGAATGCAGTCGAATACCAAACGGTTCGAATGACGCAGCCTGATGACGTCGTTCACAGCTGTCGATTCGATGGTTTCCTCTGGACGCGTGTCGCAATCTGATTGGACCTTAATTACTTGAGGGAGAATTCGGTTACCATAAAAGGTTTAATCTTAATTTTGGAATGCTAATCTTTTCCAATTTTCCTCCGATTTTTGAATTTCTCCAATCGTAATGCAATCCGATATTTATTCCTCTATCTTCGGCAAGGATCTTGATTCCAAGTCATTATAAGGTACTCTCTTCTTTCCCACGCAAATCTTTGTAATTTACCTTTGATCGAATTGTCATTTCTATTGTAATCGTACGACTGACAGTGTAAAATTCAAGGATATCACCCCTGCTTGGTGATACATAGTTCAACGTCGACTATATCTTAGTCGGCCGCAGGTTTTTTCCTCGACATTGAGGTTTTTCCTGCGTCATCAATCTCTTGTGTTCATTTTTGTTTATTTGTTTGTGTGTTTACCAAGTTAGATTCTTACTTTCGACGGTGGCCTCACAACTTATCTTACGACGTAATTTGTGTAATTTTTTTGCATAAACAATCACCACCAATCGTTACCGTCTTTCGAAACAAACGACTATCTATCGCGACCGTTCACCACCAATCGGGTGGTGATTGAAAGCGCCTACTATCGTTTTGTAACACCCGTAATTTTCGGTTGTAAAATCGACTCTTTGATAGAAATTTGGAAAATAGAACTTTGGATCAAAACCTATATTTTATGGTTTAGATTGGTAGAGAATCCAATTACGAGTCCAACGGTTATTTCGGAATCGAAAACGGAGCTATAACGAAGAAGTTATGGCCGAAACAAATTACCGTTGAAAACGCTCAGGTGCTAGCGATCGCTAGCTATCATCCCTAGCGATCGCTAGGTCAGCTTTCCCTCACTTCTGTTCCAGCTCGCGACCATATTCCGATAGTGAGCACCCGAAGCTAGCGACCGCTAGCATGCACACCTAGCGATCGCTAGGTGTGCTGCAGCAAACGATTTCGGGTTAAAAACCCTTCTCACTTCTTTCACTCATAACTTTCTCATTTCTCCACCTTTTGAGCTGATTCTTTTTGCTATATTCTCCTCTCTCAAAGTTCTTCAAGATCCCATTAATGGATCGTTAGAGAAAGTAGCAAGATTTGGAAGTTGGATCTTCATCATCTTCATCTTCTTCACCTCATCTTCACCTCCATTGTTGCTAGTTTTGAGTTCTTCAAGATCTAGGGTTTTCTACCCAATATTCGGCTAGGTAAGCTTATCTAAACCACTTGAGGTGTGTTAATCTACATAATAGGAGTTATGAAACTAACCTAAGGTTTGATTTGCTTGATTTTAGGTTGTTCACACATTTGACCTAAATCTTGGATTTGGGGGTTTTGGGTATAAACCCTCAAGGTGAGTCTCTACATGGTTTTTAAAGTATAGATCTAGTTTTATACGTCGTAGATCTAGAACTAATCCAAGGTTTTAACTCCTTATCAGTTTAGGTGTTCACCCGAGCTTTAAGCTAGGGTTTTGGTGAAAATTGGGGCTTTCGGCTTTACAAGCCCGAGGTGAGTTGCTAAAACCGTTTTGTTAAAACTGAGAGCACATCATCTTGTTTGATATTTCGAGTCTTGCTTGATATTTGTGGATAAATATGATTTTGAATAAAATGCATAAATTTCTAGGTTGAGATTGCCATGAAATGGATAAATGATGATTCTCGTATGTATGGCTTAACTTGGATTATTGTGTATATGGAATAGACCATTGTATGCCACTAATGCATGATTTGGACCCATGAGAATATGTGGTGAATGTATCTGTAAGAAATACGTTTTATTATAAATGCTATGGAATGATGCGAAGGAATTGAATTCCGAGCAGGTTGATTTATATGAAATGAATGAAAGTAATTGAGACTTTCGATAATGCATGAATTGTAAACTAAAATGTTATGGGGCACCGCTAGTCAAAAGGCGGGATGCTATTGGTCACTAGTCAAAAAGTGGACCGGGATGTCACTAGTCAAAAGGTGAGTACTCATGTTTTACAAAACATAAACTGGACAATGTGGCACTAGTCAAAAGGTGTACACTATGTCGTTTTTGGAAATGAGATTGAATTAAGTGGCACTAGTCAAAAGGTGTGCACTTCAAGTTTACACGAGTTCGACTCAGTCTTGGGTGGCACTAGTCAAAAGGTGTGCACCTATGTCCCTCGCCATTCGTGTGGCCGCGAATGTGCCTGGCCTCTGAGGTTGCCTATTCGAGTCTTCGTAGAGAGGACGGCAACGGGGTGTCTCGACTCTGAGGTGTAACTTGCTTGGTGAAGGTGGGTCGCGCCCACGGTCTTCAAAATAAAAGATAAACCGGTTTAATGTGATGCATTTTGTTGTTAATGCGCTTTCGTACATCTTACGTGTCTTAACATTGCTTTTATATGTATGATGTTTAATTGATACAACTCACTAGGCTCCTTTAGCCTAACACTTGCTTGGTGTCGATGTGTCTCTCAGGTACAAGAGACGTCGTTCCTAAGTAGGTGCCGGAGTTAAGAGTGAGCTTTGGGGGACGTGTGAAGAGACCGGTCCCTTTAGACCGCACAACATTGATAGATTGGCAACCCCTTTTGTAGTCTCTTTCCTAGATGGGATTCAGACTAGATGGTTGCCGCATTATGTATTTAAATTACAAACAATGTGATTAGACACTACTATTATACCCCTGTTTTTGGGAAGAGCTCACGCCTTGGCGTACATTGTATACCATCTTTATTTGAAATGAAAGTTTTTTGTTCGCCCTGATTTTTAGGGTGTTACAAGTTGGTATCAGAGCTTTAGTTTAAGCGAACTAGGTAATCATTGTAGTATGCCTAGACTTAAACTTAGCAAGTGAGTGCAAATGACGTATACCTTGGGTAGAACCTTAGGTGGGGAGAGTGATAGGATTACGAATTCACGTTTATTCAAAATTGTGGTGATGGTAACGAGGATGCTTTTGTATGATTAGTTCATAAATCACTTAGCTACTGATCTATGAATGCGTTGTACGCGAGTGTTTGAGTGACTGTTATTACGAGGATGATAAATGTTGAGATTCGTAAAATAGTCTATTCTCATCCTATTCTCGTGCGTTTGTGTGACAGAATCGTATGGCGAACACTCGTAGTCAGACGGGTGCCGCGAGAGGGCCGTCCGAGTTGACCGCTTCAACCGCCGACCAATATGACCGGGTCGATGCCGTCGAGAGCCCACCGAGACCCCTTATCCTAGGTGGGGGAACTGAGCGCGTCCCAAGGGTCAACCGCGAGGACCCAAATCCGGTACTAACCGAAGGGACTCCGGAGACGAGGATGCTTGATAACGTGATGAAAGCCGTGAACGAAGCCATGAGCAAACAACAAGAATCCTTCATGAAGATGTTGGAGGATCGTGATGCGAGCCACCGTCGCCACGAGGCGGTGGGAGAGAATGCCGGTATTGGGTCGGGGGACGCGGCGGTAGTGGTGGTCACCGAAGAAACACGGATGACCGAAGATAAAGGAAAGGCGAAAGGGAAAGGATGCTCATACAAGAACTTTTTGGGATGCAAGCCACCCGAGTTTCGCGGATGTAACGAACCAATAACATGCTTGTATTGGCTTCGAGAGATAGAAATGGCCTTCGAGGCAAGCGAGTGTGACGACTCCCAACGAGTCAAGTTCGCTTCACATCTTCTCAAGGGTGAGGCCCTAACTTGGTGGAATTTGACCCGTACTTCTCTCACACCGAAAGTGTTAGCCGTACTTCCGTGGAGCGAGTTCAAGAAGAAGATGCTAGAGAAGTATTGTAGCTAGCGCGCTCTCGACAAGATTGAAGATGAGTTCCGAGGAATGGAGAAGGGCGATTCTCCCGTCGCGGACTATGCGAAAGAGTTTTTAGAGAGATTAGGGATGGTGGAGCACTTGGCTCCCGATGAGAAGTCGAAGATAAAGGCTTACGTGCGTGGCCTACCGGCCGAGATGAGATCGGCGGTTAGAATCGCGAGGGTTACTACCTTGCACGAAGCTATTGAAGAGTCGTTGAGAGTAGAAGACGATATCGCCCAAGCCCGAGCGGAACACTACCAAGCCGGACAGAAGAGGAAAAGAGAAGAACCGTCGGAACAACCACGTCCAACTAAGACGACTAATGATGAGAGACAAGTGGAGCCTCGTCGCGATTTATGGTGGTGCCATAAGTGCCGGACCAAGCATCATGGGCCGTGTCGCCGCGAACCTCCATCAGACCCTATCAGCTGCAGCAAATGCGGGAAGCGGGGCCATATGGCTCGAGATTGCTCCATCCGGGGACTAGTTTGTTTCGAATGTAAAGAGCCGGGGCATTTCATGAGAGATTGCCCAAAGTTGATGAGAGGACAGACCGGAGCCTCAAGCGAGCCTAATGCAAGAAAAGACAACCAATCAAGGGCACCGAGTCGAGCATTTCAAATTTCTGTTGATAAGGAGACGGAGAAGACTGATGTAGTATCGGGTAACCTTCTTGTTAACTCCTTGCATGCGTACAGTATGGTTCGTACGAGTGCCGCTCATTCTTTTGTGTTAGGTCCCTCTTGTAATTTTCTTACGTTTGTCAACACCTTAACCGATGTCTTAATCCTAAGAGTAGCAATTGAGAAGCAAGTAATATTTGTGGGTAGTGCCTTGATGGGTGTATTGATCCACGGGGGAGCATACCTTGGTGAATATCTAAGTGTCATCCTTAGGCCGAATGGATTAGATGACTAGTTCCTTGTTCCATAAATTGTGGAAGACTAGGACGTGAGATGATCTAGTAGTTTAATCATGGAACAGGAAGAGTACAACGGTCTTAAGGGAATTAAGTGTTATAGCGAGAACATTATAGGTTGAACGAAGGGGTGCAAGTGACATGTGGTGATGTTGTTATTAGTTAATGTGCCCGAGTGCTGAATTAATTTGAGATTTGGTGGGAAACCGTGCTCGAGAGTCGAGGTTAGATCATCTGAAGTGACAAGTACGATTTTGTAAGTGCTAGAATGTCTGGAAAATTATGGTCGTGTTTACTAAGTGACCTTCCAAGTCTCGATCGTGGAAGAGCATAGTCGAATAGTGGTTGCACGAGTGAAATAATAGTTGTTATGTATGGCTAAGTATCGAGAAAACGTTACCTTTAGAGCAAGAGTGATGATGTTGTGAATTAGCTAAGGGCATTACACGCCGTGAGAGAGGTATAAGATACCAATATGTTAAATTATCATAGAGAGGCAAGCCTTTGAGAATTTAAAATGATCTTAAAAACGTAGCTTACAATTGACTTGTGAGGAGTTCGTACTTAGAGATTCGGGATTAAGTCACCTAAGGCAAGGTAGAATTGTGTAGGTGATTGGGCGATTAGAAACATTATGATAGTGCGTATGTGGAAATTTATGGATTGGTGGGAAATTTATGGATTGGTGGGAAATTAACTTCCTTATGGTATTCATAGGCGAGTAGACGGAACTTTCGAAGTTCTTTGAGAATTAATGGCGACGGCTAGACACCGTTAGTGAGCGTGTGGAGACATTCCTTGATGGTAAAGTAACCCTTAGTCGAGTGATCGACATTAATAGGAGACGAATGATGTATGATACCTTGAGCCATAGAATTCAGTCTTTTTGGGTTGGTTAAATTATACAAAGAGTTAAGGTTGCGTATCCCAAATGGTATCACCTTTGTAAGAGTGTTACGTCCTAAAGATAGGCGTGAAGTAATGACTTGTGATGTTTTGATGAACTACCCTTAAAGGTGGAAGGTTATATCGGTGTTTTCTTAGAGTACATAATTAAGACTAATGTTAGTCTGACCGACCGGTATGGAGAGGACATGATCGCCTAATATTGGCAAATGATAGGATGAGGTTATCAACTGTGGATCGGACAAGGAGTAATTTCGGGGACGAAATTTTATCTAGGTGGGGAGGATTGTAACACCCGTAATTTTCGGTTGTAAAATCGACTCTTTGATAGAAATTTGGAAAATAGAACTTTGGATCAAAACCTATATTTTATGGTCTAGATTGGTAGAGAATCCAATTACGAGTCCAACGGTTCTTTCGGAATCGAAAACGGAGCTATAACGAAGAAGTTATGGCCGAAACAAATTACCGTTGAAAACGCTCAGGTGCTAGCGATCGCTAGCTATCATCCCTAGCGATCGCTAGGTCAGCTTTCCCTCACTTCTGTTCCAGCTCGCGACCATATTCCGATAGTGAGCACCCGAAGCTAGCGACCGCTAGCATGCACACCTAGCGATCGCTAGGTGTGCTGCAGCAAACGATTTCGGGTTAAAAACCCTTCTCACTTCTTTCACTCATAACTTTCTCATTTCTCCACCTTTTGAGCTGATTCTTTTTGCTATATTCTCCTCTCTCAAAGTTCTTCAAGATCCCATTAATGGATCGTTAGAGAAAGTAGCAAGATTTGGAAGTTGGATCTTCATCATCTTCATCTTCTTCACCTCATCTTCACCTCCATTGTTGCTAGTTTTGAGTTCTTCAAGATCTAGGGTTTTCTACCCAATATTCGGCTAGGTAAGCTTATCTAAACCACTTGAGGTGTGTTAATCTACATAATAGGAGTTATGAAACTAACCTAAGGTTTGATTTGCTTGATTTTAGGTTGTTCACACATTTGACCTAAATCTTGGATTTGGGGGTTTTGGGTATAAACCCTCAAGGTGAGTCTCTACATGGTTTTTAAAGTATAGATCTAGTTTTATACGTCATAGATCTAGAACTAATCCAAGGTTTTAACTCCTTATCAGTTTAGGTGTTCACCCGAGCTTTAAGCTAGGGTTTTGGTGAAAATTGGGGCTTTCGGCTTTACAAGCCCGAGGTGAGTTGCTAAAACCGTTTTGTTAAAACTGAGAGCACATCATCTTGTTTGATATTTCGAGTCTTGCTTGATATTTGTGGATAAATATGATTTTGAATAAAATGCATAAATTTCTAGGTTGAGATTGCCATGAAATGGATAAATGATGATTCTCGTATGTATGGCTTAACTTGGATTATTGTGTATATGGAATAGACCATTGTATGCCACTAATGCATGATTTGGACCCATGAGAATATGTGGTGAATGTATCTGTAAGAAATACGTTTTATTATAAATGCTATGGAATGATGCGAAGGAATTGAATTCCGAGCAGGTTGATTTATATGAAATGAATGAAAGTAATTGAGACTTTCGATAATGCATGAATTGTAAACTAAAATGTTATGGGGCACCGCTAGTCAAAAGGCGGGATGCTATTGGTCACTAGTCAAAAAGTGGACCGGGATGTCACTAGTCAAAAGGTGAGTACTCATGTTTTACAAAACATAAACTGGACAATGTGGCACTAGTCAAAAGGTGTACACTATGTCGTTTTTGGAAATGAGATTGAATTAAGTGGCACTAGTCAAAAGGTGTGCACTTCAAGTTTACACGAGTTCGACTCAGTCTTGGGTGGCACTAGTCAAAAGGTGTGCACCTATGTCCCTCGCCATTCGTGTGGCCGCGAATGTGCCTGGCCTCTGAGGTTGCCTATTCGAGTCTTCGTAGGAGGACGGCAACGGGGTGTCTCGACTCTGAGGTGTAACTTGCTTGGTGAAGGTGGGTCGCGCCCACGGTCTTCAAAATAAAAGATAAACCGGTTTAATGTGATGCATTTTGTTGTTAATGCGCTTTCGTACATCTTACGTGTCTTAACATTGCTTTTATATGTATGATGTTTAATTGATACAACTCACTAGGCTCCTTTAGCCTAACACTTGCTTGGTGTCGATGTGTCTCTCAGGTACAAGAGACGTCGTTCCTAAGTAGGTGCCGGAGTTAAGAGTGAGCTTTGGGGGACGTGTGAAGAGACCGGTCCCTTTAGACCGCACAACATTGATAGATTGGCAACCCCTTTTGTAGTCTCTTTCCTAGATGGGATTCAGACTAGATGGTTGCCGCATTATGTATTTAAATTACAAACAATGTGATTAGACACTACTATTATACCCCTGTTTTTGGGAAGAGCTCACGCCTTGGCGTACATTGTATACCATCTTTATTTGAAATGAAAGTTTTTTGTTCGCCCTGATTTTTAGGGTGTTACACGTTTGCGCCACCACCCACGCGTATCACCGATAGGTGGTTCGGCATTCGATTCGCGGCGATGACGGCGTCTGCCGTCGTTGCCACCACTGGTCCTTATCGACGACGATAGTAGCGCAAAGCCACCACCGCCGCCGATATCATCCGAATCGGTCACCACCACGACTGTGGTGTGGCTTCGACTACCATAAACGACGCTACCACCACCGACGGTGGTGCGGCTATCGGTCGCTACGACAACAACCGTTGCCGCAACCACCATTGTGGTGCGGCCGGCGACAAACAACACTAGCCGCCGCCACCGCTATGCGCGGTGCGGCTGGCGTTCGTACCGCCATCCACCGACTGGTGGTAGCGGTTTTTTTTCGATCTATGAAACACTACGTTCGGCCACCAAGCAACAGCCACCGCCACCGCTATGCGCGGTGCGGTCGGTGATCAACTGTTACTCCGCCATCCACCACCGCGATCGCGGTTTTCTGGTGGTTGCGGTTTTCGAACCGATCTCGGGCGGTGGTGGAACTCGGCCAAAGCCGAGTGGTGCTTTACGGCTACCACCATTCGCCGTCATCGCATCAACCAACGGCCACCGATTACCGCGGTTTGATGACCGTTCGGTGACAACGCCAAGGCATCACCACCGTGGTCGCCGATCTTGGCGGCAATAGTGGCCACAGCCACCATCACCACCGCTTGGGGTGCGGTTGGTGGTTCGATCGCCGCTTGGCCACCACCGAATCGGTGGTCCGGCCTCGGCCTTGCTGTTGTTCGCAGTTTCCATCGGTGCTCACGGCCACAGCCGTGGCTTAGACCGTACGGCCACCACCACGCTGGTGGTTCGGCCGGTGTTCAAGCCGACAGCCAACGCCGCCGCTTATTGCCGTTACCACCAAGCTGGTGGTTCGGCTGGTGTTTAGACCGACAGCCAAACGCCGCCACCACCACGCTGGTGGTTTGGCTATGGCCTCCGCTAGGCTTGGTGGTTCGGTGATTTTTCGTACGATAACAAAGTTAAAAATCAAATTTTTATAAACCATTCAATATGATAAAATTCAGATTTTTGTAACTTGATACGCAAGAATTAATTTTATACGGATCTAACGAGAATAAATAAAACTAAAAACGATTGGACCAGATGCTCTGATACCACTGTTGGGTTTTTATGGGTTCCCTCGAGTTAAACTGACACGAGGACTATTATGGATCACAAAACCTCACTGGTTTGATAAATCCCATAGATCTGATAACCAAACTGGTAAAAGACCTATCTGATCAAAACACACTGTTTTGATCTTATGCGGAAGCGTTTAAGCTAAAAACCCTAAACTAGCTTATGGATCTTAATCGTTTATTTTAATTAATTCTAACAGTTATAGTGATTTACCTGGATTGCTTGAGAATTGATCCACCAATGAACGACCTACGAATTGTTCCTCTAGCAGAACTGAAAAACCCGAAAACTGGAAAAACCGAACTGGTATCTGAGAGAGAGAGGGGCGGCGCCGGTGGGAGAGAGAGAGAGAGAGAGAGAGAGAGAGAGAGAGAGAGAGAGAGAGAGAAACTGCAAACTGATTATTGAATTGATTGGATTGAAAATCTTAATTAAAATCTTAAACCCATAAGCCTTATTTATATGGAGGAAAAATACAGTTTGAACAAGATTCAGTTTCCTTATTGTAATTATCTCATTCTTTTCCTTTTTTTCTGGAAAAGAATTTGCTTATGATAATTACCTATATATATATTTATCTAATATATATAATACTATTAATTAACTATTATATATTTATTTTATCAAATAAATATATAATATACCCAATTAATTAATAACCCTCCAACTTTGGGATTTCTGACTGAAATTACCCAATTGATTTATAATTGACTATTATAAATCCTAACTCTCCATTTCTGGGTTTCATATAACTTATTCGATTTATAGGTCCTCACAGGTGTGACCCTCAAGTGTCTTGTAACATTGGATGTGTAATTACTTGGTTTGTCAACTCTGCACATAATTACTAACACCAACGTCTTGATACGATGTAGCATTTGTTACTTTAACCCATCATTAAAGTATGGTACCATTAAAGTAGTGCTTCTAAACTTGCTTTGGCTAACATGTTGAGCATGTTCTCGTACCAAGACATGGGTTGGAGACTTGGTCCCCAAGTTTCCTTATCTAGTTTTTATCTATACTTTAGTATGGAGATTGAACTGTAAGTAAGTCAATGACATGTTGAACATGTTTCCGTACTAGGAGTTAGAGATGGTAAAAGAAAGTTGGTCCCAAAGTCTTCTATTCAAATTGGACTATCTGATTTCTCTGTTTTATGATCTTCTATCAGCTAGATGATGAACCGATTTGCTTTAGTGTTGATCTAACTTCACTTCAACTAGTCTTTAGTTTTGTTAAAGGCACTTTGCTTGATCAGATTACAAATTACAAGATAAGACCTACAAAGGAAATCCTACCTAAAAGGATCACTGAGTATCCAAAATATAAGGTATACTTTAGATACTTTTAGATTATGAAGTCAAAACATCAGATGCTATATATTATAACTTAGAATAAAATGTGACTTCTTGATAATCAAGATTGATTGACTTAAGAAGATAGGTTAATGAGATTCTTTCTTTTGGATGGATGATTCTCACATTTTATTTTAGCTATGGGTTTGATGCTAACTAGGATCTAAAACCTTGAACTAATATTTTCCTTTTATTAAGCAAGGTTTGGATGGTAGTCCGTTGTGTTATATGTGATAAATAAAGTACATTAGGTATAAGCACTTGTGTTATATCTGATGGATAATATATATTAGATTTAAACACTTGTGTTATATTCAATAGATATATATAATGTATATCGAATATAACCCCTTGTGTTTTATCTGATGAACAATGTATATCAGTTTTAGACATTTGTGTCCATATTCGATAGAGGATGCATATAGGATATGACCAAAGTTTTTGGCGAGATGCTATGAGTATTATATACAAATACCCAATCTTTAGACTCCAACTCGGGTACAAGCATCTAAAAAGGAAATACAAAACCATCGTATTTTAATAAATGTTTTGGTCACTATAGGAAGCAAAGTTTTTTAAAATCTATCTTCAGACTGAATTTAAGGCAGCGATACATCGTTTCTTCCGTCAATCAAAGGTGACGTCTCCACCATAGATGCAACAATGAAAAATGGAATCAGGATAATGAAAACCCTAATTGAGGAAGTTAGATTTATAGGGGATAATGGATTTGTACGAATCATCGTCTCGAAAGAACGGATGTGTGATTGTCACTTTGGGGTAAGTAACTTGGGAGCTGCAGTTATTGGGAGAATATAAACCCTTGAGTTTAGCTGACAACTTGTACATGGAGCTTGTGAAGTTGTAATTAAGAGATTTTCAAAATTCATGCATAAAACGGTAGTACCATGCACTTTATAAATTGTTATTAAGACTTTACTTTAAGATTTCTATGGATTTGTTTTATAAGATAGTATAAATAATAATTATTTGTGTTAAAATGTAAATATTACAATAAACGGTAGTACCATGCACTTTATAAATTGTTATTAAGACTTTACTTTAAGATTTTTATGGATTTGTTTTATAAGATAGTATAAATAATAATTATTTGTGTTAAAATTGTTTTGTAATAATTGACTAAGAAAAGGTAACTTAATTATTTTTTATAATTTGTTTTTATAAGTTATTTATATAGAATGAAATTCAATGTAACACCCGTAAAGATTATTGGTTGCATCTGTAATCCGCGTGTTGTTCTTAACCTTAAGCATATTTTTTTTTATCAAGTTACATCGTTAGGAAATGGTATGGGGTGGATTTTAAGCTAAGTCTTGAGAAAGAGGCAATTGTGAGTTGAAAAAGTGATTGGTATGTGGGTTTAGCTGCTCAACAACCCATATTAAGGTTTGTTTATAGAGCGACTATCGGTGCAAGTTTAGTTGCATGACAACCCTCATTCGTGGTGCAGGTCGATTTTTTTTAATGGTAAGTTAACATGTACACGCTCCAGCGGTATCAAGCCTCTAAATTGGGCAATCCTACTAATCCGCTGCGACCCGACCCAACCTATGGTTGAACCTGACTGGCAGGGAAGTGGATCTCATAGACTGGATCCTCCCATACCGGCCCCGAACCCAACCTCGAAGGACCAGATCCAAAATCTGGATATCTAAAAAATGTTACCTATGGAAATCGAACCTTGGTAGTGTGGCTTTCATCCCACAACCCCAGGTGTAGGTCGATTTTAAGCCATTATTGGCAAGGGTTTGTTCATAATCTTCATTCCTCTATTAGGGAAAACATTTTTTTGTGGGTTTTGCATCAATTTTAGGGAGTTTCTAAGATGCAAGGGAAGCATCTGAGTGGGAGATTTGCGATAGCTATTGTAGGAGCTTTGCTTGGAGAAGTCAAACTTCATCCTTGGATGCTTTGGTCTGAAGACTTGGGAAAGCTCCATCATAGAGTTTTGGTTGGAATGTTTAAGATCCTTGTAAAGGTAAGCTCTTGGGTTAATAGATTTGAAGTTTGTGTTCATTTTTGGTGTATTCCAAAACTTAAGCTTTGGTTTGAGGAATTTCTTGGAAAAACTTTGTTTGTGGATCTCAAGTCTACATGTTTGGAAGCAAGAGTTGGTTCCAAAACTATGTTTAACTTAACCTACTAATTTGAGTTTCAAGTTACTTTGTGAAAACTATGTATATATAAAAAATGTCTATATTGAACTTCCAAATGTTCCTTGAGATTTTATCAAGTGTGGTGAGCAATTGGTATGTGATCACCCTTGGTACATTTAATTTCATAAAACCTTGAAACTGGTTTTATTTATGTATTGAGACAATTGGACATATAAATCACTCTATCTGAACGTTGATTCAAATAAATAAGAGTTTTGGATATATTCCCACTTTGCTAAATAAAATTTCATGAATTTGTAGTATCTGTATTTCTATTGACTTATGTTGACTTTATTGGAGTAGTCAAGTAGTAAGCTAGAGTTTTTGTTGGTTTGAAATTGGTTCAAATGTGTTTTCGGAATGTGTTTCATACAAATAGTGCAAGAGTGATATGTCAACTGGTTTTGCGAACATGGCATATTTATTTGAGATTACATGTTTGAGCATTTTGATCATTCAAAGTTGAGTCATGCAATTTGGAGTTGTATTGTAATGGATTTATAGAATATGCGTCAATCGCCTTTGGCATGTGTTGATTCTTGGCATCGTTGATCATATTGATCTATATTGGTATATGTTTGCTAAATGGTGTGGTATTCATGGTATCAGACCTTTTATATACGTTGTGAATGATCGGGTGATAAAACTCTAAAAGGTAGACATTAAAATTATTGAGTCTTGAGGTGCTATTCAATGGGGGGGGGGGGATTGCACTAATACCCATGAGCCTTGAGGTGTTATCCGAAGGGGCAGACACTATCGACATGGGCCTTTAGGTGATACTCGAATAAGTATGCACTCAGTCAATTGAGTCTTGAGGTGTTACTTGATAGCTTTGATGTAATACTTACTTTGTATTGGAAATGAAGTGTTGTCCATGAGTTGGTGTTTTGGATAGTGGAGTTTATCCATGTTTTGATGTTTTGGACAATAATGAGTAATGGGAGAGATGTTTAGTTTATTTAAATATACTTCATTTTGAAAATTTGTGATTTAAATGACATCATTTCAATTTCATTGGTTTATATTAATGATGAAATCTTTTTGAACTCATTAGACGTCAAGTCAAACAATAACTCTTTGGGTTTATATTGGTATATGTTTGAACTCCCTTGTTAGCGGGGGCGGCACTAGTGACCAACGACACTTGAGAAGGGTTTAGTTAGTAGCCATAGGCACATGAAAATCATTTTTTCCTATCTTAGAGATAGGACCGTTGTGCGCAATTAATAGATGGAATCATATGACAATGTAATTGAGTAGACGATGTAATATAATAAGAAAGGCAATGAAGTGGGTTGTTACATTCTATTATTGTCTTTGGTTGACGTATAAAAATAAGGGGGGGGGGGTGCTTGGTTCATTTTAGAGAACGAAAATGAAAATGAAAAAAGAAATGTAGAAGAATAGAAATAGAAATGAGCATTGGGCTATTTAGTTAACAATATAATCAATGAAAAATTGTTTCATATTAAAGAATATTTTCTCCAACTTGAAAATATAAAAGATGTTCCATTAACCTCAAGAGATGGAACTGAAATATGGAGAAAAAACTAAGTAGAATTTTTTTTTTGCATTCCTCCAAATTTGGTCAGGAATGAAAATTAATAGATCTACATCGATCAATAATTTTATTATATAATATCAGACCAAATAACAATTTTCATTATTATTCTCATTTTTACCTTGTAATACCTCCAACCAAGTGCCCCTAAAGTATGTTTTTTCTATATTACATGTAGATTCAACACCTTAGGGGGCGTTTGGTTCATTTAAGGGAATGGGAATGAAAATGAAAATGGGAATGCAGGAGAATGGGAATAGGAATGAACATTGCATTGATGCTGTTTGGTTAACCCAATATAATCAATGAAAAATTACTTCATATTAAAAAAAAATATGTTTTTCCAACTTAAATATACAAAGAATATTTCATTTAACATCCATAGATGGAATAATGCATGAAAAAGGAACCAAGTAGAAATAAAAATTTCATTCCCCCCAATTTGGTCAGGAATGGAAATTAATGGATCTGCAGGAATGATTCCATTATATAGTATCAAACCAAACAACAGTTTTCATTCTCATTCCCATTCTTGACCCCTCAATACCCCCCAACCAAACGCCCCCTTAGTTTTATCTCTACTTAGGTGCAGTATCTTTAAAATTAATTGAATTTTCTACTTAAAAATTAAAAAGTTAAATACAACGATCAAACAAAGTTATATTAAGAAGACCGTATTTTCTAGTTATTTTGAAAAATAAAGAAGTAATTTAGTTGAACTTATGAATTTTCTTACAAGTTTGTATTAATGAAGATAACATAAATTATTTCATTTCTTTCTCCACCCCTATCCAACCAAACACTACATAAGAAAGCAAATAAGACCAAATTAGCCATACCATCTTGTAATGTTTTTCCTATTTTATTCAAAAGATTGTTGCATTTGCTATTTCATGTATAACATGATGACAACCAAAAGTAAGCTAAAATAACATGGTTCAATATCACATAACATCGATATTGATTCATAGTCGTATTCGATACGCTTGTAGTTGTGTACATATATAGATTGTTAGTTTTCTAGCTTCTTACTAGTTTTTCTTTATAAACTCTCTGTCGTTAAAAAAGCATATATAGACCATTAGACATTTCAAAATATCAATAGGATTTACAAAGTCATAAGTCCCATGATGTATTTCAAACGTCACATGTTATCATGAACATTTTAATTTCTTAATTTTATTGCTTAGGGTGTTGTTTGGTAATCGCTTACTCCGTAAGTCGATGACTAATTCACTCAACTTGCTACCTTTCTATCTTTCACAAACACCCCACACTATCCATCGCCTGTCTACGCCATCCTATTAGCACCGACGAAATCAACCTTTTTCTTCCACGAACGCCTTCTATGCTATCATCCTTCACTATTTCTCCTCCAACATCCACATTGCGTTGGATTGTATTGTGGGTTATTTATATGTTCAGATTTGTGGTTCATGGTTTGGCCAATAGTCCAACCCAAATTTGCTTAATCGATGCTTTATTTGCTCAAGTATGCATATTAGAATATATGTGTTCTTTCTTTCTTTCATTCTCTATTCAAAAGGTTCAGTTCTCGCTTATGAAGATAATGGTATTGAGTTTTATTGATCTAACCCAAACATGCTAATCAATGTTTTCTACTGTAATTGTTGAATTTGCAAGGTTAACCTTCCATTAGAATTGTTGGATTTAAGTACAAACGTAGATGATTTATCTTGATGAGTTTTCTAGATCCTTGCTTCTAGATCCATGGTTGCTATGTAATGGGGCTACTTGATATGTCCCTCAACTATCTCTACTAGCTTATTACAAGTTTGCATGAGGTTTTGAGGAAATAATTGTTTGGGTTAAGAGAATGGTATTTAGGCGTTTCACATGAAGCACCCGTTTTCGTTGAAGTTGCCTTTCCAATGTGAATGGAAACGGACCTTGCACGATCGTCTCAGTCATATTCTATTACTAGTTGAGGACATCACAAAAACGTTTCTATTTAGTTGACATATAATGTTAATCCAAGTGCGATTGTCTTTTATATTGTATCATGATCATGTATACTAGCATGCCTTGGTTGTACTTACGTATCCATTGAATTCAATGGATATTATCTATATCATTATATTAAATCATACTGTCAAATTGATAGCTTTTTATCATTCATAAGTTGTAACTGTCAATCAATTTTAATTCAACATTTAGTTTAAAGTGGGGAGTAAATAGGTCATTTATGTCATTTAAACAATTTATTTAACACAAAAATCAAACAATAATTTAATCTAATTCATATATACAACTAAATCCATACAAACATCTTGATCCATACATGACTTGATGTAAAAAGACAACCGAATAACCCTTAATGTATCATGCTTGAGAAGAAATGAAAGGAAATATAACAAGATTAGTTTCGTTCTTTGAAAGTAACCCTTGGAAGTTAAATTGTTCATTTATGAGATATTAACATACCATCTTCACAATTATGACATTAGTTAATCTAACACTCTGAAATAAAATAAAAAGCTTGCCTGATGTGAGATTAATAAACTAAAAGATGTAGTAATAAATTCATCTCAACCATGAGATGTTATAAAGGTATCATTCTACCAAATTCAATAAACACATAAAATCATTACTTTTGTATGTTTGGTTTTTAAGATTTATACTATTAACTTGTATAAGTTAAATTTTTTCTCACGAAAAGACAAATATAACGTCTGACTATTAACATAAAGTGCTTGTGATGCAAATAGATTTTAAAGCATAAGAAACAATGCAAAATAATTATATATAACTAGATATGATTTGAAAAATACCTTTTTTGGTTTAAAGCGAGAATTAACACCATGGATTTCACGTATCTTAACGATGTCAAACAAGAGTACGTTGGCTTAAATATACGTGATACATACCCCGGTAATAAACATGATAGATATCCAAAAATTACATCACTTAATTCCAATAATCAAAGTTGTTCATCTTGAGTTCCATTCAAACGCACATTTATATATTCAAATCTTGTCGGATTTGGACGGTTCTTGATTTCATGGACTCCTAAGTTAACTTAGCATAAATCCTGATCTTTACCTCACACATCGGGCCAAAGCATTGGCTTAAAAACACCTAAAACTCTCATTAACTCCAAATCAACCCCCTTTTCGACCATTGAACCTTCTAAATTAAATATCTCGATATCCCCTAAACTTCAGGTTTCGTGAAAACATTCGTTAGAAAGCTAACTTAATTTCCTACAAACCCCAAAAAATTTCACGAAATTTCATCAAGTAGAATCAAAATTATGAACACATCTTTTGGGCATAGAAACACACCAAAATGATAAGATTTGATCCAAACTTGATTACTATCCTCACCACAAGGCCTTGATAGCCGTAGATGAGAAACAATCCAACAGCTGAGATTTAAATTCTAGTTAGGTGTTCGATCCTTGTGAGCCTTGTATCAGCCAATCAGATTGCAGCTTTCAGATATGGCCCATGGAGCTCCATGTTATTTAAATCCTTTCACAAATTCTCATGTTCGTCACTCAGACGCTAAATCTAAATCACACACACACACAGAGTTTGTAAATCGATCTCGATTTCGATCTCCTTTTTAGCATTTTCGTAGTAGTAGATCTAAATTCGTAATTCGAAACCCTAACCCTAGAGGAGGTATGGCGACGGAGGAACCGGTGGTGGCGACGGAGCCTGCGGCAGCTCCGGTGATCGAGGCAGCTCAGACTGTCACACCGGAGGAGAAACCTGAGATCCAGGAAGCTGAAGGAAAACCGAAGAAAGCTAAGAAGGCGTCTGCCAAGGGGAAGCCTAGAAATCCTTCTCTGCATCCTCCTTACTTTGAGGTATTCAAATGAATTGATTGCTGTTAATTTGTGTTTGTTAATCGTTTAGTTATTATGCTAATTTCAGTAATTTGTGGTTAAATCTGTGTGATTAATGTTTGATTTGTGTTAATTAGATGATCAAGGACGCCATTGTTGCGTTGAAGGAGAGGACTGGTTCGAGCCAGTACGCGATCACGAAGTTTATCGAAGAGAAGCAGAAGAATCTTCCGGCGAATTTTAAGAAGGTGTTGTTGACTCAATTGAAGAAGCTTGTTGCCGCCGGTAAGCTGGTTAAGGTGAAGGCTTCCTACAAGTTACCAGCTGCTCGAGCTCCGGCCGCCGCTGCTCCGGCGAAGAAGAAGAAACCGGCTGCCAAGCCGAAGGCCGCCGCCAAGGCTAAGACCGTCGCGAAGAAGGCGGCGCCGGCTAAGAAAACCGCTGCTGCGAAGCCGAAACCAGCTCCGAAGGCGAAAGCCGCAGCGAAGCCGAAGGCAGCTGCTAAGGCTAAGCCGGCTGCGAAAGCCAAGCCGTCTGCTAAGCCGAAGGCAGCGGCTCCTAAAGCCGTAGCGAAGCCAGCTGCTAAGCCTAAAGCGGCGGCTGCTGCTGCCAAGGCTAAGCCGAAGCCGAAGACGCCGACGAAGCCGGCTAAAGTAGCGAGGACGAGCACCAGATCTACACCGGGGAGGAAACCGCCGGTGGCTCGTAAGCCGGTGCCGAAGAAGACGCCGGTGAAGAAGGCGGCTGTGAAAAGCTTGAAGCCAAAGGGAGGAGTAACGAAGAAAGCCGCTGCAACTAAGAAGGGGAAGAAGTGAGAGAGGAGAGGAAGATAATAGTACAAATTGGTCTGTTTTTAGGGGGTACTTTGTGTAAAATGTTATCCTTGGTGCATCTTAGATTTCTACATGCCCAGTAATAGTTTATAGAGTTTGTTTAGCTAATCAATCAATCCATCTTTTCTTTTATAATCTCCCCTTATAGCCATGTCTTTGATTTTGCCTTCTTCAATTTTACTTGCAGTTGAATAACTTTACTTATGCTTGTGGTTTGTCAAGTTTGGATTATATTTTCCTTGTATTATATGGTTAGTGTGGTGTAGATCTGTTGTGCTAATTGTGGCTTAAGTTGCAGATCTTGTGATGCACAGCTAATGTTGATTGCTGATGCATGTTATCCTTGATCCTTGTTATGCCCACTAAAGCAGCAAAGGGGTATGCAGGATTATTATGGGATTTTGATTTCTGCTTCCTTTTGGTTTCAAAAAAATAATAAGTTTCATACTTGCTTTTGTTTTTTGATTGCTTTGTTCAGAACTATTGGTATATTGGGTGTGAAAAACCTTTGGTGCTGCAGATCTGTGATCTATGTTTTGCTTGTTTTGCAGGAGTGCAAGGAAATAGGATCTGAAGAATGGCTGGTAAGACTTTTCTGACATTGTTACTTCTATCAATGTATGTGCAGTGATAAAGTTTGATAGTTGAGGTATAATGTTTGAGAGGATGTAATTCAAGGTCTGAAAATTAGATTGAAGTTTACTTGGTTCATTTATAAAAACTGATTTAGCTCCACTTCCAACACTTTGAAAAATGGATTCCCAGATTAAGATAGAGTTTCACATGAATGCCATTGCATTTGATATTTGAAGGTTTGATGAAGCTTTAGTGCACATTATTTATGTTTCAAGGGCCAATAGTCTGGTTATATTCTTTATTAGGCTTATACACAATGATTTGCTCCTGCAATTCTTGCTTGCTTGGCTTCCTTTTTATATGATGCTAGTGTCAAGTTTCTGATTTATGGCTAGTCAATTATCCTTCAGGTAGATGGTGGCAAATTAAATCTTGTAGTTAGTGTGTGCTTCCATTGTGGTTGGATACATTATTGCCAATTTGACATATCCTCCAACTTCATATGAATTCATGAAGCATTCAATATCAATTCAATCTCTTGCCTGTTTTTTTGTACTTGAGTTGTTTTAACATATCTTTCCCTTTCTACCTAGATTTTGTGTTGTGGTGCTTAATTTGATTTTAATAAGGTGCGTATGGTAGAATTTGGTCTCTTGATACTTTATTGCTCAGGGTTTCAAGTGGATTTTGATGAAATTTGGTATACACCGGCCAAATTGGCTGGCAGATTGTATTAAAATCGAAGGAAAACGGTAGATACAGGCTTTCGAGAATCGAGAAGCCTGCTCTCTCCCAAAAGTGATTACTCACCTCTCAAATGACAAAACAGAATGAACAACCCTCACCGACCTCTAACCCTAAAAAGACGCTCCTTATTCCTACTACTTCACTTATTGTATTGAGAAAACAAACGCACTACTAACACTAACCCCTTCTCCTAACAAACGTGAACCTTAATGGGGGTTTACCAAAATTTTAACTGAATTGACAAGAGTTTGGTGTAGTTAGGCTAAACTGAAGTTGAGCATGTGACTTGGTGTGTTTGGCAGTCAAGTTTTATGTTTGATGCAGTTGGTTAGTTAAAGTGGAATATCTTTTTTTGATTCTTGGGAAGAAAATGCTGCATTATGATTAGTAGTAATGGATTAAACTATGCAATACTATTTGTAGTTTAAAACCGAGTTTTTCTAGTGAATTTAGTACCTTGAGGGAGATGGATTGGAATTTGCTAAAACGCAAAGAATCCGACTACTTCGAGACATAAGGTATTGCCTTGGGTAGCTTTACCGGTTTGTTCCTCATCGCAACCTTACGTTGAAAGTAGGACTGTCAACCTTATGTCAGTTTTAGTAAATTGATAAACTATTGGAAAAATTGAAAATGGAGGTTCTCAATGAAGATTTAAGAAGTTCTGTCGTATTAAGCCAAAGTATAAGTGTGTGTGTGTATATATTATTGAAAATTCATAACGAGTTGTCAAGGAAATCAATTTAAGACTCGAACAAAACTTGACTCGTGATATATGATTGCTAGAGAAGTATATTGTGATGGGATCTAAGATTTCAAAATTAATTATATTGTAGAGAAGTTTGATAAGAGTTCAAGGGATGATTAGGAGTTCATTTTATTACTTTAGGAGTTTATCTGCATGTATCATGCATGCATGTTGAGGTTCTTAACATATTGAACTATCAAAGGCAGATGGTATTTATGATGTCTATAGAGACATCCAAGGCAATTACTTTGAGCTCTTTACAACCATATCGAAAGCAGATATATTTATCTTGTTGGAGACCAAATAGAGGCTAAGTTGGTGTCTTCTTTGAGCAGCAGAGAAGAGCTTTTATTTATTTACTTTCATTTATGCATGATATGTGAAGTTGCTATATCCTTTTATAATACATGTATATTTTCATGGATAGCCTAGCAGAGCAGAACAGATTGTATGTTGTTGGTTAGCTTTTTGCAAGTAAATTCTACTAAATGAGATAAGCAGAATAGAGAAAGATAAATATGAAGGGTCTGGTTGGTATGTATCTTTCCATAGAAACAAGATATGTCAGCTAGCTCTGTCTGAATGAAGTAAGCTTATATAATAAGGTATGTAAATATACACATATGTGTGTGTGTATATATATATTTTGAGGAAAAATGTATATCGATGCTATAGGAAGATGGTAGGCCTTAAAAAGCAGGTTGTTATAATCTTCAAATTTATGATTCCATGCTTGTCTTATGACATTTTGGTATCCTGTGAAGTCCTAGGCCAGATGTATAAGTAGGAGAGAACCCAATAGTACCCCTTGAGCAAGGATCAAAGCTCACTTGATACAGGGTAATCAATAGTAGATGGGTAGATGCCATGTGTATCAGGTACTTAGGTACTTATGAGTTACAGGGGGCTACATTTGACAGCAAACATTTAATTATATGTCTTAAGAATAAGTAAGTTTTAAATGGTCGACATTTTAAAAGTCATGCATTAGTTGTTCTAGACAGTTGGTGGAGTATTAATATGAGAGAGAAAAGGGGTTTGGGTAGATAAAACTTAAAAGAAAACACTACTTTTTGCTCTAAACCTTCTTATTTCATCAACTCTATGGTTGCCAATTAAGAGCTTTAGATGTGTTGTATTACAAGAGGCGAGGTTTTAAAAATCCCAATCGGAAAACAAAAAAAAGGCCTACAAACACAAACGGGAAGGATGAAAGCGAGTTGGTATGCTAATTCCTCTCAGCCCTTCCCGTGGGTTATTTTCTCAACGAGTAAGTAATTCTAGGAATGAAATCTTTATATAATTCGAAAAAGCAAAGCATAAGTGCAAGGCAATAAAATATGAAAAATTTGGATTCGAGGCATTTTCCCTTTGTGAGGCGAGGCATAAGCCTCGAGGCGGTCCAAGGTGTAAGCCTCAAGGCATCTATAATATATATATATATATTTATTTATTTATGTAGAGGGAGGTTCATTTGTAAACCTCAAATATCCTGTAAACTTTGTGAACCCATCGTGGCCTTTGATCAAAAAAATCAAAGGAGGATATGGATTCATTGAAAGTATGGAAATGTGAAATTTATGGTAAGTCAATGATTATGGAAATATGGGAATGTGAAACATGGAAACAGTTTTGAAAATCAATGGTGTGGATTGGTTTACACGGTTTACAAGATATTTGAGGTTTACAAATGAACCTCCCTCTATTTATGTATGCATGTATATATGTAACTATTTGTATATGTATATAACAAAATATATATATATATATATACCAAATATATATAAATAGATATGAGTGCATGCAAACTGGAAAACATAATTCCATTCCAAATAAATTTCATAAATACTAATAATAAAACAAAACATAATTCCGTACCGAATTTTAAACGTCATAAGTTCATAGAATTACCGGTTACAAGTCTAAAAGGTGAGAAATGGAGAAGAAGAAAAAAAGAGTTTGGACTTTGGAGATGGAAGGATTCGGTGGTTTTTGGAGGAGAAGAAAAGAGAAGAAGAAAGTAATAGGAGTAGAAACAAGAAGAAGAAACATCTCTTTAATCTTTTAATGTGCAAGATAAAAGGACTACTAAAAAGTTTTTTTGTACTTATAAAATTTTTAAGCCTCACACGATTTTGAAAACCATGACCAGAGCTACTAACAAACTCTATTGTTCTTCTTGGCAGTCACATTATGATGTAGGGAATTCCTTTGTCATGCATTATGCCACTAACAAACTTTATGCCAAGCTCTTCTTCCCTAGTTTCTCTTTATTAACCATGATGTAGCTCAATTGGGAAGATCTTGCTTTTGCTCATCGCGTCTTACTTTAACTCGTTTATCTGGAAATATACCATATTTTTCCACCACGATGTGCAGTACGTGTCATTGCTCGTCAACCTGCTTCTATATGTCTAGATGTGATCTAAGCAGGTTCAAGTGCCTGAAGAGCATATCAGTGTTCGAAAAAGCTCGCGCAACACCCGCCATGGCGCACTGTGGCTCAAGGCTTGTGTCTCATGCCATGTTATGCCTGAGGCACGCCATGGTGTAGTGCACGAATTTTGCAACACGATATTTGATTTAACTTATCCTTTTAATGTCTTATTTGTTAGTTTCGAATGCATAACTTAATTTTAACTGTTTTTCTTTTCATTGATGCATTGAGTAATGGTAGGAAAACGTATGTTAATGTATATAACATTATATACGATATAGAGATTTGTCGTCATAAGTCACGCCTTGAAAAATGACATGTCCTCACCATGGCTTCTAAGGCTTGAGGCTTGGTCTTGCCGCCACGTCATGCCTCACGCTATTTAGAATCTTGGTATTTACCAAAACACATATGATTATCTCAATAAGATATTCCCTTCATTCTTCCTCTATGTTGTTTATGGAATCTGTTTCTTTTTTAGTTATAGTTGATGGCTTGTTGTTTTTCAACTGGAAGGCAAAGAGCTAACTATCGAGAGTTTGGACTATTTGAACAGATACTTTGCGAAATGGTTCATGCATGTTTGTTGCCAGGGGCGAGAAGATCGAGTTGGTACGGATTAAAATCTCTTTATTGCATTTCTATTATAGATGATCATAGATGACCTCTTTACTATTATGTATAATACGCTATTCTATTTGTACATATATGGTAGAGGGGTACGTTCAATCTCTTTGTTCCTACAGACAAAATTGTTCCATTATTACCAACAGATAGAACAAATATGAACCCTTGCATTGTTCAATCTCTTTTTGACATGTGTCGATGTAAAAATTCTTAGAATGGATTATTCTAAGTGGCGATTCTCTTTTATGGAGTATGATAGTTCTTTGATTTGAGAATTATGATTGTTGGTTTAGAAATGGTTGTGCCTGAGAGCCCTCATAGCTCAAGCAGAAGGACGTGATTATCAGGGACGCGCTCTGCCCACTGAGCTAATGGCCCGTTGTGCGATGGGGGCCACTATGCCAAAAGCGAGAGAAACCCCTCCCTCTCTTTCCTTTTCTTTTACGCCCTCGACCAATTTAAGGCCACTAGAGGGTTTGCTTGACTAACTTCAGGGCCACATCGGGTTAGTCTAGGTGTGCGCAAGGGGC
>CM058040.1:82279935-82527924 GCA_030169165.1 Centaurea solstitialis | reverse complement strand
TATTATAAAGTGTTACGGTAAAAGCCTTAAAAACAAATTTGTTAAAGTTGATTTTAAATCCATAAATTAACCAACTAACGAAATGAACATGTTCAAATACACGATAATCATTTCATTGAACACTACTAATAAAAAAAAGTACTCTGTTATTATCTGTTATCTAAAATTAACTGCATCAATAAAACTAAATTAAGTTACTTTCTTATTTGAAAATCTGAAAGTTTTTAAATTATAACAAAGACTTTGAATATAACAAGTTAATGGGGAAAAAATACTGATTTTATAACATTTAGAGTAAATTATGATTTTTGTCCTAAGTGGTTTATTAAAAGATATTTTGTTCCTATGGTTTAGAAATTACGATTTCGGTTCACTGGGATTGTAATTTATTACTATTTTCGTTCTTGTAATTTACAATTTATTGTTGTTTGAGTCCATGTGGTTTGTCAATTTTTTTACTATTTTGGTCCCTCCTACTTAATGGTAGGATTTAGTCCATCAACGTATATAGCAACAAATTGTAAACCACTGAGAAGAAAATAGCAATTTATAAACCATAAGAGTGAAAATAGAAATTTATAACAAACCATAGGGACAAATCATAATTTACATAAAATATTTAATTTTACATCCATATTGATTTGTCTAACTTTCTAGTGGACTTCATATTATTAGCAATACATTTTCAAATTTCACTTGTAGCTTTGATTTTATTCAAACATAAATTTCGAGTTCTCTTTTTTCTAATGAGAAGTCGCATTTAGTTTCCGCTTCTCAGTTTACAACGAAGTATTGCATCCAGTTGTATTGCACGGGTATATACAACTATCGTCAACCAGTTTAATATTTATATATTCAAGCACGTTTGAACTTTTGACCTCTTAAAAAACTGGACTCTACTGATAACTTGAATATCGCATTGGTTTATAATCTTTTGTTGGTTTAGGAATTGCATAATTGACAAGAACGCAAAGATCGGAAAAGATGTTGTGATTGCAAACAAAGATGGTGTCGAGGAAGCAGACCGATCGGACGAAGGGTTCTACATTAGGTCCGGGATAACCGTCATCCTCAAGAACGCAACCATTAAAGACGGAACCATCGTATAAAAAAGAAAAGTGATTACCATCTAACGGTTGGATCTCTCGGATTACCATAAGCTCTTTGCACCATGAACTAGTGTATTAATAATTAGAAAAAACTTATGTTTAGCTTGTTTCGGGATGTAGAATACGTGTCGTTTCTTTTAGCCGAGATATCTTAATTTGTAGGGTTCGGTTTCCACGGATGTAGGTGAGGTGTTGTCAATAAGTCGGTAGACACGTTCTTTCGCTAGTGAGTTTGTGTTTGCGGTTCCTTCCACTTGTGAAAAATACATATGCACAAAAAGACAAGTCTTTTCATGAACCGAGAAACGTTCTTTTGTTCTTTAATAATGTACCAATGTGTTTTTGTATTTTGTTTCCTAAAGTCATGTTTGGTAACCATGAACGAGCTTATTTAAAAAGCCCAATTTGATAAGTCAGAAGCTAACTTTTTAAAGCTACTTCATATAGAATTTTAGTAACTCTCGTAAAATCAAAAATCAAACATTTTGGTTGGTAGTGATATGTGCATTTGTCTCCCTGCATGTATCAGTTTTGGTCTACAACGTTACAAAGAAAAAGTTATTTGGTGAAATAATGATCAAATAAATGGTCGCAAGAGAAAATATTGTTGGAAAACAGGTACGACTTTAAATTGCATTGGAATTTTTTTTATATGTTAATGTCCTTTTTGCTTATTAAATCTATATATAATAAAAGAGTATCTAGGTTGCCACGTATCGCTTTCTCGTGAGCCGAAATCAGTATTTTCCTGCCTAAACTTGAACCTGGACGCGTTTTTCACTTTCGGTTCATTTTAGCCGATCTAATTGACATTACTTAATAAAATACAATCAATTTATTTTAAATATTAAAAAATATATATATACCAAGAATTTTGGCAAACACACACGCACACACATGACCAATTGATCATGTGAAAAACATAATAAAATAATCATGTGAGAAGTTGAGCAACGACCATGGGAAGTGGATTGAGTCATTGACTACTTCTAATCTCATGCTCTTCCATGAAATGTGCTTTAGAAGGTAATTGGTCCGGTGCATTTCGATGCATCTTATTCTAATGTGCATCTGTTACTAATCAAACGATGAATAACCACTTCTCACCAGAACCTGAGTATTGTATGTAATTTAATTTTTTAGACATGATATTTCTTGTAACCTTTTGGTATAAATATTACATGGTATATGCATTTGTGGTAAATATAGCATTGAATGAGTATGTTTGTGACCGTTGACAGAAAGCTTTTTAAATATATAAATTTTCATCTAACGGTATATTTTGGTTTCAGTTTTAACATTTTAAAACTCTCAACTTATCTAAGATGGCATTAGTCCAATTCAAACTAATCTTGTACGAAAAAATGATCTTGGAACTTAAAAATAACATTATAATAATTATACTCATCAAGAGAACCCAATATCAACTCCAATCCGGTTAATAATTAATATTAAGATATATACCTCCTAATATGAGTAAGATAATTCATTAAGTTAATTACTTGATTAACATTAAGATTAGTATACATCTTTTATTTAAACATAAAAATGTATAGATAAAAACTCCTTATGTAACAAGTCTCTATTGTCTATGCGATATTGTATTCTGTTCGGCCAATTCTCAAGCAAAGGTGAAACTCCATTTATATTAACTCAAAAAGAAGACATTTATACCATAAATAGATTTGTTCAGTGTCAAATTCCGGTATAATAACTTCTCATGCACACGGTCATGTCCAAGTCGCGACGCATGAGAATTCATATACCGCACTGCCCACTGAACTCCTTTTCTTTTCTATTTCTACTAAATGAACTACTGTTCTTCAATACTAAGCTACCACCACCTTCCAACTTCCAATCAATGTGATGAGAACCTCTTACCTGAAAGTATGAGGCTGCTGCTATCTCTCCTCAGAGTTGAATTTATTCCACGCCGCCTGTCGACATAATACATAATAAATAAACTATACCAAAACGTAAACTTTTCCCAGAATCATAAAGGTGATATATGCTCCCTTATGTTAATAAAAAGTGGTTGCAATCTACTGGTAGTGTCATTGTATGTGACAGGTTGCAAGATCGGACCAATTTAGTTTATCTTTTAATTTTTTGGTAATAACAGCAGGAAAAAAAAAAAACTATCATACTTTTTATAATTGAATTTTGTTTTATTTTAAGCTACCCTAATTATTTTTTGGCCCGCATGGAAAATTTTCTTGAGCCAGCAAGTTGTACGTTGTTATAATGAGGGAAGAACAGAAGACAAAGTGCATACCTTTAAAAGATCAAAAACCTTTTCGCATATATACTTGTGCTGAACGCTTGCCCCCCGCTGTTGCAGTTTGTCGGGATGAACACAAAGTGTAGCTTTCCTGTAAGCTTTCTTTACTGCACTAGAGCTTATGATCTCTGTTAGAGAAACCGCTTGCCAACCGCTGTTAGGTCCAAGGATCTGCAAGTTCAACGATTTAGTTCAAAACGTCCGGCTAAGATGTTCAACCGCAATTACACATTCAGCATTTATCAATACGACCTCTTATCTTATCAATAAGAAGTCAGAGTTCAACAGCTCTTAAAACAAACAGCATTAGAGTTGTGGGGAACTGTTTGTTTAGATCTAGAAATGAGATTATCATACACAAGCAAGGCTGCAAGAGTTTTTGGTTTAATTTGGAAGATTATACATACATATTGCAGTGTTGAAAGCAATGCGCGCAAGTTCCCTTCTTTCCCATTTGACCACCTTTTGATATCAGCATCAAGGTTTTCTGCTAATCGCTGAAATACAACAATCAGGAAGCAAAATGTAAGAGACAAAAATAATGCACCAAAAACGGGTATGTGGTTTCTATTTGACTGATCATGATTACATTTCTTTCAGCTTGTTCCTTTTGAGCAAATAGATCACGCTTCTCTTTTTCTGCAAGCGCTTTAGCCTAAAAGAAACCAGAAATTAATGAGTCTTTTTTTGGACATATTTATGAACCAGTGATTTAATTATGGACAAAAGCAACACATACCACCCTTTCCATGATCCTGTTATGCTTTTCTAGTTTTGCTTTACTTCTCTGAATGGATTCGCTACTTATTCCGTTAGAACTGTGTAAATCCTGCAAGGGTTTCTGTAGGTCAGTCTTCTGAATGCTAGTGATATATACACATATATATATACAACCTTAAAATGAATAAAACAACAAATAATTGTTGGGTCCGACGTCAGATAAAGTTGGACCCTTTTACGTTGGAGACACCCCTCTCTCCTCAAGAGCTCTTTTGGAGAGTAATCTGATGGGGTTCCACATATTCACACATGGTATCAGAGGCAAGGTCTACCATTATAGGGCCCTACATTCTAGGGCAATTTGGCTAAATTTCGTCCCCGATATATACTGGATACCCCATTTTCTCCTAAGGGTTGGGTTGAACTCTGGTGAGAAGTTGAAGTTAGCATGAGAAGTGGTTATCAGCCATTGGACGAGAAGTGGATGCAGATTAGGACGAGAAGTGGATGCAGATTAGGACGAGATGCACCAGATCAATTCGCTTCTAAAGCACAACTCATGGGAGGGCATGAGAATAAAAATTCAATCAAAGGTTCACATCCACTTCTCATGTTAATTTCGACTTCTCACACAATCATTCGCCTTTCTCCTAAGAGCACTTTTGGTGAGTAATCTAATGGAGTTCAACATATTTTCACAATAATATCAATATCAGAGTAATAACGGTAATAGCTTGTACCCCTGCCTCAGAAACACTCTTCTGAGATATTGCCTTCTCCAAAGCTCGTTGGCGAGCCTCTGATGTGGCTCTCTCTACTGCAGCACGCTCTGCTCTAAGCTTGGACTGTGCACTTCTCTCGGAAGATGATTTGGTTCCAACAGAAGCCTTTGCAACCTTTTCTCGGCATCAGCCATCATTCTTTGTCTAACTTCCTCGGCAGCTTTTTCGACAGCAGCACGTTCAGCTCTAGCACGGGTTTCAGCAAAGGCACGCTCACGAGCTTCACGGATTGCTCTGTCGACAGCTAACCTATCTTTCTCGCGCTCCCTTTCTCTGGCTGTCGCTTCATCAACTTCATGCCACTTTCTCCGGTGCTCTCTTCCGGCCACTTTCCTTGGCCCAGTTTCCCCCAGTTTGTCCTCCTTTTCTCTGCATTGGCTTCTTCTGATCTCCTCGTTGACATCCATGGTTTTTTCCGTCTCATTTGACACTTTGATTTCATTTATACTTGCGGTTTTAGGCATTTCCTCATGAGGCAGTTGGATATTACTTTCTTTTTCCTCCGTAGGAGCAAATCTCTCCTCATCGATGGTATTCTTTTTGTTGTTAGATTCGTCAGCCTCTTCCTCCATACCACGTATGGTAGCTGAAGATGATTCAGATCGTACATCATTTTCTTCAGTTTCATTTTGACTGAAACCAGCGTCAGCTGAACCAAGATCTGCCACATTGTCGTATTTCACTTCACATTCATCCTCATTGTCGTTAGAGATGGTTTGATCACTAGAAGTGTTTTCGAATAACTCTCCTTCCAATGCACCTGCTCCTTTTATTGGTTCTACGTCTTCTACTTGGAATTCACAGGAAGCTCCTGTAACATGCACTGGGCTGCTTCCAAGATCGTCAACCTCTTGAGTTGTTTCCACATTGTTGTCGTTCATACCAACTTTTCCAGACTCTTGTGTATCATCTACATTATCAATTTCTTGTGTAAGATTATCGTCACCTGATGAGTGATCATCTTCCTGTTTCATCTCACAATCGTCTTGCAGACTCACTTGAATTTCTTCTATGCTATTGATACAAGTTTGTGTACTATCCTTCATTTCCAGCTCACAAACATCATAAAACATCTCTCTGGTTATTTCTTCCTTGAGGCTTTCACTTTTGTGGTCATCTTTGGGTTCATTCTCACTTTCTTCCTCCTCACTTGCTTCATTATTCTTCTTTCTATGCATCTCTTCATTTTCGAAGTTCCCAACATGTTCTTGTTCAAGAACCTCTTGTTTCTCATTTTCCAATAACCCTAATGGCTCATCTAATACCTTCTCATCATCATTTTGATTAGACCCCCGGGATTCTTTCTTCTCATCTTCCACCTTCTCAGTCACAGTTAAATTGTTTGATCCCTTAGCTAATTCATTGGCATTACTTAGTCTTACCTCAAACTTATCCTCCAGCAACTCTCGCGACTCGTCAGCATCTACTGGTTCAACAAAACCTTGTGGTCCCTGAGCAGATGCTCCATCCTCCTGTGGAACCCCACGTGTATCGTTTTCCCTGCCCTTGTGCAAAAGGGAAGCTGATTTTAGTGTAGCTTCTCCCTCTTCCCACCCTTGTGTTATTCTAACAGCATCTCGTTTTCCAACTTCTTCCAGTTCATAAGCTCTTTCAACTGATTCTGGTTCATTCACGATACCCTGGTGTTCCAACACACCAGCGATGGGTTTAGTTTTCTTGATTTTGCTTTCATAACCATCTACAGGTATGTTATTTGTTTGATCTGCATGCACCAAGTCTGAGGTGTCAGTCCTGCTTTTTTCAGTATCAACTGCTTTGGAAGACAAGGTCGCATGTCCATCTTTTGCAGCTGAATCAAGAGGCCGGGATTCTGTTTCACCCATGACTTGTTTAGAATTAGAAACAACCGTATTATCTTTAAATTTGTTAGAAGACTGTACTGGTATCGAGCATTCTTTAGTTGATTCAGAAATTTTCTCGTTCATTTCATCTATAGCCTTCTTGGCAACAAAAAGTTTCTGACCGTCCATAAAATCTGGAAAAGCCTGAGATGACGCAGAAACTCTTTCAAATACCGTTCTAGCTTCATCTTTGTATTTCTGTTCTTCACCTGCTGTTGCATCTTCCATTCTACTGTCAACTTTCGCGCCCCTTTTAACATTTTTACTTGAAAAGCTCCGAAGACCTTTCTTCTTTCTGCCAACCGATTCCTTTGCAATGCGTATGCTTTCTTGAGCCTTCTCTATGGCTTCTCTCAGAGCAGCTGCAGAAGCAGCTGCGGCTGAATTGACATCAAGTTCCTCATGAAAATAAGTAGGTGAAAATCTGGCATCACCACCACTTTCAGGAGCATCAGTTTTAGATGACTCAGAATTTACAGCAGTCGATATCTTAGGATAACTTTTGCGATTATCTATGTTGGTTGACGAAGCTGAAGGTGGCAATACTTTTTCAGGGACTGATTGACCAGGATGAGGTTTACTTTTTCTTCTCACAGCATCTTCCGAAGGTTGTTTCTTGGCAAAACCCTCTTTACTGGAATCCACGCCAACATCAACTGCTGAGGATTTGTGCTTTCTCGGCATCCATCTTCGGTGGAGGAGGCGCTTCATCGATAAAACAAGTAAATCCAGGTATGGCATGTAATTGTGTGACATGTCTTGTCCCATTTAACTCATCTTTACTTTTTGGGCTGATCTTGTGATATGACATATTAAACTGCTTCAACGCATCGGAAGATTGATGAGACAGATCGTCTGAATCTTGAGAAGCTGCTTTTTTTGATGAGGGAACCCTAAAAACATTAAGAGAGGAAAAGGTTACAACCTGGTATTAATGTACGTCGCTTTGAATCAAAGAATATTTGGCGGTACAAAACTGACTACCAAAAATGGGAAATTGTTTCGAAAATAGGGGGCGAGAATATAACATAAAAGGAAAAATGCAAAACATAGGGAACTTCCCAAATTAAGAAGCATGTGATAACGCCAGAAGTGGCATTATTATTAGGCTTTTACGCACACCGGAATACACCACAGAATCAGAAGTCAAGTAAACTACAAACAGAGATTCTAATTTAGGATATGCTTTCCTGTTGAGCAATGTCCCACATCGGACACAAAGTGAACTTGTAATGTGCTTATAAGGGTCCTGGGCTACTCTACTCATAGCCAATTGGTTTTGAGTTGGAACCCCACAAAGTGACATTTCCACTTTTGACATCCTAAAATTTCGGCAAGTATAGTAACTAAGGAGAAGTTCCCCCATCATCTTAGAAAAATAGGCAAACATCGAAGCTAAAACAGTCGAACAGGAACGAAATTGCACAAAAGTTCAAGCATGGTCAATAAAGACTACACCGAGTCCTGGTTATAAAAAATGACCCATTCATAATGCAAGATTCCAGGATCAAGGATTATGTAAAAACTCGAAATACGACACTTATCAATTTGAACATCCGAAAAGATTGTTCGTTACCAAAAGGGCCAGCATGCTATAATAAGCCAGATATACACACAAAAATTACGACTCTTGAGCAAATCCACATCATGATAAAAATCTTTTACCATTAAACAAGCTCAAAATTTGTGTTTCTACGCACTTTTGTTATTCCTCTCAGCCTCCAAACAAATTCATCATAATAAACAAATTGTATAATAAGAATGCACATTTGGACCAACGGTACACCGTACAATACACTGGTGTGTGTGCGTGTGTGTGTGTATACTTCAAGAAAATCAAGAGGAAGAAAGAAAAATTGATCAAGAAGTAGGCCTTCATGAGCAAATTCACAAAATTTCTGGATCTTCTACTACCCAAACTTTCAAACTCTTACCGATCTTCTACTATTTTGATATCCAATTCTTATCGTTGTACCGATATTCTATCGCAGGGATCAAACAAAAATCTTGTTTAGCCAAATTTAGATAACATTTAAGCTAAATAAACCGCTACTCAAACCAAACAATTATTAACTCCATCTCTGCAAAAAAAAATCACAGAGAAAAAGGAGAAAACAAAAATCTGAATCTAAGAAACAGACAGAGAAAGCCTCAAGCACTAACTTTGGGATACGGTATATTCCAAACTTATAAATTTTCGGCTAAGCTATCATAAGAGCCAAAAAAAACGTCCCATTTTGGCATAAAACTACAATTTCTGACACCATCGCCCATTGCCAAAACTGCCGTTCATATATATATTTAACAACATCAACAACAAAATCGGAAAAAGGCCTCTGTTTCAATCAAAACAACAACAACAACGACAACTTCATAACAAAACGCGTTTAAAAAGTTTATTAAAAAAAATTCACCTAGCTTTGTCGCTAACGAACAGTTTTTCGTAAGAAATAGCGACATCTTCGTCGCAAATTCCACCGAAAATCTTCGAGTAATCCGACTTCAAACTCCGACTGTTTAAACCGGAAGCATCAACCGGTTCTAAGGTTGAAAGATCAAGCACCGGAATCGAAGAAGAAGTTGAAAAAATTTCACGGTAGTCTTCAACGTCAACAGGTGGAGCTTCTCCGGCGAAGTTGTGACGGTGGCCGGAAAAGACGCCATGGTAGGCATTGGATAGTTTTCTGGAGTGAAAAGGACGTGAAAGGGACTCCATTGAAGAAGATTTGAAGGTTTAGGGTTTTATTTTATTTGTTAATGAATGAATGGATTGTTTTTTATGAATGTTTTTTTGTTTTGTTTTGGAAGTTGTGAAAGGTGCAGAGGAAAAAAAATGCTGCAGGGGGACTGGACAAATTGGATGAAGGAGGAAGGCTACAGGGGTATAACTGGAATTTTCATACATTCCATCCCAGTTGTCTATGTATTTTAAGTAATATTTGTTGAATTTTTTAAAGAAATTTATTATGAGTTAAAAGAATCCAATAATTGATTGTTTATGGAAATTAATTAACTAATTAATTACTTACGTTGACGGGCCCATTATGAGAAAAGTATGAATGAAAGGTTTAGGAGGATTAATATGTAAATTGTTTTTCTGGGAATATATATTTGAAAAATCACATAAATTTGATATAAATAATTTGTAACATCGAGTTATCTTTATATTTTTTGTTTTGTGATTTATATAAGAACTTTTTATAGTATTTATTTTTGTAGGCCATCCATACCACCTTTGGATTGGATGGGTTCGGTGTACACACAAGTACGCCCCCTTCACGGTACCTAGGCGGGTGAGGGCTTCGGGTATATACACATGCTCGATTCTCTCTCTTCTCTCTCCTCTCTCTTCCTCTTTTTTATACATATATATATATATTAAAATAATAATAATAATAATGAGTAGGAAAAAGATTGGGTTAGTTAATTAGTTTAGGATATTATTACTCTACTTTAAGGTAAATTGGATAGGAAAAGAAAAAAAATGATATGATGCTAAAATGACACTCACATAGATACGATAATTTGAGTAATGGTATTCATAATTCTATATTGAACTTCACATTGTGTTCATAATTTGTTTTTTTCCCTAAACTATTTAGATCCAGTTATCTTGCTTTAAAATGATCTTAACCATAATTGAAATATATGTTTGAAATTTGGCATGTTAGCGAATAAATTTGTTGTTGGTTGTTTTGTTAAAATAAAGAATATTTTGTGAGGGATTTTCTAAAATAACAAAATTATTAGATTTTAAAGATATTTTTTTTTCTAAAGATTTTAAAGATCTTTTTGGCTATTTTTTGTTTCTCACCATATTTATTACAACTTTCTTTAAAATGGACAAACTAGGAAAGGAAATTCTCTAAAGACCATCCTAAAAATAAATATTTTTATTATTCTCAAGCATAATTGAAATTAAATGTTGAAAAGATAGAAATAAATTTCTTACTTAATGTGTTTCATTTTTAAATAATACAATTACTATTTGATATTCAAAATAAAGAATACGTCGAATTAAATAAAATATTATTCTGTTGTTGAAAATTTTGATTTTATATTCTTCAGTTTAAAGAATTTTTGAACAAAATTATTGGAGATGCTTTAATCTTATCTATGGATAGCATATAAAAAATTTAGTTAAAGGCATCCAATTAACTTCTTTATAGATTATTTCGTCAATATAAAGTAGCTCATAAAATGATAATGGTCTGTAAAGAAAAATTAACGAATAAGTTAAACAAGGTAAAAATGCTAACAGAAAAATAAATAGTGTTTATGTAAAAAAGATTAGATACATAATTAAGAAATGAGTTAAAGAGAGATTCTTGAAAAATAATCTACTATGGTTGTGTTTGCCTGTTTGGTTTAAATAGAACAATGAATATAAGAATGAAAATGTGAATGAGTTTCCATTTCCTTTCTTATTAAAAAGAATGTAACTGAGAATGAAAAATTGAATCTATCAAGAAAATCACTTCGTTATATAATATAAAATGAAACAATTTCTTTTATTTTTATTCACATAAATTAATAAATACAACCAAACAGTCCTTAAAATTATTTTTCACGAACTCACTTATCATTTATCCAATAACTTAAAAAAAAATCGTTGTTGGTTAAATTAGTGTTTTTAAAAACCGGTTGAACAGGTCCGGTCGAACCGGATATCGGTGAAAGAACCGGTTCACTATATTGTAACCGGTTTTATGGCGTTTTAGGAACCGGATTGAACCGGCCAGTTTAGTGGTTGAACCGGTTAAACCGGTGGATCGAATCGGTAAAAACCCGGTTGACCCGTTTTAAAAAAAATAATTACGTGTAAAACTTGTTTTTATTATTATTTTAATTTTTTTTGATTAATGTAAAACTTATTTAATGTTTATTTTTAATATTTTTTAAGTTGTAGATATCAAATTGTTGGTTTTATAAATATATGAGCATAAAAAAATGGAAAAAGAACATAAAAATGTTTGGAACCGGTTGAATCAGTCGAACCGTGAACCGATCCTCATACCGGCTTCAACTAAAAAACGGTTTTTAAAACTTTGGGTTAAATATGTCGGTATACAAATGAACTCTATATTACTTTATTAGGAAATACAGTACATAGGTAATTTTTTATTTTCATATATTTACTAAATTATAAAAATCAACAAGGAAGACGGGAGCGAAGGTGTAATGGGGTTCTATATTATATTTCAGACGTGTGAATTTCAAAGGCAGGTCGGTGTGTTTTTTCAACCTTCAATAAAATAATTAACAAATAATAACCATACAAAACACACTTTAATCAACGTAAATCTATTTAAATATATTTGGATGTGTTTGGTATCTAGAACAAATTTAGATAAAAACAAAAACTTACTTTCTCATTTTTTAACACGACATTATCCATGAACTTTTTTTAACCGCAAAGCAAACTTTTTATTTTAACATAAACCAAGCTCCAAATACAATTGGAAACCAACTAACAAACGACCAATAGCATAGCAAAAAATAACCAGGGGTGTAAGTGAATCGAGTTGTTCATAAGATACTCTCGTAAGCTTATCGGAATCGACTCGTTAAACGAGCTTGATCCAAGCTCAAGCTTCACTTAAAGCTTGTTTAATATACGAGCTCGAACTCGAGCCTTTATGATTTAGTTTGCCAACCTAAACGAGCCTTAATTAATATACAATATACATATATATATATGTATATATATATGTATTAAGTTATAAATAAATAAAAAGCATATTAGGTATTGTTTTATAGGTAATTGAGATGAGCTCGAGCCGAGTTTAGGCTCATCTGACAAGTGAGCCAAGCTCGAGTCGAGCCCGAGCTTGCTAAATCCTTGACGAGGTCAAGCCTGGCCACAAGTGCGCACGAAGGGATTCGAACCCAGGGTGGTCTTACCGCTACGCCACAAGCCTTGTGCTTAACACATAGTTTATTTATTTTTATTTTTTTGAAACAATATGTACCTAATCAACGACGAAATAAACTCATCACTCCTTAACGATGGATTGACAACAGATCAACGAGGAAATAGATTTGCGGCCTATCCGTCATCAATCCACTGCTAATTAGCAGCGGATTTATTCCATCACTATGGTCGACGGCTCGTCGCTAATGCATATTTTTTAGTAGTGTTTTAAATTGATAATAATAAAAGTAAAAGGACAAGGAGGTGAGAGTGTGGTAGCGTTTAGCATATCATGGTAGTTGGGAAACATAAACTTTGTTTGTGTTTTGGGGGGCAAAATTAGTTTTTCGATAAACCTACTTTTATTCTTTTTTTTGAACGGCGAAGAAAAGCACATGAAGGGAGAACTTCGGCAAGGCCATCACCCCCCCCCCCCTCCGACGAGCAACCCAAATTTTAATAAAAAACAAGGACTAGCAAGAAGCTAGCACCCGAGAAAAGTACAAAAAACACAAACCAAAAGCAGTACACGACCAACCCAACATAAAACACCAGCAAGCTATTCCCAGACATGAGTAGCAAACAAAAAACAGACTCTAAAAACAAGAAAAAAGAGAACAACCCACTTTTATTCATATAATCGATCAAGAAAACTAGTTGATTGTTTTAATTTAGATTAAATGCTTCCATTTGAATTTCTCTTCATCAATTCACGATACTTTTTTTCCACTAAAATAATTTTGTTTTCAATATCTACAAAGTAAATTACAATTTTGGTCCCCATAGTTTACTGATTGTAATGGTTCTGTCCATAACTTTTGAGACAATAAGTTGGCTATCGTAGTATAATGGAAAGACATAATGATCTATTTCACCTTCAATTTCAAAATAGGAAATAGAATCAATTATGGTGATGAAACAAGGTTGAAACGAAGATAAAATAGAAATGACACGAAGATGACGAAGATGAAAAACAAAGATCAATGAAGATGAAACGAAGATAACAAAGATGAGTAAAATGAAACGCAGACAAATAGAGATGAAAATGGAGATGACAAAAATAAACAGATTGAAACAGAGATGACAAAGATGAACGAAATGGAACGAAGATGATATCGAATATGAAATGATGATGAAAACCAACTGATTTGCTGACTCTGATGTGGATCATCTTGATTGTCGTGGTGATCTTTTGGAGCTTCTTTCTCCAACTTTCTTCGGATCATAAACCCCTTGAAAACAACCATTCACAATGTTTTTTATTCATATCCAAAAAGCCTTCACAATGTTTGTTATTCATCGTCAGAAACTTGCAGCATTAGAAGCCTTTCCGTGCGTTTCAAAAAGCCACACCAAAAAATTTGGTGTTTTTTTAATTAAAAAAAAGAGAGTTCCATATTTTATTTGATGTACTTATAGAAAATGTGAATTCAATTTTGGTTGTGAATATGAGGACGAATCTCAGCTACTCATCCGGTCAAAGCGGCTTTGATCGGTCCCCCCTTAATAATCCCTACGCTCCATGAATCGCGTCAATCCTCCGTGATGGCATCCACCGTAACCGAAGATATATATATATATATATATATATATATATATATAGGGTCATGTTCAAATGTGTACTCAATTTTGGTTGTGAATGTGAGGACGAATCTCAACCACACATCTTTGTTTACGTGGACACGATTCATGGGAGGGTAGAGATTATTAAAGGGGGGCCCGGTCAAAGTTGCATTTATTGACCGGATGAGTGGCTGAGATTCGTCCTCATGTTCACAAACAAAATTGAGTTCACATTTGAACTCCCCCCCTCTCTCTATACACACACACACACAGAGGAACATTTATTTGTAAACCCAAAAAAGGTATAAACCGTGTGAACCCATAGTTGCATAGATTAAATCAATAAAATTGGTTCATGAAGTTATTTAATATGATGAAAATATTTCATATACTTCGTTTTTGATGAAATTGTTTCATATTTCGGTGTTTTTACGTAAAAATGAAATTGTTTCACGTTTTTTTCTTATTCTTATGAAACCTTTTTATTTCTACATTAAAAACACTGGAATATGAAACAATTTCATCTAAATATAAAGTATATGAAACATTTTCATCATATTAAAAAACTCCACAATTTTTTTTCATTGATTTACTTATGCAGCTATGAGTCACACGGTTTATACTCTTTTTTGCGTTTACAAATGAACTTGATTCTCTCTCTCTCTCTCTCTCTATATATATATATATATATAGGGAAATGTTCAAACAAGAAGCATGTCAATTTAAGAAAAAGTGAGGAACAATCTCAGCCACTCATCTTGCGGTTACAGTGGACGTGAACATGGAGGATTGTCGCGATTCATGGGAGGGTAGAGATTATTAAAGGGGGGGGGGGGACCGGCCAAAGCTGCCTTTGTTGACCAAGATAAGTGGTTGAGATTGCTCCTCGCATTTTCTTAAAAAATTATATTTTTCGTATGAACCTCCTGTTAGTAATTATGTGCAGAAGTTGGCAAACCAGTGATTACACATCCAACGTTACTAGACACTCGGGGGTCACACCTGTGAGGACCTGTAAACCGAATAAATAAGATAGTCCCAGTTTGGAGAGATTAAGGTTTATAATAGTTAATTATAAATCAGTTGGGTATTTTCCGTACTAAATCCCAAAGTTAAAGGTTTGTTAGTAATTATATATTTATTAGATAAATAAATATATAAGTTTATTAATTATTGAATTATATATTTATTAGGTAAATAAATATATAATAGGATAATAATTAATAATACAAATAATTATCTAGTTATTTTTCTTTAAGGAAAAGAAAAGAATATTAGCCAAAGATAATTATGAAACTAATTATGGAAACTGAGTTGTATGGAAATTCCTCCATATAAAATAAGCCTATGGCTTATCAGTTTTCATAATTCATTCCACCAAGAAAAACAAACCAAAAAATTCTCTCCTCCCTCCTCCTTTGAAACCGGCGCCGATCCAAGAGCAAAACCAGTTCGGTTTTTTGGTTCTTTGATTAATCCTTAGCTGTTTTTTCATCGTATCGGGGACTCATTCCTGCTAGAGGGATCTTCGTTTGGTCGATCACGGGTGGATCTAACTCGAGCATTCCAGGTAACACTCTAACAAATCTATTACTATTATAATTGAAACGAAAAGATCTGTGGATATTTGGGTTTTATATCCAAATCGCTTCCGCACGTATCAAACCAGTTAGGTTTGATTCGATAAACTTATTGATCAGTTTGATCACAAAGTTTTGTCGTGTATCTCATCCAGTTAGGATTGAAATCCACAGTTTTCTTCGTGTCAGTTTGATACGAGGAACGCATAAAAACCCAACAGTGGTATCAGAGCCACAGGTTTATTCGTTTTATTCTTTTTAACTGTTTAAAGATCCGTTAAAAATTGTTTCTTGCGAATAAAGTTTTATTGATAATCGTTTCGTATAAAAATTCAATTTTAATCAGTTTGGGAAAAAATTTGATTTTTATCAGTTTAAAATCTTTTTCAGTTCCGTATAAAGATTTAATGATTATCTATTATAACTTTCCAGTTTTATCGTTTTATGTTTATCGTCGAAAAAGCTATCACGGAAAAACCCCACAGGGTAGTGGGAATCGGTGGCGGAACTGCGGCAGATAGCCGACCGAACCACCCACCGACCGCCGACCGAGGCTAGAGGCGGCGGTACGGCGGCAACAGCCGACCGGACCGCCAGATGGTGGCCGAACCACCACCAGGCCGTGGCCTAGATCGCCGCTCGGCCGTGGCCTGACTCGCCGCTCGGCCGTGGCCTGACTCGCCGCTCGGCCGTGGCCTGACTCGCCGCTCGGCCGTGGCCTGACTCGCCGCTCGGCCGTGGCCTGACTCGCCGCTCGGCCGTGGCCTGACTCGCCGCTCGGCCGTGGCCTGACTCGCCCCTCGGCCGTGGCCTGACTTGCCATCAGACCATGGCTTGATCAGCCATCAGACCTTGGCCTGATCAGAATTCAAGCCGTGGCTTGAGTCGACACTAGGCCGTGGCCTGATCAGAGTTCAAAGCATGGTCCACCAGCTTTGTTGGCCATGGTCTATACCCAAATCAAGCCATGGCCCGATCCCTTAATGCACCAAGGCGGCGCTCGGCCGAACCATCAGTTAGTGGTGGGCCGAGAGGAGTGCGACCACCAGCGGCCGCCACGACGACGATGGTCAGTGATGGCACCGGCGGTCAATCGCCACCAAGCGGTGGTGATCGACGGCGATGTGAGCGGCGATAATATCCCGGTTGATCGTAGGTAGCGGTTGGTTTCAAGCGTTTCTCAAATTTTTTTATCTTTCGGGGCCCAGACTTATCAATTTGGTAATGGGCCGAAACCATGGTATTTTGGACCAAGTTTATGGCCCAAAAGGGTTTATTGGGTTTTAAGCTTTTTGACCCAAATTAATTAGATAATATATTTATATATATATAAATCAGTTACATTATATTATAAAATTATGTTTAAGGGATTTTTAGTTAATAATTATCCCGAGTAAAATTGTGTTTTATCAAACCTGTTATTTGACCCGTTTGGTCAAATAAGTCTAGTATCATGTTTTGACCAGTTGGTCAAACCACGACACAGTTTACGGTCCAATGTTTATTTTTCCGACCAGTTTGTTCGAGGACCGGGTTTTGATATAACTTTTAGATAAAAAGCAAATATTTTAGAAAATCGGTTTTGCTTTATAAATAGATTTATTGATTATAAATCTTAGTATTTTTATAATTCAAGTAAAAACCGTTTTCAGTTTAAAATATTAGTTTCGGTTTATAAACAGTTTGTTTTATAAACCAAGTTTTGCGATAAACGGAACAAGATAATTTTTAACGGATCTAGGATTTCTTTATCGCTTTATTATATTGTTTAATATATATAAATGCGTGGTTGCTTGAGTATATATATGCTTTCGTATATATCTATTATAGGGCTTGCCAACTTAGACCTTTTGGATTAAATTTGGGGAGGCCTGCGTGCCATTTACAACCCCTTTGTAATAATGACCATAGGATAGTTATTTTTCCTTTTTTTTTTGGGAGTTCCATCGAGAATGCCGAAGGCCAGTGGGAGCTACGCAAGAAAAACCCAAATTTTCTTTTCTGGAGTACTAACGAAGATACCGGGGAGCCAGTGGGAGCTACGCGAGGTGTTAGAAATCCGTTAGAAAAATAGGTCATTATTGGTCCTTAGGAATAAAAGTTGGCAAACCTATAATTAGTTAGCTCTAACTGCGTGGTTGTTGACATATTAACTGCGTGGTTGTGATTTTATAATTATATCAAAATGTTTTAAAATAAGAGAATTTTTTAAAACTAGATAAAATCACAAGAGCGGACAGGTTTTATAATTAAAATTACCAGTTTTATAAACCTTTTTGAAACGGTAGATTTTATTTAAAACCTCAATAATAAGACTGTTTTGTATGAAAAGGCAAGTTGATAAAACAGTTAGTTTTGGTCAACAAATATGCTATCAAGACAGGTAGTTTTGATTAGCAAGTGTGCTTATTAAAACAGTTAGTTTTTAATTAGCAAGTGCTCTTTAAAACAGTTAGTTTTAAAATAGCAAGCATGTTTAAACAGTTAGTTTAAACATCAGTTACCTTCTAAACAATCAGTTCTTCAAAATTATAGATTTTCAAAAATACTGGAACTAAAAGGTTTTTCAAAATTAATTAAAAACCCCGAAAATCATAGATCAGAGTGCAACCCATCTAGGGGCACCTCCGGCGTAAGGTACGCGGCCGTTGTAAGTGAACACACCTTGAACGACCGCGTTCAAACCGAAGCTGGAGGGGATTAACAAGACTCTGCGAATTATCTCCGGGTGGTACCGGCCAGAGTAAAGTGTCCAAGTCCCAAAATGGTGAGATCTGTTTTGGTTCTGTTAAGTTTACCGGGTGGTACCGGGCCAAAAAGCACTTAGAGGGACTGAAACATGTACGGATAATTACCGTTGTCCCAAAAAGATCTAGGAGTCGTGTCAGTTAGATATGATTGGTAAAAGTCCTTACCTACCTAGTTAGTACGTGGTCCTGGTGAGACGTGAACACACCGGTCATCAGGGCGTATGTAATTAGGATCCTAGTCCAATAATTGATCATTTAAGGGTTTATTGATATTTATTGGAAATAGTCTTTCACAGTTACTAAAACCAAAGTTTTTAAAATGTGTAGATAGCAAACACTATTACCAACACTGATAAACTCCCTCTTCGCTCCATTCTCGAAAGGACAAACTTACTAGGTATAATTTTTCGTATGGGAGCGCAGTCTGATGATTGTGCTCAGGCACGAGAGAAAGTAGTATGTCCTAGAAAAGCCTCTAGGTGAAGGCCCTTCCAGCAAAAGCTACTGTCACTGTCAGGAACGCTTATAGAAAGCATTCCGATTATTTGCTGGACGTAGGCTATCTTATGCTTGCGACTATGAGCCCAGTTTTTCGTACGAGGCTCATAAACACAAATGCCTATAACATGATCCGCCAGTTGAGGGACATGTTTCAGACGCAAGCACGCACAGAGCGTTATGATGCCAGTAGAGCACTGAACGCGTGCAAGATGGCAAAAGGGGACCTCAGTTAGTGATGATGAAAATAAAGAGGCACATTAATCACCTAGAGAGGCTCAGTCGCCCAGTTTTGTTGCAGTTAGCAACAAATACGATACTCAACTCACTGTCTGAAGATTATAAGTAATTGAGTTGAGGATGGAGACCAAGACCAAAGATGTGCTTATGGTCAAGAATGGTGAAGTAAAGAAGAAGCGTGGGCATGGGAACACCAGTAAGGGAAAGGGCCAAGTTCTGGCTACCCTGAGTGCACCCAATGTTTATGATATAGGCAAAGGCAAGGGTAAAAAGGTTAAGCCTAACAGAATAATAACCGAGAATCAATACTTCAAGTGCCATGAAGTCGGTCATTGAAGGCATAACTGCCCGAAGCGTTACGAAGCAGATATAAACACCTCAGGTATTCGTGACTGCTTCAGATTATCACTTTCGCTTGTTAGTTTACAAGTGTGTTGACACCTAGAAGCAAATGTTTATTTGCAGGTGGTCATTAAAAGTGAAGTGCCCAGATTGCAAGGATCAGCATGCAAGATTACTTTTAGATATTATCAAGACAATTTTAAATTTTTAAAACAATCTTGTCTTTCCAAAATTTGAATTTTTGTTTTTTGAATTCTTATCGGTTTTAAAATTTTAAAACTATTGTCTTGATATCTTTATGCATGATATTTTGATCTGTATAAGTCAAATTAGACTTGATTCAAAATTAGATCCGAGATGTTGCCTATTACACTAACAGTATTGCTTCAATCAAAATAGTTTGAAGTAATGTATATGAAAACTGTCAAAAACACACGAAGTACTATAATTATAGGAATGTGTTTTTAAATAAAACATTTATGAGTAAAAGATTATGAAAGTATTTTATGATCAAAATTTATTACTCATATGTTTTAAGAAGAATTTAGGATATTATTTCAAATATCATTGATAATATCAGTATTTATAAAACTAGAAAAAATTCCAAGTTTCGGAATTAGGATTTAATATAATCCAGTTAAGTTTTATAAATGTTAAAATTCTCGTGTTTATTACTTGAAATAGAATTGACTAAGTAATCAAGTTTTGACTAAGTCAATAGTTAATTTTAAGTAATAGTTGGTTTTCATATAGGTTAGTGGGAGCCCAGGTTATTCTCTATCTAGTGCATGATAAAGAATAAAAGATAAAATTATTGATTTAGTATATATCTCGGAATTCATGATCCAGAAAGGATGTAAATTCATAAGATATACGAATCTATCTTTTAGTCAAAAGGGTAGAACGAAAGTTTCAAAGTCTTTGAAACTAAATAAGGTCATAATTGACTTCGAGAGAAATCAATAATTAAAATGTGTTGGAATAATTATTAAAGATATTAATTATCTTTCTAAAAGTGTCGTAAACACTAGAATAAATTTCCTGAAATTTGCCAGCTTGGTAAATGGAAATTTTATCTGATTTCAGGTAGAAATCATTCATCTACACAGCAACTAAGGGAAGTTGCAGTTTAAACTTTACATATTCAGGAAAACTAGGAGTTATTCCAGTGTCTCCAAGTTCATGGAATATGGTAAAGAAAAGTCTAATCTTTGTTTAAAAGTGTTTGCAAAACAAAGATTAGTAGAATCAAGTAGATTGTATCAGATGATACAAAACTTGTATTATTTTGGTTGTTACTTTGATTAATACGGTAAACATTAATCAAAGGGTTTAAACTGAAGTTAGGTGATACTTCATTTAAATCAGTATTTTAGTAAAACATTGAATAGACACCGTAAAAGTAATTAAGAAATGCTATTAATTTTGTTATTATTACAGAGTGTAATATGGACTATACAAAATTATTTTCTTTATCACTTTTATATTTTGCATGTTTTATGATCCAGGAATGAGACTAGTTTCCAGTCTTTCATTCGAAATTTGTCCGTGACAACTTATCGTGGTGGGAACCCGTTAGGGCGTTAAAGTCATTGTGAGCCTCTGGGTAGTTATGATCAGTGGTTGAATAACAGCTACAAGCGTTGTAGACCAGGAGTTGCACAGATATTTGATAGAGTAGCGAATATCGGACGTGATCCGCGGTTGAGACTACTTCTTGGATTTTGTCATAAGTAGAATCTCACAGTGGTTGTCCCTATCACCTGAGGTATCCGGTTTGATATCATGAGGACTGCTGGATACTTAGTGCGTTCAACCGCTACGCCGTAACAGGGTGGCTATAAAGGGCGTGACTAGATTCAGCGGAAGCCGTGGTGTTAAATGCAGATATGCAAGATGGGATTTGCACCTCTTCTCCGAAGAGAGATATTTCTGGGCCCCTTGACTGACTGAATATACTGATGAAGTGCATGGCCATGCCCAAACGAACTGATTAGTTCTTTGTCGTTTACCTATCAGTAGAGGTCGGATAGTCGAGAAACAGAATCATGAGTATTTAGAGTTGACTTAATCCATGCTCATACTCATAGATGAAATATCGTGTTGCAAAGGGAAAAGCCAAGATATACCCAATTTATGAACAGTTGTTTCATTAATGTCATTTTCATATGGAAATTTTAAATCACCTATCTGGGTATAAGAGTTCTTGTAACCTGGTTAGCCTAAGCGCCTGTCTAGGGGCCTCCTTAGGTCCGTGTGATCAAGACGGTATTGCCAACTTGCACAAGTGGGAGTCTGTTAGTAATTATGTGCAGAAGTTGGCAAACCAGTGATTACACATCCAACGTTACTAGACACTCGAGGGTCACACCTGTGAGGACCTGTAAACCGAATAAATAAGATAGTCCCAGTTTGGAGAGATTAAGGTTTATAATAGTTAATTATAAATCAGTTGGGTATTTTCCGTACTAAATCCCAAAGTTAAAGGTTTGTTAGTAATTATATATTTATTAGATAAATAAATATATAAGTTTATTAATTATTGAATTATATATTTATTAGGTAAATAAATATATAATAGGATAATAATTAATAATACAAATAATTATCTAGTTATTTTTCTTTAAGGAAAAGAAAAGAATATTAGCCAAAGATAATTATGAAACTAATTATGGAAACTGAGTTGTATGGAAATTCCTCCATATAAAATAAGCCTATGGCTTATCAGTTTTCATAATTCATTCCACCAAGAAAAACAAACCAAAAAATTCTCTCCTCCCTCCTCCTTTGAAACCGGCGCCGATCCAAGAGCAAAACCAGTTCGGTTTTTTGGTTCTTTGATTAATCCTTAGCTGTTTTTTCATCGTATCGGGGACTCATTCCTGCTAGAGGGATCTTCGTTTGGTCGATCACGGGTGGATCTAACTCGAGCATTCCAGGTAACACTCTAACAAATCTATTACTATTATAATTGAAACGAAAAGATCTGTGGATATTTGGGTTTTATATCCAAATCGCTTCCGCACGTATCAAACCAGTTAGGTTTGATTCGATAAACTTATTGATCAGTTTGATCACAAAGTTTTGTCGTGTATCTCATCCAGTTAGGATTGAAATCCACAGTTTTCTTCGTGTCAGTTTGATACGAGGAACGCATAAAAACCCAACACCTCCCCCCCCCTCTCTCTCTCTATATATATATATATAGACAAAAGTTCGTTTGTGAACTCAAATTTCATTGTGAGTGCCACATGGCATATTCAATATGAATAATCATGTATTAGCACACTGAATAATACAACATTCAGTATTATTCAAACTACATAATACTGAATGTTGTATTATTCAGACTGAATATGTCATGTGGCGCTCTCGGTGGTTCTCACGTTCACAAAGAAAGATGAATTCTCATTTGAACCTGACAATATATATATATAGGAGTCAGGTTCAAATGAAAACTCAAATCTAATTACGAACGTGAGGACGGCTGTGAGCGCGACACATATCCTATTAGGCTCCTATTCGGTCGAGGGCCATAGATCTACCGTCTCTCCACTAGATATACTGTCCACAAATCTTGCTAAGAAATCAACCACCTTCTTTGGGTCAATGACGACACCACCTCATCTCCTTTTATTCATAGTCATCATTGCGGCCTACATCTACTATTCTCATGTTCTATTCCAAATTCTAACAACTTGTGTGAGCCTTCGTCATTCTCGATTAGGGTTTGGGATTGGATTCATGATTGATTTTGATTTGGATTATGTTCATCAGTTTTGGTTCAACTAGGAATTTTTTTTAATATGTTCAATTAGGATCTGATGTTGATTTTTGAACTTGGGGTTTTTATTTTAGATTTGGGGTTAGGTTTGGGTTTGGCTGAAGAATATGATCATCAATCATGCGTCATTTGAAAGGGCCACTAATGTTACGTATATGGAGGGGAAGAGAGAGGGGGGGGGGGGGGGGGGGGGGGGGAGTACATGGTTAATATAGGTTTAGGTATGTACGTTAGTATGTTTATATATACACACATTATATAACAAAAGGGTTTTCAACAAGACAAGATTATTCCTCACTTAGCGTTATCGGATAGAAGTTACCAACCTCACTCACTTAGTGTTATGGGATAGAAGTTATCAACCGTTAAAGTGAGGATCAAATTTAAGCGTTATTGCAAACCATAATGGCTAATTGTAGATTCAAACATGTAGAAACAAAAAGCATTACATTTGATAAACCATAGGGACCAAAACTATAACTTATTCTTTTCATAGTTATTCAAATTTGGAATTATTGTAGAATCATTGCCAGGATTCATTTTTTGGTAGACCACCACATCCTTTTGATTAAACGGCTACATCATATACAGCTGTTATCTCATCCCTAAATTTATTTTCTTTTTCTGTAATCGCTATATATTTTAATTGGTTTTTAAACTTACAATTCCGAATCCATCACCATATACATATTAATTGAATAAAACTCATTTAAATCTAAATATTTTTTTACTCAATGATGAAAATACTAATCTTAATATTGACAAATATGAGTATATGATACTTTTCTGGCATGAGCTAAGTTGATAAAAAAAGGAAATAATTTACCTAAATAAGTAAATACTTTTCGGGCATAAGCTCATGGATTCAAATATGGATGTTGTTATCTGGATCTTCCATAGATATTTTTCCGTTCACATAAAAATAAATCTTCCTACACTGAATCCTACCTGACACACACATAAACTTACTCATACCCTTCATAGAGGGTCCATTTATAATTCCCCTTCAAACATATACTGATATACCACCTACTAAACTTGACTATTGAGTGTGCCAAAAAATGTTCTTGGTGTCTTTAGAAGTGAATAGGTATGATACCGATTGAGAATTCCAATAATCAACTTTTTTTTACCAAATACTAATAAATGTAATATTTTCTACTTAAGTTTTATTTTAAATAATATTAATATTTTGTTAATAAGAATAATGTCTACTTTGAATATTTATGATAAAATCAAATCTTTTAAACCTCATTCATGAAATACTAAGGGCAAACATGATATATGGTATCGTATTTTTTTTCATATATTATTATTATTATATATCAACCACTTATAATTAATACATAAAATTTTATATTATATATCAACCAATTATATTTTATACCGACTTAATAAGTACCAATTTTTTCTTTTCTTACATGTTAGTACCATATTGTACCAACATCGTAAAAGTTGAAACTTGAAATTCATTAAATTTATATCTTTACCAATTAGTTTACCAATTAGCCTAGGCTATGTTCGGTAAACTAGCTGATAAGCTAGCTGATGACTGATAAGCTAGCTGGTGAGTGGTGACTGATAAGCTAGCTTATGAACAAATCACGTTTGCTAAACTAGCTTACGAGTATGTAAAATGACCTAAAGGGACATCCTTAATAAATAATCAATTACAAGTATTTTATAATATAATTAAAGTAAATTTATAATAATATGATATGTCAAATAATACAAACAATAAAAAAATTATATAGCATAATATATTGAAATAATATAGAGTTGATTATTATTATTATAATATATACACACTATAAATTTAGAATTTGTCAAAATAAACTTTAGAAAAAATCTATATTAACTTATAATTTAAGTTACTTTTAAATATAATAAAAATAAAATTGATCAACTTAACATATACTAAATAATTAATAATTCTAAAAGAATATAATTAAGAATTAGATATAAATATTTCTCTACTAAAATATTTAATATGTTTTAGTTAATAACATTTTAAAAATTATCATATTTACGTTTTTGATAATTAAACATATTAAATAATATACAATATAATTAATAACATTTAAAAATAAATAATGTATAATTAGAAAAAGTCACAAAAAGCTTCTCATAAGCTACTTAAAGTAGCTTATAAAAAAGCTTGCTTATAAGCTAACTTATTTTTACCAAACAGAGCCCTAGATTCACTAAACCTATCGAGTATTTATATAATATCCCAACATATACAAACATTAACTAATAGTCTAATACAAAAAGGCTATTGATGAGCCTTGATGAACCGTGAACGTGTGTATGAGTTACTATGGTTGTTTATGGGGTTAAATGAACGAATTCAATCAAATTCTATATATTCATTTGTACTATAATTCATATGGATTGTATGAACCTGTGTATAGAAGTAATTAGTAATATGCACATGTGCATAAACCTAAAAAACAACTTAATTACTTCCATGCACAAACGCATACAATCCAGATTAAGGGCTACGAGAGTGTTCCTCAATTTTACTTTGAACCTCCCTTCCCTCTCCCTCTCCTTCTCTCTCTCTCTCTCTCTCTCTCCTCTCTCTCTCTCTCTCTCTCATTATTATATATAATATATATATATATATATATATAGGGGTGTGTTCAAATACAAACCACTTTTTGGTTGTGAACGTGAGGATAGCCAGAGCGCGCCACTTGTCAGTCTGAATTTTCTGCGACTAAGCTTTATTCATAATGAATAACACTATTATTCAGACTGAATAAAGCGTTATTCAATATGAACAAAGCTTAGTCGCAAAAAATTCAGACTGACATGCGCGACTTGTGTGCATAAAGCCCGCGACTTAGCCTTATTCATTATCAATATAGCGTTATTCAGTATGAATAACACTAAGTCGCGAGTTTAAGTCGCGCGTGTCAGTCTGAATTTTTGTCACGTGTCGGGTTGTCGGCTATCCTCACGTTCACAACCAAAAAGTGGTTTGTATTTGAACTTTTCTATATATATATATATAGGGATGAGTTCAAATGTGAGCCACTTTTTGGTTGTGAACGTGAGGACAACCGAGAGCGCGACACGTGGCGGATGACTAGGCGCCACGTCATATCCACGGCGGATGACTAGGCGTGATTCATGGGAGGGCATTGAATTAGGGGGGGGGGGACCACACTCAAAGCCGCCACGTGTCGCGCTCTCGGCTGTCCTCACGTTCACAACCAAAAAGTGGTTCACATTTGAACTTTTCTCTCTCTCTCTCTCTCTCCTCTATATATATATATATATATATATATATATATATATATATATTGGGTTAGGTTCAAATGTGAACTCAATTTTGGTTGTGAATGTGAGGACGAATCTCAGCCACACATCTTCAGTTACGGTGGACGCGACCACGGAGGATTGACGCGATTCATAGGAGGGATGAAGATTATTAAAGGAGGGGACCCGGTCAAAGCCGCCTTTATTGACTGGAATGGCTGAGATTCGTCCTCGTATTCACAACCAAAATTAACTGCATATTTGAACTTTCCTCTATGTATATTTATATATATTTTTCTCTCTCATAGAGACACATGTTTCATCATTTAACCCTATAAAACTATAAAATATATAAAATTCTATAGCAAGACATTAGACCATCCGCAGTCCATTGTCAAGGGCGTCGTGAGGATGTGCGGTACCGACCGGTACCCTCGGCAACACCGCTGAGGGTAGTTGGTAGAGGAAATAAACGGCACCCTCGTGCAGGTCTCGTAGACTACCCTATCCCACCCGACCCTCTCTCTCCTTTTTCTCTCTCCTTTTTTCTTCTTTTCTTTTTCTTTTATTTTTTAATTAATTATTTAGATTGATATGAGTGTGGTTGAATCGGTAAGAATTGATAAGATTTTGATAAGATAGTAGAAAGCTGATGTGGCACTGATGTGGCAGTTGGTACCACTAGCAAGCGTCAAGACCACTATCGATTGTCTTATAAAGAACATTGAATATTCATACTAAAACACTAGTTAGAAACAAAATGACATTATTTTAAAGAAGTTTTGTGATACGTATTAAACATCTCATCTATTTGAAGTCGTGAATTTCGACAACCACTTTTTCATATCAAAGTTAACATCCAAGGTTTTTAACATCAAAAGTCAAAAGAGATATTTCAAAACTAATTATTAGTAAAAAAACTTATATTATTTTAATATATAGGACACCTGAATTTTTGTATTCTAAACAAATAGATAAAAAGGAAAAGCAAAAGCAAAAGGGAGAAAACATAAATTAATGTAAATTATACAATGATATATGATGAATTGGCAGAATATTTATGAAAACCCCACAAACATTTAATATTGTTGAACAAATCAATCGTTTTAATCAAGAAAATAATGATTAATGAACAATTAGTTGACAATGATTTGAAAATTACGCCCAGCATCATATATACCATGGATTTGAATCTTTTATACTTTATAACTTGCAAGTTACTCTATATTATAATAATTATGTATTATTATTTTAAATATAGAAATGGTGAATAATTTAGAAGAAAAACACTTAAGGTTATGTTTGGCAAAAATAAGCTAGCTTATAAACTAGTATTTGTTTGGATGGATCATAAAAAAGTTAGCTTATTGAAACGCTACTCATAAGCTACTTTTTACCGAAAATAATTTGTTCATAAACTAGCTTATCAACTACTAGTTAGCTTATGAGTCACCCGCTACCTTATCGGCTAGTTTGCCAAACATAGCCTAATAAAAAATAATTCCACCACAAATTTATATTAGACTAAATTTTGATTAATTTTAAGTTAATAATTATTGATTGAGTATGGTAAGGATCAAAAAACTTATCCGATGAGAGACGATGTAAGGAGCTAAGGACCGAGACTCTTATCCCGGTAAGCGTAAGAAATGACTCTTACATGGTACGCGCTTATCGAGTTTAAAATGCTTACCAACAATCCATTTTTAGGCCAATGATGTAACCCAATAAAGTAATTGAATGTGAATTCATTGCCGTAAGCTTTTACCCGATAAGAATTTAATAAACGATCCTTTAATCAGTTTAACTTACCAAGTAACGGACTAAGTTAAAACAAATTTCATTATAATTAAATATATTCTTTTCTCGTTTTATTTATTAATGGAGACTGGAGAGGATAAAGCAATACTTTAGTTTAGCTTTAGCTTTGGTGAATTCTGGAACCAATTTGGACTGCCCTACAAGCCCATGGATTGGGCCCAACAGGTATGCTTTCAAGTTTTTTAAGATTGTTTTAGATACATGTTGTCTATTCATAGTGGTTAACTTTTCAAAGTGTTCATTTTGTTTTCAAACATTTGATGTGCTTAAAAAGTAATAAAGAACAAACTTTCATGGAATAGTCCAACACATGGGCCCACATGTTCTTATTATAAGACATTAAATAGTTCTCTAAAATAAATATACACTTATAGTTGGGAATTTTAGCTAGAATAAAAGAAAAACTTTGGAAGTTTGTCCCACATCGTTGGAACAATGGAAGGTGGAAGGGACTTTAAGCCTATAAAAAAAGGTCCAAGGCTTTGGTTTTAAAGCACCCCATGAAATACACTTTAAGTATTTTATTCCTTCTTTCTTGTTCTCTTGTTATAGAGTGTAGAAAGTTGTGAGTTAAATCTTTGAGAGTGTGGGTGTTATTGGGGAGGCTTGAGAGATTAGAGTTGTGTGATTGTAACAATTTTTCACGTAGTGGATTTTTCCTCTAGAGGCCCGTGGTTTTTCTCCGGTTTTGGAGTTTCCACGTAAGTTCTTGTCTTCTTTGTCTTCTTCTTCTTCTTCTTCTTCTTCTTCTTCTTCTTCTTTGTTCTTTGTCTTTTATATTTCTCTATATTTTTGCAGAGGAGAAGTTTAGGCTTGATAGGTTGATAGTGGATCCTATGTCCATGATTTGACATGAAGATCCATTAGCAAGTCGAGCGAGGTTATAGGATACATTAGGTTCAAGATTGGACAAAAGGTCTTTATTCCCAGTCATGTGATTTGTGGCTCCCGAATCAATAATCCAAGATGGTGAGCTTGAAAAAAAAAACTAGTTTATTGGGTTGTACTAGCATAATATGCCAATTGTTGCACCGGAACATAATCTCCTATTATGAAATTGTAAATTCAGAAGGTTGCATTTTGTCAAACAAGCCAAAAAAGCAAGGGTTAGACTTGGATATGAGTTGGTTGTTCAAGCAGCGTTGGCACCAACGGCTGAATTTCTAGTAGGTTTTATCGTATTTCAACATATATGAAGTGTTCCAAATGATTTCGAGCACTTTCGACAGATTTTGGCAGGATCAAACGTGTATTCTGACACTTTCTAACGTGTATTCCGATAGGTTCCAACGTGTTTTAGAAGTATCTGGCAGGTTCCGACGTGTTTTAGAAGTTTTCGTCCGGTACCGGCAAGTTTCAGAAGTTTCCTACAAGTTCTAGGGTGTTTCCGATAGGTTCTGGAAGTTTTTAGTGATGGTAGTAGGAGGTCCGACAAAGGCTGGAAGTTTCGGTAGGGCTCCGGCGAAGTCGGGTGGAGTTTCAAAAGGTGTCCGACGAAGTCGATTGGAGTAGGAATGGCAAAAATACCCGAACCCGAAACTTTTGGGCCGGGTATTGGGCCGGGTAAATGGTTATGGAACAGGGTATGGATTTTTCAAAAAAGTTTTGTGGGTTTTATTCAATACCCGACCCCAAACCATATATATTTAATAAATTTATAGCTTTATTATTAATATAATATACATTACAATTTTATAATATATAGAATAATAGAAATGACATATTGATTTTATTAGTATAGAAAATATATATTTAATTTTCTCAATAAGATTGATATAATAGTATTTCCACTTCGTGATTGACACTTCGGTAATAGTGCACTGAGCCACAAACGTCATTTCTATTTCCACTTTGATTTTCATTTCCTTCTCTATGTCATTTCATGAATCTGTTGTCATGCAACTCGCCGAAGACCAAAAGTCGATTAAGTGAATACCAATATTCGTCCCATCCCGTCCGTTGCCATCCTTAGCTGGAGTTCCCGATAGGTTTCCGGTGAAGTCAGCTGGAGATTCGGTAGTGTTTCAGCGAAGTCAGCTGGAGTTTCGGTGGTTCCGACGAGGGTCGCTTTAATTCTGGTATGGGTCTGGCGAGGTAGCTGTAATTCCAGTAAGGTTCCGACAATACTTTGGCGATGACGGTTGGAATTCTGGCAGGTTTCCGGTCAAGGCTCTGATACCATGAAATAACTCAAAAACAAGTACTATCTTTCTTACTTACTAACTAAATAGAAATACATGATATATTTACATTAGGAAGCCTAAACTAGGAAATACTAAATTTTCTACTCTTCAAGGTGAAGTTTACATTACTATATTTAACTGAGGCGGGGCGGAATTACGAGATGAGTGGTAGGATCGACTAGCGTCTAAATCCCGATAAGAACTTTCAAAAGAAAGAACTAAAACAAGAGAATAACTCTCAATAATTCTCAAAGAGAAAGAAATATATTAAAACTTGAATCTGATTTACAATGAACCCTAAACATCCTATTAATAATCTAGCTAAAAGATAATTAAGGAAACTAAATAAAACTAATTCTATTTTAACTAAGAAATTAAATAAAATAACTACTAAATATAAATCATAACTTGGTAAACCAGAAAACTTAATAAATACTTGAACTAATTACTAAATACCTAATTTTAATAATTATTTAATAAAATATTTAAACAGATTAATAAATGCAATAAATCCCGGACTGATTTGATATGCAACTTGATCAGCGATGGGCTTGCGCCGTAGCCATAGCCTCTCGCTGCGAGGTCTCGTTTGCCTAGTTGCTTGATTTTTCATTTCTTTCGAGCCCGTTTTCTCGGTTTCCAAAAATCTCTAAAGTTCTCTAATACAGGTCGAAACTGATCTGTATCATTAACAGATTAAAATAATATTTCTTTCTAAATATTTATTTCAATGTTTCCTGTTAGTCCTCTCATTTGTTATTGTTAATCATTTTTGGGTTTTCTCTATAGTTGGAGAAATAAATAATTCTCTCTCCCACTTTCTTCATTTTGGAGATAATTTTGAGAAAACTTAACCACCAAGGTGTGGCATACTGGTAAGTTCTTAAAGGGTGGTAGCTCCACCCGGGTTCAAATCCATGCGTACGCAATTGGTGGCCACTGAGTATTAATCCCAGGGGAGCATGCCTTAGCTCTAATTAAAACTAGTGTTCGACACCGCGCGTTGCGCGGTGTTAATAAAGTTTTTAGAAAATATTGTAGTTTAATGAGCCAATATTAACATATCATATATTAGGTTAATAAAAATCAATATTAGATTTGCTTTAAAGTTGTCTCGTGCATAATAAAGTAATAACTAATAACTTTCATATCGTCATACATTCTAATCGACTCGAATAATAAAAGAAACATGTCAGACTATTAATTATAACAATGACATGTTTAATGAGTATTTTTTTTTTGCATATCTCATAATGTATTGATATATCCCAACACAATATTTACATAAAATATTTTTATGTGTTTGCCACTTTGACTAAAACACTTCTCGACGCCCCCTTCCCAACCCACTCAAAGAGTAAAAGTAATCTTCAATATTGTGATCACTTAGACCATATACGAGTCTAATTGAGTCATTAATGTTTTCATGTTAGAACTTTTTGGATTTGCATGTGGTTATTTCTTTATAACTTAGTTTTGGGATAAAAGATCTCGAAAAATAAAGGTTTTAGTTATATTACGTAAAATGAAAAATGTTAAATTAATTCTAATTCAATTCTTTTGCATAGTTTTATTTCGATTTAAATTAAAAAAAATAATATTAACATAACTATATATTATTAATTGTAGTAAGTTGTTATTTTCAGGTGAATCTGAAAACTGAGTTTTCATTTGAACTCGTACATATATATGTTTTTAATTTTTTTTCTTTCATATATTGCTAATTGATTCCGATATCTTTTAGTTTGGTTATAATTTAACTTATATGTACCAATTCTTGTATTTTTTTTAACTGTATGTATTTATTTAGTTAATGATATTAAATATAATAACTATTTATTAATTTACTAATGAGAGAGTTAATAACACATACTTAACTATATTAATTAGGTTGTAATTATAGATGATTATGTTGTAGGTTTCTTTTAATCAATAAATGAGAAGGTGGAAATGGTATAATAAATGTTTTAAAAGTTAAATAATATGGAAGTTAAACTAATTAAATTGTTAAGTCAATTGATCAAAGAGTCCTTGTATTAATAAAAAATAAAAATATAATTTTCATTTAAGGGTAGAATAGTCTTTAGCTTAATTGATATTTAAAAAATTCAAAAAAAAGAGAAAATTTTTATAAGCAAATACTCAATAGATAAAATGTTACATCATACTTCCAACATCCTTCGTAAAAAATAATTCATTTATTAAAAAAATTTATGATAATAATTATTTAATTATATATTGATTCTAATTTTATTTATATATATTGGTTATAATGTCATTCATTTTTATTTATGATTTTAGTATATTTTAAATAATAATATTTTTAATTTTATCTATTGGTTCAAAGGAAAAAAAAATAAGGATTAAGATGTCAGCAAATATCATCTCATTTTTAGTAGTTTTTAATAAAAATAAATAAATTGAGGGACTATGAAAATATAAAAGAATGAGAAGAGAATCCCAACAAAACATAGCATAAAAAATCACATAAGAATTTGATTGTTGTCAACAATTTCTTTTTTATAAAACTATAACAATATAAACAAAACAAATTAAGAAATAGACCCACTAAAACACTTGTATACCAAAAATATCAAGTAGAAAATATCAATAAAGAAATAATTATAACAATTGTAAAGAAATTACAAATAATAACTCAAAAACTTATTAACAATCATGTGTAATATACACAAATTAAAAACATTATACGAATTTTAATGAAAGATAAAAGTTATAGATTAACATAAATATCAATCAGGAAATATGGAAATGAAAAAACAAAGGTAACAATTAGAATAAGTTTTGAAAATTAAAGAAAAAACCAAAAACTTTTATAACAACAACAGGGAATATATGCAAAAACGTATAAAAATATTATGGACTTTTTTATAGAAATAAAAAAAACAATAATATTGATTGACACACATAAATAATATATAGCTTACGGAGAAATCAATTAGGAAATATGAAAATTAGAATAAATATGAAAATGAAAAAAATATATAGCTTACAATATAAACAATATGAAAATGAAAATTAAAAAAACAAAGGTAACAATTTTGAAAATTAAAAAAAAAAACAAAAAACTTTTATAACAACATGGAATATACACAAAACGTATAAAAATAATATGGATTTTTTATAGGAATAAAAAACAATAATATTATTTGATACACACATAAACAATATGTAGCTTACAGAAATCATAAAAAGTATTAGCTTACCTAGAAATCTTACGAAGAATGAGCAACAATCAAACAAACATAGGAACCAATAACAAAACATAGAACTCAATAGCAAAACATAGAACTAAAAGTTGTTGACTATATTTTTGTGGGACATTAGGTTGTTATTTATAGATGAATATGTTGTAGGTTTTTTTTAATTAATAAATGAGAAGATGAAGAGGGTAGTATAAATGTTCTTAAAAGTTAAATAATATGAATCTTAAAGCTAATTAAATTGTTAAGTCAAATTACCAAATAGTCCTTCTTATGATAAAAACATGTAATTTTCATTTAGGGGTAGAATAGTCTTTAATTTATTTAATATTTAAAAAATTCAAAAAAAAGAGAAAATTTCTTTAAGCAAATACTCAATAGATAGGGTGTCCACATCATCTTCCAACATCTTGCTTTTATATATATATATATATAGATTGCTAAGGATGTAGTCTGGGCAAAACCCAGATGAACCTTCTCAAAAAAAAAAAAAAACTTTGAGAAAACTTTTGGAACAAAATATTAACTTAAAATCTTCATTTTCTCAATTTTGAATAAGTTGTTGAAGATGTTTACTCTTATGCTCTTAGGCCTTACCATTAAATCATATCAATCTGGACTAAAGATGGACAAATGAGCCCGACCCAGCCTGATATGTTTCGAACGGTTAACTAGTAACCGGTCCGCCTTTTAACCGGTTACTTAACCGAAATTCTTAACCGGTTACAATTTTTTGGGTTTTTTTTGCACAACTGGTTATAACAGGCCTGGAACCGGTTATAACCGTAACCGGCATATTTTAAAAAATGTAGTCGTTTTATAGTGTTAGATATGACTATTTTTTTTCATACTTGACCATTTGTTTTTTCATTTTAACCCCCAAACACACTATAAGTATGTTGTTTGATGTATGGAGTTAGCTACCAAGTTACAAAACTCAACGAACGCAAACAAATCTCACTATAATTTGTAATCTCGACTCGTAATTAATTTGAAAGTATAATAAAACGTATTTTAAAAATGTACTTGAGTGGCCTAAAATTTAATTTATAAAAAGTTTATTGAATTGATCATTCTATTAAAAAATAATAAAAAAAAATGGACCTTAACCGAGCTATAACCGGTTATCAGTGGCGGATCCATAAAATTTTTGTAAATTAAAGTCTCGCAAAGTCGTCCGATGTGTCTTTAGCCAAATTCCATTGCTTCGAGAGATTTTTAAAGTTTATGTTGTTGATATCAAGGGATTTATAGTTTTTTGCCGATTTCGACGGACTTTTTAGGCTTCTTTGGATTGATTTCAAGAGTTCCTTTTTCGTTTTTGGGTGATTTTAAGAGTTTATTTTCGTTTTTTTTTGGTTGATTTTAAGGGTTTCGTTTACATTTTTCGTTGATTTCGAAAGTTTATTTTTCGTATTTTGATTGACATAAAGAATTACTTTTCCGTTTTTGATTAACGGGGGCCTATACCATAAATTAGTGGGGGGATTTAATGTAGTAAATTGAAAAAATATCTAATTTCAACCTAAAAAAATTGTTTTTTCATATTTTAATGGGGCCCATGCCCACATGTTTTACAACCTAAATCCGCCCCTGCCGGTTATGTAACTGGTCTTAAACCGATCAAATTTAACCGGTTACATGTAACTTCAACCGCTTACTACCAAAAACAAGTCTAATTGTAACCGATTATAACCGGTCCTGACACGGATATTGAGCAACACTAACCTGGACTTTTGAGTTTGAGTATATGTTGGGCTGTAAGTGGACCCCTAATTTGGAAGCTGAGTAGCCCACTTGTAAATTTAGATAGACCAATGTAACAAAAATAGTCCTTGGACTTTTATTATTTAATTTCACAACCGCCCAACTATTTAATGTCTTTTCACTATTGATTTTTTTTAAGGGCAAGCAAACACACACACACGTTTCCGGGGTATCCGAGATTCAAGGGCACCCGACTAATTCTTGTCGACCACGACCCAACCCAATTAAGAGTATCATTATGTGACAGATTCATGATCTGGATATCGCTAGGGGTGAGCACGGTTCGGTTCGGTTCGGTTTTTGGCCGGAACCGAACCGAAAACCGAGCCGTTTCGGTTTTCGGTTTTTTTCGGTTCGGTTTTCGGTTTTTGGTTTTTCGGTTTTTTCGGTTTTCGGTTCGGTTTTCGGTTTTTCGGGTTTTTTTTTCGGTTTTTAGTTTTTTTCGTTTTTTCGGTTTTTCCCCCCGGTTTTCGATCAATAACTCTATGTTTCTTCCATTTTTCAACCGATTGGTGAAACGGTTTGACTTTCGGTTTTCGGTTATCTTCTATATTTTCAACTATAAAAGTATAAATAATAAAATTAAGTAAGTTTACGAATCGTCAAAATACAAACAAGATGTTTCAGGCGTTAGGATTGCTTGTTTCGTGAAAGATCAAGGGGAAATCGATAACATATATATATATATATTGTTAGGGTCAAAATATAATTGTATTCAAGTTGTTGAGTGTTTTGTAACTTGTATAAAGTTGAGGGGTGTTGTGTGTAAATACCCTTAGGGGTATAAAAGCTTTTAGGAGAGTTAGATTTCTAGGGGATTCATAATTGTCATATCCAGTACTTGATAGAGAGAGAAATGAGAGAGAGAAAGCTTTGTTCATCTTGTACTCCATAGTTAATAAAAGTGAGATTTGTGATTGAATTGAGGCTTCTTAGTCATGGTGGATTGATATTCAGATTTAACAATTGGTATCAGAGCAGGAGATCAGTGAAAATTGGTGAAAAATTTGAAGATTTGAAGGTAATTTTCGGATTTTTGAAGTTTGGAGCAAAAATGGTGGAATTTGGATTTGGAGCTTGAAGATCTTGAAGATTTGAAGTTTTGGATGTAGATTGATGATATTTTGTTGTTAGATTTGAGTTTTTGCTGTTTAATTGTGAAGATTTGATGATTTTTGAGCCTAGAATGAAGTATTTTCGAGGTTTTGTTCGAAGTTCATCAATGGAGGTCCTTCAATGGAGGTTTTCAGGAGCTGTTCTTATGTCTCAAGTCTAGATCTGAGCATTTCGAGCCTTATTTTGCTATTTCGAGTCATGTTTTTGAGTTTTTCGAGCAAGTTTTGAGTGTTTCGAGTCAGTGTTTGAAGTTTTCGAGCAGATTTTGAGTATTTCGAGTCAAATTTTGAATTTTCGAGCCACTTTTTCCATGTCTCGAGCATAATAAGTACAAAATGCTGATGTCTCGAGCATATTTTTCAAATTTTTGAATTTTTCGAGTCCAATTTTTCGTGTCTCGAGCCATCCTTTAAAAGATCTCGAGCCATTTGTTTTAATATCTCGAGTGTGCATAAGCATTAAATAGAGAGAGAGAGAGAGAGAGAGAGAGAGAGAAGACTTTGTATGGTCAACATCACCTTTATGTCAGATATTAAATAGAGTGGGTCTAAATCAGCTTTAAAGAGAGAGAGAGAGAGAGAGTGGTCAACTCGACGTCAGTTGCTGTCAGCGAGTGAGGAGACAACAACTGTCAGCGCGTCAGAACGAATATCGAGGCGCGTCAGAGCGCGTGAGTCACAGCTGTCGGCGCGTGTAGGCGCGTGGGAGGATATCTCGAGCGCGTGTGAACGTTTTCGAGCGCGTGGTAGCGCGTGTGGCCGTGTTTCGAGCGCGTGAAAGCTCGTGTGTGCGTGTTTCGAGCGCTTGAGGCGCGTGTGGAGTTCTTTTGAGAGTGTGGTGGCGCGTGAAGGTGTCCTTGTCAAGATATCTCGAGCCAAGTGAAGTTTTTTGAGTATTTTCAAGATATCTCGAGTCTAATGATATTTTTGAGTGTTTTTCACATGTCTCGAGCCATATTTTTTTTTTTGAGTGAATTTTGACTTTTATATTTCGAGAAATTTTTTTAGTATTTGAACATCTCGAGTAATTTTTTTTTGTATGAAGTTTTATTTTGGTTTTCTTGTTTTTCATTTTATTTTTTGTTAAGTCTCGAGTTCTTGTGATTTTTTAGAGCAAAATTTCTTTTTGTCTCGAGTCTTAATTAGAGTTGTTCACTTCTTGATTTTTCTGATTGTCCGAATTTACAATTTTTGGATTTTCTGCATATACTCTGCGTTACTGACTTTCAGTTGTTTTAGTGTTTCAGAGTTTTTGACATTGCTTCAGGTTTTTCAAGGAAAATCGTTCGGTGACTTTTTCAACATTTTCAGATTTCAATATCTACAGATCAAAAGATCCGTACGATTCATCATGACGACGAGAGAAGCTCTAGCAATTGGTTCCGATACCAAGCCACCTGTTCTTTTCAGAGGCGATTATAACATGTGGCGAGATCGATTTTTGGATTTTATAGACAGACAAGATTTGGGAGATTACATTCGTTTATCTTTGAAAGAAGGTCCGAAAGTTTTTACTGAGGAAAAGCCTGCACAACGTGATTCTGATCCTCCAGTTGCTGCTCATACGGTTATCAAGAAATTTGAGGATATGACTGTTGAAGAGAAAAATAGACATAAAGCTGATAAGTTGGCTAAATCATTCATGTTATTGGGTCTTCCGAATGATATCTACTTTACGATTGACAGTCATAATTCCACTGGAAAGGAAATGTGGGATCAAATTGAGAAGCAGATGCTTGGTACGAGTGTCGGGACACAGATGAAGGTTACAAATATCATCAAACGATACGAGCAATTTAAAGCGAGAGAAGATGAAAAGTTGGATGATACATATGAAAGATTTTGCAATTTGTTGAACGAGTTGACGAAGAATGGAATCACTAAGACAAAGATTGAGAACAACGTCAAGTTTCTCACTAATCTTCAGCCTGTCTGGAAGCTTTATTCTAACTCTGTCTTTCAAAACAAGTCCTTAGCAGATATTGATATTCATGTTGTATATGAAATCTTGAAACAAAGTCAAGATGACGTTCAAGATGCTTTGGATGCAAAGATGAAATCTGAGAAAGAGAAGGCAGATACTTTAGCTTTGATGGCGGATAAAAGAATGAAACATGTAGTTCACAGATCAAGAGAAAGAAGTGATTCTTCTGACACTCCGGAAGTAAGCAGTGATTCGGATGTTGATGTTGCCGAATTTAAACAAGCTATGGCAATGATGACGAAAGCTTTTCAAAGAAGATTCTATAAGAAACCGTCTTCTAATAAGCAACGATATTCATCTACCTCTCGGAAGTCTGAGTACAAAGGTAGACATGAAGACAAGAGGAGTGATAAGAAGACTGATTCAGCAAGATATTCTGAGAAAGGCAAATATGAGGAGACAAAGAAGTTTGGAGAGAAACGAATCGAAGAGCAGGATGAGAAAAAGTCTGCTGAAGTTCAAAAGTGCTTTAAATGTGGAAAGCCAGGTCATTTTGCGAGAGATTGTCCGAATGGTGGAGTCAAAGATTATTCGTACTACAGTCATAAAGCTTCTTTGGCAAAGAAGAAGGAATCTGGAAAAGCTCTACTTGCTGAAGAAGATCATTGGTTAAACGCCACTGACGATGAATCTGATGATGCGGTTTGCATGATGGTAAAAGCATTTATGTCCAAGATGATTCCTAAGAGTGGTCGAAAGACTGATTTTTCTTTGAGACGTTGTAATCCTCATGACTCGGATGATTCTCTTGCTGATTCTCTCGATGATTGGTTTGTTGATTCTTCTGATGATTCAGTGGGAATAATGGATGATTCAGTTAGTTCAGATGATGAAGCCATAGAGATTATTAGTGTGTCTGATGGTTCTGAGACACATGAGGTTATAGATGTGTTAGATTCTTCTGGTGATGACGATACTGAGGATGTGGTGATAGGTTCAGATTCAGATGTTGATGATTCTTCAGATGAACTACAAGATCAACTGCTTGATGGCAAAACCAGACGATCATTTTTCTACGGACGAATCTGAGGTAATTCTTAATCCTTATGTCGAATTTGAAGCTTACATCAAGTCTTTAAATGCGAACATGGAAAATCTTAACAAGAAGTTAAAGGCTCAGATATTGCTCACAGATAAATGGGAAGCTCGTTCTAAACAAAATGATACTTTAATAGTTGAGCTTTCCGACAAGAATGCTCAAAATGAACATCTTGTGCAATATCTGATGAAAGAAAATGAAAAGTTTTTGGAACAATCAGTCATTTTTGATAATAAGCAAAAAGCTAAATTGTCTGAAATTTCAGATAAACTTTCTATTAAGGAAAAGGAGTATAATGACATTCAAACAAACTTTTCTGCACTTTCTGAAGAAAAAGAAGTTTTACTTGGGCATATTAAAAAGGTTGAAACCATGCTTTTAAAACGAGGACAGACTGATCAAACAATTTTTCTAAATAAACCAAAAGAGTTCAAAGCTTATAATGTTAGAGAAGGTTTGGGATTTGAAAATCCTCATTACTTGAAACGTGCAATCAGATTTGTACCTACACTTTATGATACTATCTATTTTAATCTGGACAAGAAGTATAGAATGCGTTTTACAAGGTCATCTGAGGAAGTTGAAGCTGAACATGATAAACGTAGAAAGCAAAAAGATAATGTTCAAATTCCTTTCAACTACGAACGTCTGAATGACAGTTATAGTAGAAGGGAAATTTCATTATCTGATGATTATATCAGAAGTTATTCAGAAGAGGAATTTAAACAGTTCAAATCTGATGATTCTCCGGTTGATAACAGTAAATTTTACGAATTTCGATATTATAAGACTCTTAAAGATCTTGATGATGAAAGAAGAATGAATTCTTCTGAAAAAGATCAAATTCTTTGTAAAATTTCTGATCTTCGAAAACAAGTTTTCAAATTAAAAGGAGAATTGCAGAAATTTTCAAGTTCAAGTTCTTCTGACAATAAGAATTCAAATACTTCTGACAGTTCATTTGTTTGTGCTTCAACTAATTCAGAAGATAGTGTAAAATCTGAGAATGCACTTCAACTTTCAACCATTGTGAATTCTATATGTTGCGTGTGTTCAGCTAAACAGTTTGTTGAGTCTGAAGCTGTTTCTAAAGTAAAGTCACTTGAGTTAAGGAATGCTCAACTTTTAACTCAAATTTCAGTTTTTGAGCAACTTCTCATTCTTGAAAGAAACAATTTTGAGAAAGAAAGAAAAGTTTTTGAAGAAAACATTCTTGATCTTTCCTCCAAGATTTCTGATTTAACAATTAACATGGATTTCGAGAGACAACAATTTCAATCGGTGAGTAAATCTTCTGAAGAGAAATCTTTAGAACTTCGAAAACAGATTGTTGCCTTGCAAAATCAGATATCTGATGAAAGGAATCAATTCAAAAGGAAAGAACAAGTCTTGAAAAGTGAAAAGAAAGCTTTAGAACAAATGTTTGTTGCACATAAGAAAGAATCTGTTGTGGAAACAGATTTTGAAAAACAGAAGGAGTTCTTTAAATGTGAGATAAAAAGACTTACACATCTGTTAGCTGAATTCTCAACAAAAGCAATGACTTCTATGGTGAATGACAATAAAAAGTTTGATTCGTCTCGTCTTTCTCAATCTGAAAAAGAACAAGCAAAGCATGTTTCAAACATTAAACCGAAATTGCATGAAGGTCAACCTTCTTCATCTATTTCAAAGCCCACACAAAGGAATTTTTCTGAGGATACTAATAAATCAAAAGATAAATTCGTTCAGTATCCACAGAATTCAAGACAGAAAATGAATGTTCAACGAAAGAATGGTTATTATTCTTCTTTTACTAATTCAAGTGCGTCTGATTTTTCAGATAATTTTCAAAGAAGACAAGTAAAACAAGTTTGGAGGAAGAAGGAGTTCACAAATTCATGTTGCCCTATATCTAGTATTAGTAATACCAAAGTTTGTCGTGATGTACGAAACAATGTTGCTTTTTCATACAATAATCGTGCATCTTTTCCACGAAATTTTTCAATAAAGCAATTTGTTGATATGCGTCGTGATAAATTTTGTTGTTCAAATTGTGGCTTGCATGATTTTGTAAACGATAGTGCGTTTCATGATTATAATCCTTACCTATATAAGAAAAGACCTTGGATTTCAATTGCACATAAATCGTCTAACCCCTTAGGACCCAAATTGCGTTGGGTACCTAAAGTGAACTAGTTGATTTTGCAGAATCGTCATGTGTGGTATCTCGATTCTGGTTGTTCGAAACACATGACGGGGCGTAAGGAGATTTTGCATAATTTCAAACCAAAGTTTTGTGGTTCAGTTCAGTTTGGTAATGAACAATATGCTCCGATTTTAGGTTACGGGGATGTGATTCAAGACAAAATCACGATTAAGAAAGTATCGTTGGTTGAGGGATTAGGACATAATTTGTTTAGCATTGGTCAGTTTTGCGATAAAGATCTCGAAGTAGGTTTCAAGAAGAGGCGATGTGTTGTTAAGACTGAGTCTGGAAAGGAGTTACTTGTTGGTACTAGAAGGCGTAATCTGTATAAGATTGACTTGAGATATGTCAAAGCTAAGAATACTCTTTGTTTGTTATCAAAAGCTTCTAATCAACAAAGTATTTTGTGGCATAGGAGACTGTCACATCTGAATTTCAAAGGTTTGAATAAGTTGGTGATTGGAAACTTAGCTATTGGTATTCCTGATTTGAGATTTCAACAAGAGCATCTTTGTACCGCTTGTCAGTCAGGGAAGATGAAACGAGTTTCGCACAAGTCAAAACTTGAGCATGGAACTGAAAAGCCGTTACAATTGATACACATGGATTTATGTGGCCCGATGCACGTTCAGAGTATTAATGGTAAGAAGTATGTTCTCGTTATGGTTGATGATTACTCAAGATATACATGGGTAAAATTCTTACGATCTAAGGATGAAGCACCTGAGATTATCATTTCTGTGCTGAAAGAGGTTCAAGTGAATTTACAGTCACAGGTTCAGAAAATTCGTTTCGATCATGGAACTGAATTTAAGAACAAAGTACTTGGTGGTTACTTAGAGTCGGTTGGTATCAAACATACTTTCGCCGCAGTTCGTACACCACAACAAAATGGTGTTGTTGAACGTCGAAACAGAACTTTGGTAGAAGCAGCTAGAACGATGCTTGCATATTCAAAGTTACCAATGTTTTTGTGGGCTGAAGCGGTTGATACAGCATGTTATACTCAGAATCGTTCAATTGTGAACAACAGGTTTGGTAAAACACCATATGAGCTTATTAATAATCAAGTACCTAACATAGGGCATTTTAGAGTATTTGGTTGCAGGTGTTTCGTGATGAATGATAGAGAGGATAGACACAAGCTTCAGGCGAAATCAGATGAAGCTATTTTCATTGGTTATTCAAAGAACTCGATTGCATATCGTGTGTACAACAAACGAACAAAGATGGTGATTGAGAGTATGAATGTTAAGTTTGATCCATATGCAGAAATGGCTTCTGATCATGACAGTTCAGAACCCGGTTTAACTGGTGTTTTAGCGGTTAACTTGGTTAATCCAGATCATGTTACTCCAACAAAGCAAAAGGATGGAGCTTCAACGTCTACAAACAATATTTCTGACTTGGATTTATTGTTTGAGAATTTTTATAATGCATATTTTGGTTCATCATCTTCCGATTCAACAACTAATAACAATTCGTCTTCTATTCACAGGGATGCAACCATGAATGTTCAGGAACCAGTTTCTATTTCTGGTCCGTCGATTTCAACTATCTCGGAAGATACGTCAAGTGTAGAAAGTCCTCAAGTTCAGACTTCGATCATTCCGATTCCCGAGAATCAAGAGATTATCCCGATTGTTGATAGTTCCCAAATTCAAGAGGCAGATATTGGTTCAAGTGAAGATATATCAGATCCGATTCCAATTCGAATGGAATCCACATTTGACGATTATTCTGATGATTTACAAATTGTTCCTTCATTTGAATCTTTGCAAGATGTTCCTATAAGTTCACATACTGATTCTGGTTATGATCTTCAATTGTAGAGGCCTCTCCCTCATACAACTAAGTGGACAAGAGATCATCCACTTCATCAAATAATTGGTGATCCGAATGCTCCAGTGCAAACACGATCGGCGACTGCGAATGAATGTTTGTTTGCTGCATTTTTGAGCAATGTTGAACCACTGAAAGTTGTTGATGCTCTTGCAGATCCAGATTGGTTTATCGCCATGCAAGAGGAGATCAATCAGTTTGTACGACTAAAAGTTTGGAGACTTGTACCTCGACCTGAAGGAAAATCAATTATTGATACAAAATGGATTTTTAAGAACAAGAAAGATGAGGATAACATTGTTGTTCGCAACAAGAAGGAATAGACTACAACGAGACATTTGCTCCGGTTGCTCGTATTGAGGCTATAAGGATGTTTCTAGCTTACGCAGCACACAAAGACTTCACTGTCTATCAAATGGACGTGAAGACAGCATTTCTAAATGGCGTCTTGAAAGAGGAGGTATATGTTTCACAACCAGAAGGGTTTGTTGATCAAGATCATCCTGATCATGTCTACATTCTCGATAAGGCTTTATATGGTTTGAAACAAGCACCGCGGGCATGGTATGATTCCTTATCTCAGTTTCTGGTTGAGTCTGGCTATTCCAAAGGTAAAATTGACAACACTTTGTTCATTAAACGTGAAGGCGAGCATATAATGTTGGTACAAATTTATGTAGATGACATTATTTTCGGGTCTACTTGTCCTAATTTTTGTGACACTTTTTCTAAACTCATGATGACTCGGTATGAGATGTCGATGATGGGAGAATAAAATATCTTCCTTGGTTTACAAGTTAAACAATTATCGGCTGGCATTTTCATTAATCAATCAAAGTACATAAAAGATATTTTGAAGAAGTATAATTTGGAAAATGCTAAGATTATGAAAATGCCGATGTCACCAAGTTGTGCACTAGATTCTGATCCCGATGGGAAAACTGTTGATGTGACAACTTATCGAGGAATGATTGGTTCTTTAATGTACTTAACTGCAAGTCGACCTGATATAATGTTTTCGACATGTCTTTGTGCTCGTTATCAGTCAAAGCCTAAAGTCTCTCATCTTAAAGCCGTCAAACGCATTTTTAGATATCTGAAAGGTACTGTTAATCTTGGTCTATGGTATCCTAAAGGTTCAGGATATGAGTTGACAGGTTATACTGATGCGGATCATGGAGGATGCAAGTTAGATAGAAAAAGCACGACAGGTGATGCGGTAAATATTAACTATAAAAAGCGTAACAAGTTTTAACCTCTAATGCCTAACCACCTATTACCACATTCACAGGCAAGCGTACCTGATCGATAGCAATATAGCGTAGGAAAGTCCAGGTATCGTATCTACCACTGGGAACGGTCAAGTAACAGACTGGTAATCCTATTAGTTTAATTAATCTAAGGCTATGGGGGGTTTTTGAGAAAATGATTTGAAAACTAAATTAACAACTAAAGAACTAGAAAGCAGAATAAAAACTGATTTAACAATAATAAAGAAAACAGTAGCACTTATCATGGCATAGTGAATCCCCAAGTGGATAATTAAGTTACATAAAAGTATGATTGATTTGGCTATTGTAAGGATTTAAGTCTGGGACACCCTAACATGCAGATAATATGATTGTCAACTAGAATGGTCCTCCTAGTCCCAATACCTAGGCTGATTGTCAGACAACCTAAATATCAGTCACCCAATCCTATCTCAACTAACCGGTGTTTTACAATCTAGTTTCTCTCGGTCCAAGAAACCACTTAACCTAATTCTCCGAGGTCTCGAAGGATAAGTCAAGAGAGGTTGATTAACCCAATGGAGTCTACTTTTTTGGTCCAAAAGCAAACCCAACCAACGAGTTCAAACACACGAAATAGCAGGAATCAAATTGGAATCATAAAACCACATTCAATTAACCAAAACAAATCAATAATCATTAAAACCATAAAATCATATCCACATGGTTCATCTACCACGATAAGTACTACATAGAAAACTACTCACTACTCATAGCTAGGAAAACAGAATAAGTATAGATAAAGACAGACATTCTACCGACCATACAGCTACAGATGATTAATCGAGTATCCGTATCGGCGCAGCGTCTCCTCTCTCCACACTTGATTCTCCCTCCAAACCACTAACCAACTGGTACAACTGACCCTTTTACTGTATTTTTCTGTCTAAGAATGCATATGGAACTGAAGGCTGAGAACAGTATTTAAAAGAAGGTCCGGAAGCTGTTTCGCGTTCGCCAAGTAGGCGTTCGCGGCGCGAAACACTTAAAAACCCTACTCCTTCTATTTTTGGCAAATTCTGGAATCTTCTTGTGAGTGCAAATGCCAATTTCGCGGCGCTAAACTTCATCTTCGCGGCGCTAAGTTGATAAAAAGCAGGAACCTTCTCGAATATCAGTCTTGGCGGCGCCAAAACCTTCACTTCGCGATCGCTAAAACTTCCTGTTTTGTACTTTTCCAACTTTCGCACAATTTCGCCTATTTTCCGCACTTTTTAGCTCCGTGTTCTCCAATACCTTCAAAAGTAACAAACATACCAATTCGTGAGTAATTAGGTGAGAATCGAGTGATAAACGGGGTAAATTCAACCAATTAAGCACCACCAAAACATGTATAATTTTGGTGTTATCAAAATCCCCACACTTAAGCTTTGATTGTCCTCAATCAAAAGACTGAAAGATAAGAAAGATGACACCAAAATTATCTCCACCCAAGATCATCCAAGAAGACAAAGAATACTCACATAGTCAGACACAAAGACAAGACATATCAAGCAATCGAATACCAAGGTGGACCTTTTACCCTCACATAGTATGAATAATAATCTGAAGTGTATCTCTCGGGGGTAAAAGTGTAAAAAGTGATCTCACCAATACTCGACCAATTCCCTCATGCATAAGCTTGGCACTGAATCTAATCTCCACCACTGAGAAGTTGTCAACCGTCAAGAGGACTTAGGGGTTGTAATGTTAGGCTAAGGTTAAGGGTAGGATAAAGGATATATGAGTGGCTAAGGATATTGCAACAAAAACTTGAAAACTCAATTTGTAATGATCCAAACAGTAAAGCACAAAATCTGATTCTCAAACAGTGAAACTATCGGGATGAGCATATCTCTCTCTCTCTCTCTTTTTTTTCTTTTAGAATCGGCCTAAGCCTATGGCTTATTTGTGGCACAAATTCTTTTTCACACTTTTAAGCTCACTTTTTTTTTTCTCTCGACTCTTTTGATATTTTCTTTTCTTTTCTTTGAGTCTCATCTTTTCTTTTTTCTTTCTTTTCTCTTTTTCAAAGCAGCAACTATGTTGCTTTTGGCTCTTCTCTCATGCTCTTATCAATCCCATAAAAACTATCAGATTTTTGAAAAACTGGATCAAACATCTCAAGTATCAAATTTAAGTTACGGCCAAAAGATAGATAAAACAATTAGGCTCAAGGGTATATGGTGAATTGGGTAAAGAAACGAAAGGCTAAGGCTCAAAAAATGGTTTCAAGGGTGAAAGTGTTATAAGTGAACACCTTTTCAGAAATTGGCTAGGCAAATTAAATAACCCTATGATGAGGTTATCTAACGAAGGCTAAAAGGGTTAGAAACGAAGGCCTCTATCAGTGCAATGGTGATAAATACTTCTCTTATGTGGTCTCGACAAGAATTCTAGTGACAAGTTCTACCTTGGGTCAAAGTCGGTATTCCTCACACAAATGAATTAATTAGGCTCAATCTCTCAAAGGAATCGGGTGAGGCACTCATGGTAATCGGTATTCCAAGGTATTCTCCTACTCAAACAGTCTCATCTCATTTCCTCCTAAACAAGCAACTCAGTCTCAAAAACAATCTCAGATTTTGAAAAAAATTGGGGTCAAACTTCAAAGCTTTCAAAAATTTGAAAAACGACAATCACAAGCATAAAGTGTACCCAATAAGCAAGCAGACAAGTCAACATAACCCCCTCCCCACACTTAAAATTTGCAGTGTCCTCAATGCAACAGTTAAAACAATTAAGGAGTAATTGGGAAAAAGAGAAACTTCCCGGGTTATTTGACTTGTTCTGATCTGAGAGATTATTCCGGAAATCGTACCCGATGCAGAATCATAAACAGCTGTATCTAAAAACAAAAAGAAAAATAAAAGGTAAAAAGAACAAAATAAAATAAACCAAACTAAGCAAACAATTAAAATCCTAAACAATCCAAACAAAAAATAAAAGATAGTAGCAAACACAAACACAAACAAAAAATAAAATTGTTTAGACAACCATATCGAATAGAGAGATAAAAGAGAGATCAATAGGGGCCTCGAGGTTGGTTACGCCAATCCTCGAAAGTGGGATAACCGGGCGGTGCATCGTCGGAGAATGGCCAAAACTGCGATGCAGCAAAAGGAGTCGCAGGTGCAACACCAAATTGGGAGGCCATTCGGTTCATCAATCCACTTTGCCAGTTGGCTTGGTGGAGAGCCTCCATGGTGTTATACTCCATATGCTGATGATGTCGGCCATAAGTAAGCTGCATCTCCAATAAACGATTACTCAGGTCTTCATAACCCGAGTGCCCCGCTTCATCCGTCGGTTGTTCGTCCTCGTTCGCCCCGCTCGCTTCACCGGTTTCTTGGGTACTCCTCGTCCTCCTTCTTGGCTCGTGTGTTTGTGGATAAGGGATCCACGTGAACTGATCTCCGCCAACCAAGTGATCTACCGCAGCTGCCCCCATTCCTCGGAGTTGCTCCATGTCGATCAAACCCATCTCCCCGAGGCTCGTCATCGAGGCAATAGCATCATCGGTTAGAACCCCGTAATGCCTAGCCAAACGGGTGACATATTGGCCACCGGCCATCCGGCTACCCTCGCGATAACCGCCTCCCTTCATGAGTTGCATGGCGACGATATAGGGAGCGTTCGGGTATTTGTCATCCGTGGTGAGTTGCTCGAGAAGCCAAAGATCATAGGTCGAGATATTCTCCTCACTCGAGGAACATGCATTGACCGCATTAACAAGCATCCGATGATAGAGTCGGTCCGAAGAAGAGAGAAGGCTTTTGACCTTGAGATTGCCACCATAGTTGCCACTTCCGAGAACTGCCCAAGATAAACTGGGATCGAAGTCGTCCGGCCTCTTTCCGCTGGCGAACATGTACTCCACGAATCCGGGAGCCTCCACCTCGGCTTGGGTATATATCCCCAAAGCCACCGCCAAGTCGACCAAAGAGATCGAATGCCAAACACCACCGAGTCGAAAACTCATGCACGGCTGGTAAAACTCATCGAGGGCTTTCTCTTCCTCAAACCGAAATGTAGCCACGAACTCCAGAATGAGCTCTCGGTAAAGGGTCTCGGCAAAATCAAAGATGCGCTCCCAAGCATGGCAAATAAAGTACTCGGAGCCTTCCTCATCGTACGCATGCTTCTCCAATTTGGCTCGGATCTCATTTCTCATGCCCATAACTTGGAGAAGATCCCAATCTACTCTCCTCGGGACCAGGATTTGACGGGACGCGAGTCGGTCGACAATCTTTCGGTAATGCTCACGCCTTTGATCATTCAACGTTGGATCGTTCCCAAAATAGGTGAAGACGTGACCTCCACCCGGCGCACGAAAATTAGGGACCGATGAGGTTGACGAACGAGTTCTTTGTCTCTACAAAATCCAAACAAACAATGTCTTAGTCCAAGTGTATCCAATATGATCAAGACAAAGTTCATATCATTCAAACCAATGAGACAAAATTCCAAGGCTAACAATTCAAGCTAAACGATACATGTATTGCGATTCAAAATGAATGGGGATGTGTAACATCCCCACACTTGAGCTTTTAGCCAAGGTTCCACCAACACAATCTAGTAAAATCAAAAGATGGGGATTTTGGGTGCAAAATCCCCACACTTAGCATTCAAGCACAATCCAACTAAATTCAATAACCCATTAACTAGCATGCTATAATGAAATTGCACTCTAAGAACGAAGTATGCATCAATCAAGAATTCTAACCATCAATGGTGCACTCTAGAACAATTCCAATTCCATACAATTCACCATTGAAGGTCCAACAAGCTAGATTCAACAAGCAAAACACATGCCAAAACTATTTTTCCATCAAAAATCATAGCATGCAATCCAAATCAACAATTAATTACACAATGGGGTTTCAATTCAAGATAGAATCTATGAAAACCTAGAACCACCATTGTCGCCCCAAATCATGAATTCGCTACACCAAATCGAGCTTAACCAACGAAATCAAGTTAGGAAACATACCTTTTGTGCCATTGTGGATGAAATTGAAGCTTAAGATTTTCGAACTTGGCAAGGACGTGAGAGGATTTCGCGGCGCCGAGAGAGAAATTAGGTTTTTGTGTTTTGAAAAAGTGAAAAATGAGGGTTTAAAAACCGTCAGGGCCGACTTCGCGTCGCTACCACTCTATGTCCGAATTTGAAAAGATTTGGATATTTTTTTTGGAATTGACGGATGGTTTACATTTTTGGATGGTGGTTCGGGAGGAAAATGATGGTGACTGATTAGACTATTTCTCAAGAATTGGTTGATATTTGGTTTGAAGATTAATCATTTCTACATCGTGATTTGATGATAAAATCGTTTTTCATCAAATATGGGGAGAAAGAAAGAGAAATGGGGAGAAGAAAGAGAAATGATTATTTGATCAATACATGTAATGTTTGTATTTGGCGATATGTTCGAGAATTGATCATTGTTGGTAAATGTTTTGGTGATTCAAAGAGTGAAGAAAGTTGGTTCTTCAACGTACTTGAAGATATTTGTTCAAAGTTCAAGTTGAGTTCTGAAGAGACTTTGTAAATAAGTGAAAGGACAAGATGAAAAGTATTTCGAAGATAATCAAGTTGTCAAAGTTTCGATCATTTAAAGATGTTGGAAGATGTCAAGTGAAGACTGAAGATTTCCGAGTTGTTTCTGGATGATGAGAAAAGAGTTTGAAGTTTTATGGAGAAAAAGAGATGAGTTATTTTCTGAAGGTTGATTGGATGAAAATATCTGGAGTTTGATACTTAAGTGATAATCAGTTGGTGAATTCTGATTCAAGCTGAGTTTATTGAAGGTGGATACTTCAAAGGAGATAATTCAATTTTGTGGAAAAAGAGGAGATTGTTTACTTTGAAAAGGTTGAGAAATTTTTCTGAAGAACGTTGATGATTTTTAAAGTCTAGAGGTTCTCAAGTTGAATTCAAGTTGATTACTTGTATTTCGTGAAGATTTCTGATGCTGAAAAGTTGTGTTCGTTGGTGATTCAGTTAAAGTGAAATTTGTGAAGATTGTTTTTGTTTACAAGTTTTTTGTATAGTTGGTTATTTCCAACTTGAATACAAAGGGGGAGATTGTTAGGGTCAAAATATAATTGTATTCAAGTTGTTGAGTGTTTTGTAACTTGTATAAAGTTGAGGGGTGTTGTGTGTAAATACCCTTAGGGGTATAAAAGCTTTTAGGAGAGTTAGATTTCTAGGGGATTCGTAATTGTCATATCCAGTACTTGATAGAGAGAGAAAGGAGAGAGAGAAAGCTTTGTTCATCTTGTACTCCATAATAAAAGTGAGATTTGTGATTGAATTGAGGCTTCTTAGTCATCGTGGATTGATATTCAGATTTAACATATATATAAGATGTTTGAACCTTCCCTATATATATATTATAAAATTTTAAAATAATGAAATATTTTCGATTCGGTTCGGTTTTTTTCGGTTCGGTTTTTGAGCAAAACCGAAACCGAACCATTTGGTTTTTCGGTTTTCGGTTTCGGTTCGGTTTTTTTTTCGGTTTTCGGTTTTTTCGGTTTTGGTTTTTCGGTTTTTTTTTTTCGGTTTTTCGGATTTCGGTCCGGTTTTTGCTCACCCGTAGATATCGCCACATGCTCTCCACGGGATTCGAACCCCGGTAATCAGGGATACCATCCACTGACCCCCCAATATGTTACCTTACCACCGGGCTAGACATGCCTTGATCGTTTCACTATTGATTTAATAAAGTACACGAGTACATCAACTTGGGAGAGAGCAAAGTTTTGTATTAGATTATTAATATCAAAACCGAAGAAAGATTACAACAATGTTGTTTACCTTATCAAAATTTCTTTAAAATAGCCAAAAGAAACATATAAAACAAATAGATATTGCACATATAATCATAATATTATACAATATGTCCTAAATATATCCTTAAAACAGGTGCTGGAGGGTAATTATGGAATTCTAATAGGGACTTTGAAGTTACTTGAAACCTTAGCCAACTTACCGTACAAAAACAACGGGATCGAATGCTATGCCTCGGGGGCTTCTTCACATAGGTCAAGCGTTCGAGTTTCCTTAGAATTGATGGAGATTTGTTTTGCTTATTATATTCAAGGTCTAACGAGATTAGCCTATGGGTGGCAATTCTTGTCGGGTTCAGGTTATTGCGTTAGTGTCATTCGTGTTTCATTTCAGTTTCGTGTCGACCCATTTTTAACCCATTTATTTTCGTGTCGGGTTCGAGTCGTGTCATTCTTTCTCATGTTGGGTTCATGTTGTTTCGTGTCAACCCATTTACGACCAAATGTGTTCAACATGTATTTTTCCGGTTTTCAAATTTATAATGTCAAGTTTGCTTATAGTTATGAATTCATACAACCCTAGTAAGTAATTATGAAATTCTTCCAATGGTCCATCAATCTTTAATATATGAGATAGTACGGGAAACGACAAAGGTGACGACGAGACCACAACGAGAGTGAGACCGAGAGATGAGAGAAAATAGAGAGATAATTCTAGTAACGACGATATTCTCCTTATTGAGAAATCAGAATGGAAAATTGGAAATGAATGGAGTCAAAAAGTTAGTAAGTTGTAACTTTGAAGTCAGGTGCCACAATCCTATTTTAAAAACTTTTAAGATGTCACCTTTTTCGGGTCATTCAATCGGATTGTCATGTTCGTGTCAGGTTTTCGTGTGACTTTTATTTTGTGTCGGGTACGTGTCAATTTTTTTCGTGTCGGGTTCGTATCGACCCGTTTAAATTTTATTCGGTTTGTGTCGTATTCATGTCGGGATTGTGTCGGGTCAAAAATTGACAACCCTAGATTAGCCAAGGGGCATATAAACTGTCTTTAATACCCTTATTTAGTTCTTTACCCAAAAAAAAATCTGAACTTTGCTTACAAATTTGCCCTGAACAAGGGAAATCCCCAAATAAACGGATGGACTCGAAAGCGACCTCATGAACTCATTTTAAAAGTTGTATTTCCTACATAACTTTCATTTCGCTAGTGGTTCATTTTTTAAAGTTGTATTTCCAAAATAACTTTCATGTCGATAGTGGTACTCAAAATATACAGATGGACCGAGTGAACCAAACCGAACCGGACCGTTTTGGTGGTCCAATCCGAAAAATATCCGAACCAAGAGGTCTAAACCTAACCCTTTTTTAAGCAAATACATTGATTGACATCAAGTGTATGACATTTCCTCCAGTTGCTTTCATACACAATTCAAGTTCACCATATGCAAGAACAAAATATCACACCATGATGATGACCCACCCCTAAAATCATTCCAAAATGTCCAACTAAAATATGGGTCTTTTTTCATAAAGTCTTAAAATTTCATTCCAAAAATTGGGGACAAGAAGAATGTCTATTGGACTTGATTCAGGAAGGGCTCTTTTTTGTTCATATTGCTTCATGGGAATACATAATAATACCTCTTCTTAGAGATCATTTACAATGGGAGGAGCCAATAACAACCCTTTGGTTTTCAATTGCTTATACATCCATTGCCAGTTTTCAGGCGACACCTCTCCGCCAAGTGACCGAATCACAGATCCGCCACTGCAAGACCCGACTATGCAGCATTCCTCTAGAGACAAACCTTTCACCAGCCCGTATAAAAACCCACCGGCAAAAAGGTCTCCGGCCCCGGTGGCATCAACCGCCTTTGTTTGCCCGATAGCCGGAACTCTCACAACCTGGATTTTTGCATTAATTTACTTGATTAAAAACAATACATTTCTAGAAAGGAATACCGGACGAGTCCCATGAACCTTTTAAGGGCCAATTCAACTGGCAAATAAGACTAGTCCCTTAAACTCTTCCCTGTTGCTGGGTTTGGTACATTGATTGAACAGAACATGACAGGAATCATTGTTCCGTACTTGGCAGGACCTTTTATGTGGAATAAAGTGGAACAGGCGTGTACCACCCCCACCCCATGGAACATGGTGGAACAAACTTATGTGTTACCAATATAACCTCAAAATAAAACATAATTCTCTTAAAAAATATCAAACACGCCTCCCTCTTTACATTTTATTCGTTTTTTAAATTGTATTTTATGCTATTTAACCCATCACTTTAGTGTCCTCAATATATTATTTTCGTACGGCTTCTATATTTTGGTTAATTTATGTAATTTATTAAATATTAGTAATAATGAAATAGTATAGAAAATGTATAAAATAAAAATTGGAAACTACATTAACTTTTTATTTTAGTGTCATTTTAATCGTCTTGACGAAAAACTTTCTATTGATATATTTTGTATAAAAATATTTATTATACACTATAGGTCGCTTGCTCAAGTCTCCTTAGGGCCACTGACGATTTTCCTGACTGTAATCTCTAGGACTCCAAGGGATCAGTCAAGTGCATGCAAGCTAGCCCAAACACCCACGGTTGCCAAAAAACAACCAAGTGAACCCCACACAAGGCAGGGTCTAGGGAGGGTATGATGTATGCAAGCTTCCCTCTATCCAAAGGGGTAAAGAGGTTGTTCTGGTGTAGACCTTGGCTTGCAAAAATATTTCTAGAACGGAATACGATTTCAAATAGTAAATGTTGAGGTGTAAAATTTGGAGGCTGACCTCTTTCTTATATCTTGCGATGCACCCATTTGCACCCAATGTAACGACAGCCCACTGGCAGTATTTGCCCAAGACATCAAGTGCAGCCTCAGGTCGAGCAACTTGCTCACCGCTACAACAATAACAAACGTCAAACACAGAAAAGGACCACAACTACCCCTTGCAAAGGGTAAGGAAGTTGCGAGTAATGTTAACATCAACTAAAGTGTCACCTTAAGAGTTCGGCGGCTTCATCTTCATTGGCAAAGCAAAGATCTATGTTACCGGACTCCAGTAATTCTAGAAGAGGTTTTCTAAACTTCCTAACCATCTGCCCACGTAAATAGAATGTCGAATAATACGTTAAATTAAGAAGAAATCAAATAATCTGCCGTTAATAATACCTAGATGACATGAAAAAGTTAAGCATGCTTCTATAGCAAGCAAATAATGGCTATGGCTCTTTATATGTGAATAAGATTATCCTAACAAGAAATATGTGAAATTGTTTTAAGATCTAGAAAAGAATAGAAAAACAAGTTTACCTCAAAACTGGCCAAATCTAGGGATATAAGAAGACCTTCTTGTTTGGCGATTCTAATAGCTGCATTAATAACTTCTAAATTGTATATACTGTATCTCAGCACCAACCACTGTAACATGAATATATATAAAGAAAATTAGCAAATTGATCAAACCGGCTAGCTGAAAATAATTTGATCCAAATTGAGCTATATATGTATGATGTTCTACTAATTGAGCAAGTGGCAATAGATACATCATACAAGTAGGTCAAAGATAGATGCTTTATTACCTTTGAACCTTTAAAATCCTCCCTCTTCAGTTCACCTGCCTGCAAAAAGAAAAATAAAATAAAATCATAACATAAGTTTATCTTCCTATAAGAATTCAAACAATTACATACAAAAAAAACTAGAACACACCTGTATTTTAGCAGCAGTAGCAATGCAGGGCCGCATCGTACGATTACCCAACGGATCAACCAAGCAAACACACTGTGCCACATCAGCTAATAGTGTTTCAGCACTCAAAACCCTCTTCCGACCAAAAATCCATTTTTAATGTCAAAAACATTATTAAAAAAAAAGTGTTCATGAGTCTCACCTGACCGGTATGTTCATCTTTCACCCTCAATCTTGATATGTTTACGCCATATCCGCTCATGTTTTTCACAAACAGGGCACCTTGTTCGTCATCCCCACACGCTCCAATCACGCCACAAGAGATCCCGAATCCCGCTGCAAGGCCTCTAATGCTGTTGGTCACGCTACCACCGGCAATTGTCTTCACGGGATGTAGATTATTTGGTGAAGATATGATATGGGTATCCACCTCATGAAGTATATCTTTCAACTCTTCGGCTGAGACCTACAAAAACATACATGTTTTTTCCTGTTTAATCCCCAAGAAATTACATCCTAACAGAAGTTCTAACAAATTTATCATCATCATAAGAGAACCCCAAAGAACATAAAAGCATGTTGGTAAGTTAAAATGATCACTGATATAGATCACTCTTTACGAAAATGTGATATGAAGAACATACCAATAAGTCCAATATGGATAAAGTTGTCTATGTGGATTAATCTGTCTTAATGGACAAAGCTATCTGTGTGGATTACTTTGTCTATATTGATTTGAAGGACTTTTTTCATAGACGGAAGGAACGTGTTTTTTAATTGAAAAACCACTTCCTATATCATTAAGTCATGTATAGCTGACCGAATAAGCTGTGACGTGAGTGGTATAAAGCTCATCAACCTGCTAACAATTAGACCCTAAATCTACCATATTCAATAATTGCAAAAAAAAAAAGATGGTGAAAGTGGCATAAGAATTTGGTAGCAAGTGATATGGGTAAGCTAAGTTTTGTTTTTTTCATTTCAGAAATCTTGTCAAAGATTCAATTAGAGTGGTTCTATCTTCATCTAGCTTAAAGCTTCTGGGGACCTATATGTCTTCTAAAACAATTAGCATACTTAAACCATATCAGAATGCCAAATCTAGTTGCAAACACTTCAAACAAAAGATCATCCAATTGACATATGGGGATCTTAAAAAGTGAAGAAACCCACCCACCCCACCCACCCACCAAAATTAAAGTTAAATTCTTGTAATTCACATGTGAATAAGGATCCTGAAATTCAAAGTAAGGCAAATTCTACGCCCTGATTGAAGAAGAAAGCGATAAACCCATCAAAAAAGAATGAGATTTAAGCAAATTGATTACATGGGGTTTTGATAAAATGGAAAAATATAAGAAATTAAGAATGAAAAAGAGTAAGTGAGAGTGTACTGGGAAAGAACCACCGGGTTCGCCGGGGATTTTGGAGAGGATTGATAAATCAACGGTGGCTATGTGGTCAACTAAGGCGGCCGGCAGGAGGCCCAATATCACCGGAGGAGGAGCACCACCACCATCATCCTCATTCTCACTGGGATTTGGGATGAATTCTGCTCCCATAATTGGGGGTTTTGGGGGGTTTTGTTTGGTGATGTGAATCAATGTTATCTCTTCTCCCTGCCTGCCCTGCCGCTTCTTGATAAAAGGTTTCATCTTGGTTTATATAGCCATTTCATCTTGGTTTCATCTTACTATTAATTTGCAAATTTAGTCCCCATGCTATTCATTAATTATACATTTTTGTTTTGGTATATTAAGTGTTGGCCAAATTTCGGGTTCGGGCCGGTTCGGGCCGGGTTTGACCAAAACCCGGTTTGTTACAGTGTTGGTCAAACCCGGGACTAAGTCGGGCCCCGGTTCCGGCCGGGCTCGGACCGGTTTTCGGTCCGGGTTTCGGGTTCAACCCGGGTTCGGCCCGGGTTCCGGACCGGTTTCCGGCCCGCGGGCTGAGATCCGGGTTTGACCGGGGCTCGGGTCGGGTCGGGTTGGTCAACGGGTCGGGTTCGGGTTATCCCATTGGTTCGGTTCGGTTCGGTTTCGTTTGGCCAACCAGTACGCCACAGCCTTGTATATAGTTTGTGTGAAAAGTTGAGTTAATATAAGAGGTGGATTTGAATTTCTGATATCAAGTCCATCCATGAATGATGTTTGATACAAGGATTGACCCGGTGCATCTTATTTCATTCATGAATTATATTGGAGAGAAATGAATACGGATTAGGATGAGATGCACCAAGATGATTAATTCCCTTTTTAAAGTGTGATTCATGAGAGGGTATGAGATTGAAAATGATCAACTACATGGATATACTTATCGCACAATCATTTGCATGTGTGTGTAGGTAGGTTCAAACGAGAAAACCTCTATTTTATGAAAACACAAGAACACCTTTATCAGATATGATAATACATGTGATGGGACTTGTTAATGTGCAGATGACGTGCCATATGACTTAGGTCACGCCAAAAGTCATTTGCATTTTGATTTAGTATCACATATTGACATATGATAAATTATATTATCACATCAATAACATGTTTATCCAATGTGATAATACATGTGAGATAGCATAGCACTGTGATGGCGACTTGGCCAATAGGCTACAACCTAGGTCGCTCCAATGATAGTTTGTGTCTCTAACACATATCGAATATAGTATCACACATGATTGACTATATTAAAGGATGTTCGCGTTCTCGTAATGAAGGTGTTCGCATTTGAACCTTCTATATTATATATATATATATATATATAGACGAAAGTTCAAATGAAAAGTTGAAAACCATTTATTATTGTGAACGTGAAAACCATTAAAATCGCGTCACGTGAAAATATTCACTGTAAACATCATGAATATTGAGTTTACATTTAAACCTAACCCTATATATATATATATAGAGGAAAGTTCAATTATGAACCACTTTTTGGTTGTGAACGTGAGGACAACCGAGAGCGCGACACGTGGCGGCTTTGAGTGTGGTCTCCCTCTTTAATTCAATTCCCTCCCATGAATTGCGCCTAGTCATCCGCCGTGGAATTGACGTGGCGCCTAATCATCCGCCACGTGTCGCGCTCTCGGGTGTCCTCACGTTCACAACCAAAAAGTGGTTCACATTTGAACCCACCCCTATATATATATATATATATATATATATATATTATAACTATAGGTGTCTAAAATAGTTTATGTACACCTTAATTAATCTTAGGAGATATTGAAATTAACAATCACAGAAAACTTTCAATGACCTTGGGAAGATTTGAAGGGATCAATGTACAGATCTAATCCACTCCACAAGCAAAGGCAAATTAACTGATGTCACCTATTCACATGTGCACATGACCATCTTAAAAAGGATAAAAAAGTAATATGACATATATTGTCGTTTGAGCATGACACTCAATTTATGATCTCTTGTGTGAACTTCAACATCCATGTTCTCCTTTTGGTGCTCTCTTTCTATCCTCTCCAATTCCATTTGAGCCATAGAGTGACACTTTTTAAACAACTTTGAGGTTTTTGGATTGAAAAAGGTAAAGGGGCATTTATATACTCATTTGAATAAAATATGGAATATATTTTTATCAATGAAAATAAGACAATTTATCTAACACTTAAAGATTTAACTTATATCATTCATTTGTTGCAACCAAATCTAACAAAATACTCTTCTAGGCCAACCTTCGACCCTTTTGAAAGGCCTGACATTTTTGCTTAATTGTTCATATTCCTAGTCATCAACATGCTTTCTTGAAGTAATGTTATGTGCAATATCAACTAGAAATTATATAAATGGAACAAACACTGCTCATTGTTTTGCAAGCTTCAGAGATGTACAAAATTCAGAGTTTTTGGATGCAAATGTAAAATCTTTTAAGCATTTCAAATGGATGTACAAAGTTTATTTCGGTAACACCTTTTCTATACATTGAAGGATTTAAAATGCTAAATGAAAACTAACTATTCAAATGCATAAATTATGAATACCAAAGTCTCAAATCATTTAAGGCATTTTGTTTTAAAAGCAAGAGGCTTTTTGTTTATCGACCAAACTATGCAACTTGAGTCTTAAAAGTCAAAAGATTGAGTTATTTACTAAAATTTGCAAGTAGGCATCGAAAGGGTAAGCGGTTTAATTAGGATAAGAGGTTTAACTATAAAGTTTTACCAAGAATTTTGTATTAATTCGAAAATAATTTTTTATTTAAAAGTATTGTATTAAGAAATAAAACTTGCCGTTTATTAAATGTTTTGCATATAATTTTGAATTTTTTTATACCAACGAAAGTATATGATGGATACTTAACTAATATAATACTATTATAATATCTCTCCAAAACCAATCACAACTTGACACACATCATTCTAAAACCACTTTGGCATTAAATAATCATGCTTTTTGGAAGAGAGGAGAGTATCTTAACCCCTCAATCATTTGCATGTGTTCTTCTTTTTAGGTTTCTTTGAAGAAATCCAATTGAGAAAGTGACCAAACATCTTTCATAGTTTTCTCATGTTTTATAAAACAACCTTATAAAAAGTTAAAGAGTAGTTCAATAAATATATCTTTAGGTATCTTTATTTTATTTTTTTGATTCTGCTTTCTTTTTAGTAAAGATCTAAAGTCAGAATTTGATGATTTAATAAGAAACCTTGTAAAACTGAAGATTTTATAGAGATACCTTCCTCTAAACCTAAGGACGGAATGGGGCTACGAGTATGAGTTAATGGGTAAAGTAGGAAAGCTTGACATTATATTTTTTTCACTAATTCTGGTTAGAGCACAATTAGGATATTGTCATAAGTCAGAAGAAAATTTTTGTTTGACAAACATCCCAACTCTTACCTTGTTTAGAGTCTCTTATCCGATAAGAGCTAGTCAGACAGACATTAGTAAAAATAGTGTAGAAGTCAATAAACAAGTTTTTCCTATATCGAGTTAATTATTACAACAAAAGCAAAAGTCTTACAATTATAGGAATATTTTGTTTTTCAAATGAACTAATACAACAAGGCTCTTAATACCAAAAGATTAAAAGTATAAACAAGTTAATTAGTTCGTTACTGGATTAATTATCACAACAAAAATATTAATGATGAAAACCTTCTAAAATGAAACTAAGCTAAACCAAAAGGCTAGTCACATGTATGTGTTTTCTGAATATACAACGCATGCCAATTACAAAGCTTAGCTAATTAGCTTGTTCATAGTTAGCATATCTGTAGCGCCCTCTATCATATCCTGTGAACCTAAATATCAGATTAGCGTCACATCAGCTTTCTCTCTTTCATATCTTCCTTATCTTAACTAGTAACTACCCATACCAGTTACCTGCCCTAATCTTTTTTTAATATAAATGAGATAAAATGAATAGTTTAGTTGAGGGTTGCACGAGTTGTAACAGTTTTGTGGGTTGCATATATATATATATGTGTGTGTGTGTGTGTGTGTGTGTGTGCGCGCGCGTGTAAGAGAGAGTAAGAGGAAAAGAGAGAAGGCTGCCGAGATGAAATGAGATAAACCTCTCAAAAGTCTAGATAAAACTCTGGAAAATTTAACTTATTAATTATCATGCAATTGGATTAAGAGGGAAAACACTAAACCCATATATATATATATATATATGAGAGAGAGAGAGAGGAGAGGGAGGGGGGGGGGGGGGGGAGTTTGTGTGAGTGAGAGAGAGTGAGTGAGGTAAAGAACTAGAAGATAGACCAAAAATTTAGAATTTAACCTAGACTACGCATAATCCACCTAGGAAAACAAATAATGTATCTAAAGGTAAATTCTAAGGTGTTGAAGGAAACCAAAACAATTTTAGAAAACAATAAATAGTAGTTGAAGACAATTAATACTTGTTGATAAGTAAGAATGATAATTTTTACTTAACAAATGCTTATTAAGTTGTAAAGGTAAAGGTTTATTATCAATCTATATTTATTGATCATAAAATATTATATCATATAATTTAGAGTGAATTGTAGATTTGATCCTTATGATTTAATAAGTTTTTTTTTTAATCATAGTTCTTATTGTATGTTTATCTTATGGTCCTTGTGGTTTTTATTTTGTTTTGGTCATTGTCCCTCTAACTAACTCATTCGTTAACTCCATTAAATCAAGGATTGTTTTATTAATTTTTTATTATTTTACATTTTTCTTGTAAAAAAGTAAAACAAGTTTATATATATAACGATATCAAAATAAATATATAACGATATCAAAATAAATAAAATAAGAGGTTATTTTATAATTAAATTTTTTAAATGAAACAATAAATTATATCATATAAAATTTAGTTATTTTTTAATTTAAATAAATCAAATCATAAAACCATATCTAACTTTATTCGCTTTAAGAGCATCCACAATGTTGTGGTTTTTCAGCAAGCTTTTTTACATCTTTTTTCTTACGTATTATTGTCAACTCAACAATCTAAAAACTTCTACATACCTCCACTATGTGAAAAACCTCATTCAAGTTTTTTCAAACTTTTTAAGGTCCCATCATTTTAACCTTATACCATTTATATTTTTATTTATATAACAATAAATACATTAAAATTAATATAAATATATTTTTATTTATATCCTTAAAATACTATTGCATTAATATATAAAATATATAATTAATTTAATAGTTTTATTAATACAAATAAAAAATTTAATACAAAAATTGTACATATATTAAAAAAATAAAAGTGATTAATAAAAAAACCCGACTAATACGAGACTTTTATAAAGTTAAACTGATTAAATACGAAAAACCTATGAAAAGCAGGTCGTGCAGTTACAACCTATGACGCAAAATCTTACCAAAAACCTCTTGCGAAAAACGTTCACGCTATGTGAAAAACCTCAAAGAGAGGTTTTTACTTTTGAAAAACCTCTGAAAAAGCTCTCAGAAACCTTTGAAAAACCACATTGTGGATGCTCGTGTGTATATGTATATACATGTTTGTATACGTAATATAGTTAAATTGATAATATTTTTTTTATTTGATTATTTACATTTTCTAAACGATTAATTAAATTAAGAGTTAATTACATTTTTGGTCCCTGTGGTTTGGTGATTTTAACACTCTGGGTCCATTTTGAAAATAATTATGGATTTGGCACCTGTGGTTTACATTTTCTAACACTCTGGGTCCACGATTACTAACACCATTAAAGTATTCTGTTAAATAGGTTAACTACAGGGGTAGTTTGGTCATTTCATTTATGTTTTTATTTTTAATTAAAATAGAGGACCAAAGGTGTAGTTTACCCTATAATCTATATTGATACTAAAATAAAAAAACAACAAAAAGTGATTTCTTCTTCTTCTTCAACCTACTGCCATCGCTACCCACCTGGCACCATCGCCACCATAGCCCACCACCTACTGTTACCGTCAATCGCCACCATAGCCCACCCACCACCTACTGCCACCGTCACCCGCCACCCACTGCCTACTGCCACCGCCAGCCGTCGCTAATCACCAAACACCCACTGCCATCACTACCCACCACCCACCATCCCCTATCACCACCACAACCCACCATCCCCTATCACTACCACAACCCGCTGCCCACTACCCAATACCACCACCAACAACAACAACAACCCATCACCCACCACAAACAACAACACGCCACCACCACCAACAACCTACCAGACCACCAACAGCACACCACCATCACCATTCACCAACCCACCACCACCAACAGCACACCACCATCACCACCAAAAAAAACCCCTAAAATTTTCGATTAAAAAACCCTAAACAAACTCAGACCATTATCCAAACCCACAAAAATCAAACCCAAATATGCTCCTCACCGAGATTTTGCTGGAATCCATCCAATGTCTTTCTGATTTTGCTTGAATCCCTCCAAATGAAGGAATCTTAATTTAGGGTTTTTCTTTTTTGTTGTAACTAAAAATGGTGGATGGTGGTTGTGATGGGTGGTCGGGATGCATATATTGGTGATGGCCGAAGGGGGAGATGGTAGGTGGCGACGGCCGAAGGGAGTGGTGGTAGGTGGCGACGGCCGATAGGGTGAGAGTGGTGGTGGATGGTGATGGCTGATGGTTGTGGTGGTCTAGGGTTTTGTTGGTAAATATCATATGCGACGGTGGTCTCCGGCGGCGGTGGTCTTGGACGGCGCAGGTCTCCGGCGGATGGAATGGTTCCATCTGTGTGTATACATATATTCAGATATATATATATATATATATATATGTAGATACATACATATATATACTATATAATTTCGAATGTTATTTTGTATTTTTTTTATTAAAGTATAATAAAGTAAGTTACATCTTTGGTCCTTGTGGATTTAATTGGAAAAAATATAAGTAAAAAGACCAAAATACCCCTGTACTAAATTCTTTTAATAGAAAAACTTAATGGATTTAACACTCATGGACCCAGAGCGTTATAAAATGTAAACCACAGGTGCCAAATCCATAATTATTTTCAAAATGGACTCAGAGTGTTAAAATCACCAAACCACAGGGACCAAAAATGTAATTAACTCTTAAATTAATTATATTAAATACATTAAATTTTATTATTTTATTTAAATAGTGGAAATGATATAGTTTTATTGTTTTCATGTAACTACAATTTTAATTTAAATAAACCAAATCACAAAATCATTTCCTATCTTATTTAGGGTAGATGAATAAGGTTTGCTTTTATGATTTAATTTATTAAAATTAATTACATTATATGTGATATAATTAACTTTTTAATTAAAAAAAATCAATGTGTAAAATAATCTTTTACATGTTTTATTTATTTTGATACCAATATATAGATATATATATATATATATATATATGAATTTGTGCGTTTAAAAAAAATATTATTTTTACTTTTTATAAGAAAAAAAAGAGCTAAAAATACAACATTATTAAAATAGTCCTTAATGTAATGGTGTTAGTATGAAGGACGATGACCAAAAAGAAATAAAAACCATAAAAACCATATTTAAGATTAACCTATGATAGGAACGATAATAAACCTAAAAATATACTAATATATAAGGCAACCAAGATGCTCATAATTGTCGCCTACAAAGTACAAACGACTTGACTTGCTTTTTTTGCTTTGATATATATTATCCAAAATCCGCCGTATGCCTCCATTCAAAAAAACATAAAGCTAAAAAAATTATAGTGTTTTATTCTAAAGTAATTTATTTATTTATAAAAGAATTAAAATAGTTATCAATTAAAGATCAAATCGTTTTTAATGAGTTTTGCATTAAGTGTAAACTTTCATTTAGTAATACGTTTAATATCAAACAGTAAACTATAATTTATTACTTATCTTGTTTTAAAACTAGAGTAATTATTATTTCCTTACTTACTTTTTTTATAACATTTGATTTAACATTTTTTATATTTATGTTTATATTAATAAATGCATTGGTTGAGGGTATTGGGGGTGGAAATGATAATGAAAATTGTTGTTTGGTTGATATTATATAATGAAATCAATCCTGCAAATTAATTAATTCTCATTCTTGACTAAATTAGGGGGAATGAAAATTTTATTTCTACTTGATTTCTTTTTCTATGTATTGTTTCATCTATAGATGTTAAATGAAACATCTTTTGTATTTTCAATAGAAGAAACATATTTTTTTTTAAATAGGAAACAATTTATTCATTGATTATATTGGGTTAACTAAACATCATTTTTTTTTTCTCGAAAAGCAGCAATATTATTACCAAGGGAATAAACACCAAGCAACCCATAACATCCACCCTCACAAACAGAGGGAAGCAACAACAGACAAACAAAAAAATAACAACAGAGAACCAAAATACAAGCAAACGTTTGCGAGCAGCAAACCACTTCACAACAACGAAACTGAACGAACACCGAGAACCAGAAAGCACAGCGCCACGAACTTGAACCGAAAAACGCAGACTAACTATACGAACCTCTACCGCATCGAAACTTTAGCGCCAAGTCCAGAACTCAACAACAACATACCAAGCCGAAACAAAATCGATTTCTTCGACAGCCCATCGACACACCCCTCAATCTGCAGCCCTTACCTTTACGCAATTTTCTAATATCCGACTGTCTCATCAGATATCACCCAATAGCCACAAGAACCAATCAAGATGCCTACTTTGTGACTTGTTGCTGATCCATTCATATTTTAATACAATATTCATTCATATTTTCATTCTTCTACACTCCTATTTTCATTTTTATTCCCTAAAATGAACCAAAATAATTAGAATTTAGAGCTAAAAGAAATTAATTTGAGAAGTTTGTCAAATTTATTATTGTATCTTTCTTATATGACATAATAAAGTTAGTAAGAAAACAATTAATTGTACGAAAAAATATATTATATGGTAAATTGGTAATATGGATAAAAGAGAAAAACCTATAATAAAACAAAAAACCCAATAATAAAACAAATATACAAAGATTCATAATAAACATGATATCAACGACCACCTTCCTTTGTCTAAAACCACCTCAAATCACGGATCCCTACTTTTTATAATATCCATTTTGGTAGATCATTATATATATATATATATATATATATATATAGGGGTGGGTTCAAATACAAACCACCTTTCGTTGTGAACGTGAGGACAGCCCAGAGCGCGACACGTGGCAATCTGAAACGGCGGGTCAAGTCATATTCAGTCTGAATAAAACTGCATGTTAGTGTTATTCATACTGAATAACGCTTGACCCGGATGACCCGCGGCTGACCCGCCCGCGTCCAATTGCATCAGAGTGCATGTTAGTGTTATTCAGTCTGAATAACGCTTTATTCAGTCTGAATAACTAAGTCGAAATTTTTTCAAATTGCCACGTGTCGCGCTCTCGTTTGTCCTCACGTTCACAATGAAAAGGTGGTTTGCAATTGAACTTTCACCTATATATATATATATATATATAAATAAGTTCAAACTCTAAAATTCGGTTCTAGATCCAGCCCAGAAAAGATCAAGTATATTGAACAAGAAGTTTGGTTCAAGTCGTGCCTCAACGCATGATGAAAACAAATTTAATAAAAAGGGGTCTATCATGAAAACCCCTTGTTAAGTTCGAAAAACTCGGTCTAAAAAAGCTTGACAACCCCTTCTCAACCTTAAAGCCTGACCTGACTCCAAAAATTAAAATCCGAATAATTGGAAACAATCTTAAAAAGTCCAGAAGCGGATTTAGAAAACCAGGATCTTTATACACATGTAGATATATTCATCTCGTGTTTGGTTTTTATAATTAAATACGGTACTTTCAGTTGACATATTTAATGTTCACTATAAAAATTCGTCAATTTAATTATGTGAAATGATATATCTGTGTAATATTCATCATGAATATTTGTGCCCGTTCATATGTTTACAATAACTTTTTACCATCTATATATTAATACGATATTCATCATGAATATACAACTTAATATAACATTTAACATGAATAGTTAGTATTTTCACGTGTATTCAGCAAATCTTCGGTATTCATACATCACTATGACATTCATCATTAATATACATTTCTTTATAACATTCATAACAAATTATCCATCATGAATATACGTTTTTTTTCATCATGAATATATACATATATATATAAATGGAAAAGTCCCAAATGTCCACATTTAATATGAATAATGAGGTAAATGTTCATGCATTATTCATAATAAATAATACAACATTTATCATGAATAGTACATCAATTATCATGCATAATTTTCATCAATGAAACAACTACATAGTTTTCAGAAAAATTGGCTTATTATTATGATCCCATATATTTATGGACTACATGTGAGTTTTTCTTTGAATAGGAGAGAATTTCTTTAACCATTTTTTATCTTTAGTTGCATTTTTTATTTTTGAATCTCATTATTTTTGTATTAACATAAATAAGTAAACGCAATCACGATAGTACATCAAATGTACCAATTGATAGAAGGTAGATTGCTTGGATTACATTAGGGGATGAGCCTTCGAACCAAATATATTGAACCGAACCGAGACCGATATCAAACCAGGACTAATCGGTCCAGTATTCGGGACTTGGTTTTTCCCAAAATCGGGATTGGTACTTCCCGTTTGGTATTGGGTATTTCCCCAAAAAACTCTTAAATTGAACCAAGGGTATCCAATAATCGCTTTTTCAAATTTTGTATATGTCTATTCCTTTTCCTAATCATAATCTCTTCCAAATTTGAACCAAATATTCATCTAAACTACATAAAAAATTGGTTCTTTTTTCCATACATAAAAAAAATCCGTTTCTTGAAAAATCGGTTCTTCCAATTGTTTATGGTGAATTTTAGATTAAAAAATACTAAACATTGCTTAGTTTGGTGAAATTTAGATTTTTGATCAACTTTACGTTTTCTAGTCTCAATCAGTTCTAGTCTTAAATTACCTGATCCAAATCGGTACCGAATTTAGGTACTCGGTACAACATGAATATTTGCATATAAGTATGAAAATGCTTTATGGTTTCTATCCACATGTACATGCTATGCGTGTGTACACCATATATGATTTTTGGGCGATTTTGGATGCGACTTAAAGTTGCGGGCAAAGTTGCGTGAATCATATATGATTTTGTACGTGATTTTATATGTGAATTATATATGATTTTTGTACGTGAATCATATGTGATTTTGTACATCAAAAAAGTTCATCGCATTCTCGTAAATAGTTAATGTTCTCGTAGGAACCTGCCTCTATATATATAGTGAGAAACGTAAGAAATGATTTGAACCCTTGGATCAATCATAATTTAATATCAACACTAATGAGAGGCATTGAGAGACACATGATTAATTCCCTTAAAAAGCACAATTTGTCATGTGAAGAAGGTGAACTTGAATTTAAAAGTGATTTAAGGTCCCATAATTGTCTTGTTATACGTTCAAGATAAGTCTAATATTAAATATTGTTACATTTAATTTTACTTTGAAAGAACTAAGATGATGAAATTTGACCATGTATTTAGTTTGGTTAGTAGGAATTTCAATTTCTTCACTTAAACCAAAAAATGATGATTTTCCTAAATTAGGAAATTCAATATATCATTTCACAAACCATCAGTCCATCACTAAAAAAATTAATCAAATGAATTTTCAAATTCCATCAAATTTCTTTCAACTCACAAACCAAAAAGTCTCTTGGATAAATATGAATTCAATTAAATTTCTTCAAATTCTATTCTTGACTACTCAATGATATAGTATTTTTGTCAATTTCCCAAATAAAATAACCACATGGACCAAAAGTGAAGGTTACTGTAGCTTTAATACTCATATCTGATATCCAATCATATCATAACTTTTCAAGATTCCACGGGCAAACCAATAATGGAGATGGTAGTGACTATTCAGTAGTATTATTTACAATATATAAATATATAATTTATATAATAATGCAGTGCATGATACCTCACAAATCCAGTCTAGGGGTAGCTCTTGCCTCTTGCCGGCCTCAATATTCTATTCGTATTAGGGTGTTATTAAGGGCAATTCATATACCTATAATAAAAGTTAAAAATTACCTAAAAGTTTAAAAATATGTCATTTTAAAATAAATTAAAGAATCAATTTTTTATATGACAAAAGCTATATAAAAATTTGAAAATATGTAATCTCATAGATTAAAGAGGGATGCAATGATCTTGCACTTCGTATTGTTTCGAAGGCAATAACATTTGCATCAATTTTTAGGGGTGTTCAGGAGTGTTATTGCCTGATTTATTATTTTAAGAAATTAAAAAAAACTTAACTTTTCATAAAACTCCTTGTTGACTTTTATTGAATTAAGATAAGCACATTCAATTAAAACACCTAAAAAACAACTTATGACTTCTCCAAGCGGAAGATAAGTCATAAATACTCTCAAGCACCTCTATACTTTCAAAATCAAGTTAAGTTATAGATTGAGATCGTAGAAAGTAAAAGCATTTTCAATGGCTTTGTTATTTTTGAGCCATCAATTAAAATGTATTTATAGCATTCATTGTGATTTTTCATGGTATTTTCAAACTTTTCATAGTCTCAATTTTAACCTTTTATATCACCTATATTCTTATTTATAAAAATATATATTAAAGTTTATACTAACCATTTAAATATAACTAACTAAATTACATGATTGGTGTATGTGGTTATCTGCTTTGACTCGTTAGGTTTGTAAAATGAAATATCTATAGATTGCATCATCCTGGTTTGCATTTTATAGCGTATTAGGTCTCTGGCTTCTAACTTCGTTCAAAATTTCTATTAAGTATGTTAGCAAAAGGGTATTTTAGTCATTATATTCTTATTTTATTTTTTACTAAAAACAAGAGGGACCAAATATGTAATTTGCTCTATATAAAATATAAAATATAATCATCTAATATGTATACACACGTGTGTGGTGCGTGTATTTTTCAACTAAGTCATTTTCATCATTTCTCCAACGAGATATCCGACAAATACGAGGTTCATACCACAAGGGTGGTGACGTACTCCCAAAAGGCCTAGGGTCATAGGGGGATGTGGTGGAATATCTCATCTACCCCGTTTGAGTCTAGGCGTTAGCATCCTATGGCTAGGCTTAGTCTCAAACGATCCTTTCTTAATTACCAAATTGCCAAAGATGTAGTTTAGGCAAAACCTAGATGAATCTTATCCAAAAAGACACGAGTTTCATCCCTTCTTAATGACATGTCTCCACTTCGGCAGTACATCTTGGTGCACTCTCTTCTCCAGCAACTACTCTCCTCAATCTCAATCATCCTCACCTCCATCAACCCCTCCCCCTCCTCCTGCCTTTTTCCTTGGTCCCTGCCACAACCACGTCGAACTCTACGTGCCGATGAAGCCCCCACCCTCGTCATCCCATATAGAGATACATGCCCTAATGGATTTGATAAAATTCCACCAAAAATTCTAAGGGGGTGGGTTTCATATGTAGTAATGATTTTAGTGATTTTAAGTTATTATTAATGTAAAAAAATACATAAAACATACAAAATAAGTTATTTTAAGAAACATTACCGCAAGGTTTTATTTAAATTCTTAATATAATAAGTTAAAAATAATATAACAAATAGAGTACAAATCATGTCTAGCTCAGTTGGTTTTCCTAAGGGCGGTAACATCCTGGAGGACTGTGAATGGAATCTCAGTCTACTCGGGTTCAAATCCAAAGGGATTTGTCCGGTCATTGACTGGGCCGCCCCCCAACCCACCCAACCCAATCAAAGACTGTTGATGGGCACTAGGTCCAGCGTAAGTTGGACCAGGACAACAACGGATTAGTGGGCTGCCCGTGGATACTCGATACCGCTGGAAAGGCTTGCTTGTTTATGTGTTCATGATAGTCATTCGTTAGTTCGATACCGCTATGCCTTTTAAAAAAAATATAACAAACAAAGTTAAAAAATAGATTTATTTCAAAAGAATGATTCATTTAACCCACCCTATTCTATCTATGTTCATCTCGTCACATACACCAGCTGAATCTTTCCTTCAAATGAACATTACCCACGTCAGATCCATTTAGAGCACATCTCATGCACATTCATTTTAAATTAATATAAAAAAGTAGCTTCATTTAAAAAATAAGTCACTTGATTCTTTAACATGTGGTCACTTTGGTTTGTTCAAAATTTGTATTTAATATCTAAACCCAACTATTTAGTATATATGTTGCTTAACATTTAAGGTTTTTAAAATTAGAATCGCTAGTTATAACATTTATAAACAACAAGTTAATCTTTAAGCAAACTACAAGAATCAAAAGTGTTATTCACTCTAATAATTGTGATTCACAAATTTTTTATAAAACCTTTTTTGTAAGTTTTTCTTTTAAATAGTTAACAAAAAAATAAATTTTAATTATTATACATCACAATATGTAAGCTTTTTTAAAACATACTATCTTTTCACAACAAATAAATTTTAATATATAACTATCACCATTAACTGTCCTTGAAATATTTTTAATATAGAAATTAAAAAAAAAATGTGCTTCACATTTAATTTTAGGGTAAATTACAATTCTAGTCCTTATAGTTTGCCAAAATTGCCTCTCCTAACGGATGTTGATGGTATTAGCTTCATAAACCTTGAATGTTATAAAATAAAAGATACAAATATTTTGTTATAGGAACCAAATCCTTGATAATTTAGCAAACCACATGGGCCACTAATGGAATTCACTCTTTGTTTAATATTCCTCAAAACATATGTCCAAACTTATATTATAGTTTGTCCCAAAGCAGATGTCCATTTTCACAAATAAGAATCTACTTTCCAATTTTACCTTTAAATTGAGAAATTAATTACTCCTCTACTACCGAGGGTAAAATAGCCACTCCAAACAACAATTACACATTCCTAAAACTGTGTATTTTCATAGTGGATATTTATTCTACTATGGATAATACTCATAAAAAAATAATCTTGAAGTTCAAATCTGTACCATCATCTTATTTGTAAAAGGACAATGACCAAACATGTATTGTAAGGAATATTGCAATGCAAAAAACTTGCACCAACTGTCCATATATTTGCTTTCAAAAACATGAAGCATTCAAGAGATGCAAAAAGAACAACTAACCTTACAACAAACTAATGCTCAATCTTTCGTGCATTGCCGAAATCATGATTGAAGCAAAGATTTGGGTTCGTTCACCTTCTTTTGCATCACTTTCAAAAATTCAGTCTTCTCCAAGGGCTTCGCGTTCTCGGCAGCATGAACTTTTGCAAGGCTCCCATAATTGGATGCCGACTGAGAAATAAAGGCTATCTCTTCTTCTTTAAGCTTCCGAAGGAATTTGGCTGGATTACCTCCCCATACCTGTTGGCTACAACCATTAAGCTTTGATACATTGTAACTTATATTCCTTATGTCCCAAAAATAAATGTCCATAATGAAAAAGACACAACCTTAGAATTATGTGACTGTTACACTTTTCAATCAACTAAACGACAACTTTAGACTTAATAATAGAGTGAACAAGGGCCTGTTTTTTAGCAGATTAATGAGACCCACAGCTTAATGGTATAGAAGGTGGCTTATTCAACTTAAAGATTACGTTACTCCCTATCTACGAAAAAACTCTCCCCAACAAAAATCTTCCCAGTTTATACAAACAGATTAATCCACAAAGACAACTTTATCCATACAGTACTTGATGGAAACCAACAAAACAGAAACATCCCCTAATGGTAGAATTTTACACTTCTTAATAAGTATTTAACAATGAACTATTTTTTTTGTAACTGTGTGTCCAAGCTAGCTTGCACACACCTTGACTAATCCAATGAGGACATTAAGATAAAAGTTAGGAAAATCCCTAGTGGCCCTGAGAAGACTCAAACCGGCAACCTAGCCGCTAGGTCTCCGGTGAACTTTTAGGACAATGATAACGGGGTAAATATCTTTTCTTAATAGATGCACCATTACCATTAACGCAATTACAACAAGTCATCAAGCATAAATGCTATTTAACACCAACTATACCACGCACAAGGATCAAGGGGTTAGAATATTACGCGAAGCTTCATACGCAATTGGTTTCAATAATGTTAATAAAAATATGAGAGTGGTGGTGTGCATGAGAGAGAGAGAGAGAGGGACCTCGCCACTTGGAATTCTTGTATCCTGTCGTACGAGGGCTCCGGCAGCAACCATGGCATGTTTCTCGACTACGACCCCATCAAGCAGTGTAGCTTTCATGCCAACAAATGCTTCATCTTCAACAGTGCATCCATGTAAAACAGCACTATGACCTGTATATATGAATATAGTTCACTATCCAAAACATCTAACAGTAGAGCCTTATAATAAATGTTCTTGATAATAATAAAAAAGCTAGCTACAACATTACTTACCGACAGTCACATTGTCGCCGATCACAGTAGGCAGCACCTTCCCAGGTAGGTTAGATTTTGCCACATGGACAAGTGAGTGGTCCTGTATATTAGTGCCAGAACCAATACTGATGGAGTTCACATCACCTAAAATGTAAATGAATGTATACTCGGTAAGCATGCAAGCTTCATATATTCTCGTCACTGAGATACTACTTACAACAACTACAAAAAGATGATGACATTGTTTGACTAATGGCTTTAAATAGCATGTGAGAAGTACACCTCTTAGTCCCCAGACTAGATGTACGCCTTTCGTAATTTTAAAGGCTCAAGGCGCACTTAGGCGCAAAGGGGTCTTGGGGCCCAGGCACAAGCATGAAACACGGGCCTCAGGAATGCAAGGCACGTCTTATCAATATAGATATATGATATTATACATATACACACACACATGCACATACACATACACATACAGTCACACATAACTCAAATATGCAGCAAGTACTAGTCTGCAATGCAACAACCAACAATAGTTTGATAGAGGCAAAAGAGAGAAGGGTTTAAAGCATGAGCCGTGAAGGAGAAGTTTTAGGGTTTGGGTATTCATAGGGAAAAGGGCTTGAAGTACTAAGAACTAAGTATTTAATATTAGGGTTTGACTTATCCCATCTATTTAATAACTCTTTCTTAAAGAAGTCTAGGAGATGAGAAGATGAGGAAACTTATTTAATCTTAGGTTTGACTAGATATTTGTAAGGCGCGCCTAGGCCCACAAGGTACCTCAGTCAAGGCGCAATGTCTTAGTGAGCCACGTGAATACACCGAACCTCGACTTTAAAAAATCCCAAGACCTTGAGCCTATGAGCCTCAGAGCCTAGGCACACCTCAGATGCACTTTTAACAACTACGCAACCAAGGCAGTGAGATGTGAGGCGGTGGAGAGACATAAGCCTTGCTACAGAGGCTAAGTTATTGATAAATGACAGGAACCTTCTCGATTTCCTTTTTAAAACCCTTGTGCTTCTCTAATGTAAAATACAAGATTTCCAATCCTAGCAGCAAAAGGAGGGAAACGAATACTCAATCCAAGTGAGTAAACAAAATTCTATTGTAACACCCCAAAGCCCAAAGCTATAAGCTGACCCAATAACTTCTAGTCCAACTTAAAACCATGGTGGAAGTTATTAATAGCCTATCACTTGAGGCTTATAAGGAGCCCCATATGGGATGAGTTGTTACAAACTCCCCCACTTGAACTCATGACGTCCTTGTCAGGCCTACCCAGAATCTTTTTCTCCTTGTCCTCGGCAATGTCGGATTCGCCTAAGATGTTAAACATTCCCCCTCAAGGACTCATCATACCCGATGAGGTTTGCCCGACCATCCCGATGGTACAAGGATCGGCTTTGATACCATTAGTAACACCCCAAAGCCCAAAGCTATAGGCTGGCCCAATAACTTCGAGTCCAACTTAAAACCATGGTAGAAGTTATTGGTAGCCTATGACTTGAGGCTTATAAGGAGCTTCCAAATCCCATATTCTACCCATATGGGATGAGTTGTTACATCTATACTCGATAGATACATATTGAATTAGGCAGAAAGTCGTATTCAATGAAATTCGTATGTACGGCTAGGGAATCTCATTGCTATTACTCAAAGTCTCAAAGAGGCATGAGATGTATGCTTGCATATTCGTTCATCCTGAGCTAGGATCGAACTCTCCATGAGATTCATGGTTGCATTACTTATGGCTTCCTTGTTCGTAGACAAAGAGGATTCGGAATTGTCTTTCTCATTGTTGGGCATATCTATAAAACTAATTTTGGGATTGGGCACAATATGAAAAAAAAAATTTGGGATTCGGAATTGTCTTCCTCATTGTTGGGCATATCTATATAACCGGTTGAGCAGGTCACCATACACATAATTAACTCAAAAATAATGTTTGATATATTCAAAAACACTTTTGATAGGTGGATACACACAATAACATTTTGGGTATAGTTGAACACATTTTGGAGAAGTATGTGTATATATATATATATATATCAGCAACTAATTTGAAAGAAAAAAATAAATAATGTATAAAAGGATAGGTAATTTAATAGAATGTCGACATTTAAGGGATACATTATCTACTTTCTTTACTCCTAGAAGTGAAAAAAGCAATGTTGAAGATCAGATTACATTGTTGAAAGATCATTTACTTCGTCTTGGTCTTATGACATTTGTTATTTGTATTACCTTTATGTTTTTGTATTTTACATATGATATTTGTATTACATTATACGTGAGATGAATATAATCACAAATGATATTGCTAATATATTCATAGTGTTCTTTTACTGCTTATGTTATCAGATGTGATATTTGTTACTAAATTTATGTGTTTTAACATGTATTATCACACTTAATATTCTGATGAAAATCGTGAAAAGAAAAATCATCTTACATGAATCCAATAGAAAAATAAAATTGTGAATATTTTTGAAAGAAGTCATTACTCATTACAGAAAAAGTAAAAACTGTGATTTTCTTAAATATATTAATCTCACATATTTTACTCGGTATATTATATGTGATATTGGTAAAATAAAATGTGTTATAACATGTATAATCACATGTGATATTTGGAATTTGCAAAGAAAACCCACAATGAATTCCCAACCCAAACAAACCCAATTTTACCCATGATTTCCGAAACCACAATGAACGACCAATATTTACATGCCATTTCCAGGGATGCCTCCACAAAACCAAACATAATATCACAATGCGATAATACATGTTAAAACACATAATTTTTTTTGCTTTCTCATTTCCTCAATTCCTCCACCTCCTCTTTCCTACCTTAAGTAACTAGCATTACTTTATTATACCACATTCTTTCTTTCACACCTCCCTCCTAAAATACATAGCTAACAAGACAAAGGACAATTATACAACTAAGAAATTTAAACTTGTCCCATGAATTTGGTTAGATAAAGCTTAGTTGTTTAACAGGTTAAAGAAGCTATAAAATGAAAAGAAAAAAGGTGGTAATTATGGCACTATAGCTAATATTTTCTGGATTTTGGTTAAACTTTTGGTGCATTGTAGTTTAGTTTTCTTAAATATGGTTTTGATGGAGAAGACATCAGGGTCGGGATGTAACTTTCATTGTTGATACTTGATACCAGTCACTAGAGAATTGAGGATTTCCTATCTGTCCTAACCATTTCTTGCATCCCTCATAGATCTATAGTTAAATTATAAGGTCTTCACTCATTCTAATTTCCATGAATAATATGCATCGTCCTTACAATGACATAGCATGGCAATAAAGATTTAAAATTGTCATGTGTTGGAACCCGTATAAGATTTCTCAAAGAACAAGCAAAACCCTATATGAACCCACTTTCCAGAAGACTACACTTATCGTAACTTTCAGGATTTCACCTCCTTGATAATAACATCATGTCGTGATCAGTTCTACATAGTGATAAGAAGACTTGTTACTGAAAAGAACATGAACCTATGATCAGGGGCGGACCTAGCTTAGAGGTACCGGTGGCACGTGCCACCGGTCCATTCCTCCATCGTAGTGTAAAAAATTAAGGGTCGTGAGAGGTGCCACCGTATTAATTTGTTGTGTGCCACCATATATATTTTGAAATTACAATAAAACCATGAGGTTTCCTTGGTAGAGTTGGTAAGTTCCTTGCCTTTCATGATGGAGGTCATGGGTTCAAGCCTTGTTAATGTCATTTTTAGTAGATTTTTAGCTTTAATTTCATATTTATTGTGTTTATAAAAAATTGCTTGCAATAAGACTTCAACTTGAGACTTTAAACTTGAAAAACAATGGAGCAACCACTAGAGCAATAAATAATTTTTGAAAAAATTTTCTACATTAATTTCTTAAAGTCAAATTGTGCCACCGTTAGAAAAAATTTCTAGGTCCGCCCCTGCCTATGATAAGATCCAAATTTCATATCATCTTTGCGCACTGCGTTTTGGTCAATTTATCTACAATTAATAGAATGCTCCAACTTAATGTGGCTGTTTTAGAATATGGGTTGGGTTCCGGTGAGAAGTGTCAAGTTTGGTGAGAAGTGGTTACCAACCGCTGGATGAGAAATGGACCAACATTAGATGCACCGAATCAATTCCTTTTATTCATGGGAAGGTATTTGATTAAAAGTGATCAACGGTTTAAAAGCACTTCTCACATGATCCCATGCCTTTAGAATAATAGCTATGATATAATACCATTATACAAAGAAAACCAAGATGAAGTAGCCCATTTAATTTTAGTATGGAGAAGTTAAAAAGCAACATTTATATATATTGTTGATTTGACATAATAATGCAAGCATGGCTATATTACTTTGGTCTCAAATGCATCATATTTAGTTAAGCGAAAACTATGCACTAGAACAAATAAGATTCAGTTGCACAAGTATTTGAATGTAAATAACCAAACCAGTTCTGCGCATGAAAATTTTATATTGGAAAGAGAAAAATAAAGCTACTTATTCCAAAAAAATATAGCTCAAGTACCATATGAGAGTAGGAAAATGGAAAAAAAATAACAGCTACCATAGTATTACCTCTCAGAACACATCCATACCAAATAGATGATCCAGCTCCAACTTTGACATCCCCAATGATAGAAGCACTTGGGGCAACAAATGCATCCTTATCAACCGAAGGGACTTTGTCATACACATTCATAAGGGATCGATGCCTGGACACTGTCTAGAAACATTAGGAGCCTCGCTAGAGTGGTTCAAAGCAACTTTAAGCCCACATCATCTTAAATATTGACAAACATGCTAATTTGGGGGTAACTAAATGATAATATTGAACTTAAATGTGATCATAGACAAGTTATTTTACAAAAGAAAGAAGTTTCAATAGGAGAACGAAAGGATATATTAGTCCCTTAGTGTTTAACTGAAATGAAAGCAAATGAATGTCTTATGATACAAAAAAAATTATATATACATTATAGAGTGAAGTAGGGGCGGACCTAGAAATTTAATCAAACGGTGGCACCATTTGACTATAAAAAATATATGTTTAGATATTTTGCATAAAACCAATATCTCTTGATTTCGCATCTTGTTATTACAATTTTTTTTTAAACCAATAAATATGAAATTAAAAACTAAAAACAAGAAAATGAGGCTTACAAGTTTTGAACCCAAGACCTCATCTTTAAAAAGCAAGGAACTAACCAACACAACCAAGGTCCAAGGAATGTTTGTACTTTTGTTGCAGTTTAAAAATATATATGGTGGCACACATCAAACTAATAATGTGGTACTTTTCATGACCGTATATTTTTTTACACTGCTACAGTGGAACGAGACGGTGGCACGTGCCACCGTTGGCCCCCACTTAGGTCCGCCCATCAGTGAAGAAACCTAAGCATTTGCCAAATCAGATCAATGACACATCCGGATAAGCAGAAAATGTCATAGTTTGAAAGGTCAAGCACTTCTTTCCTATTGTTTTCTTGCAGCATCAGTTAGAATTATATGCTTATATGTATCTCAAATAGCAGTTCTCCAAATGGTCTAAACTCTAAACCATCAAGCAATTGCATACCATTGTCAAAAAATAAAATATGTTCTTGAAGTTTGTTCCAGAAGTTAAATTCAGATTAGTTAATTAGGGTTAAAAGATTAAATTTTTGATAACCATCAACCCTGTAAAAAGACCAGCATTTCATTTCTCAATTCGTAATTGAACATATATTCTGTAAAATAACATAAAAGCAATAAAATACACCTAATTCTGAACATATGATCACAAAATCAAACTTGTAGGTAGAAATCATAAAAGAGATTGAAATTAGGGTTTGGAGATGATTTGATTACATACGTTGCTCTTTGAAGTAGTTGTTGCCCTGGAGGCGAGAACCGAGACGATCCATGGCTTGTCCAGTTTCACGGATCCAAAATCCGACTGTGTATGCTGCTCTTCCTAGGGTTCCCATGGCGACCAAGATCAAATGATCCTTCACTGTATTTCGGCTCTAAAATTGAACCTGAAAATGCTCGGATGGTAAATGAGTTATCAAGAGTCCGGGCTTCGCACCGGATTATAAACTGTGACAGATTTTAGTTAATTACATTTTTGGTCCTTGTGGTTTGGTGATTTTAACACTCTGGGTCCATTTTTAAAATAATTATGGATTTGGTACCTGTGGTTTACATTTTATAACGCTTTGGGTCCATAATTTCTAACTCTGTTAATAATCTCTGTTAGGTGAATTATGTGAAGGGGTATTTTAGTCTTTTAATAGTTTTTCTATTTATTTATTAATTTTTTTTTCTTTTGATTTGATTCTTCATCTTCTTCCACCTAAGACCACCACCACCACCAACCATCCATCAACCCTACTAACACCCACCACCACCATCACCACCAACCACCAACCAACCCTACCAACACCAACCAACTATCACCACCCAACACCCCCACCACCCATCACATAGCACCACCACCATTACCACCACCAACACCAACTTGGAAGCTTTATCAGGACCTTCATCAAGCAAAAAAAAAAAATACATCAAGATGGATAAAAAAAGTGGAAGAACTGGGTTCATTTTTCTGATTTTAGGGATCCAATTTCTTCAAGCAATCTTGATGAACCCTAATTCGGCCCCTTCACAAGATCTGGGTTCATATTGTTGATTTTAGGAATCCAATTTCTTTTCTTCAATATTTGATTTGGGGTTTTTTTAATCGATTTGGTTCTGGGTTTTCTTCAAATCGGATCTTTCTTGATTTTTTGTTTGTTTCCGTAATCTTTAGATTCTGTTTTTGTTGAATACATCGAGACTTTGCATTAAATCCGACGAATACGATGGTGTATGCAGGTGGACCTGGGTGGCTTGTGGTGAAGACGTTCGCGGTGTCGTGGAGGTGGGCGGTTGGTGGCGGATGAAGAAGGTGGAGGCGGCGATGGTAATGAAAAATCAAGGTCTTTGTCCATTGGATGGTCTCAAATATGAAGCTGGTTGCCTTGGTTTTTAAAAGAAATGCTTCTTGGAAGATGAAGACGGGGGTGGGTGGGTGGTAATGGAGGTGGAGGCGCTGGAATAGGGTTTAGATTTAGGAAGATGAAGTTAAAAGATAAGGTTTTATTTTCTTTATTGATATAATAAAGTAATTACAATTTTGGTTCATTTGATTTAATTAAAAATTTTAAAATATATATAATGACAAAAATACCCCTTTATCTAACATGCTTAACGGAAAATTTTAACGGAGTTTGAAACTATGGACCCAAAGCGTTATAAAGTGTAAACCACAGATACCAAATCCGTAATTATTTTAAAAATGGACTCAAAGTGTTAAAACCATCAAACCACAGGGACCAAAAATGTAATTAACTCTAGATTTTATCATAAGTAGTAAGATAGATTTATATGGATTTACATGACGAACTTCATACATTGTGTTGTGAATTTAACTATATGCTACAATCAAAAATAGATATATGGTGTAGTTGTTGTCTATTTTACGTGACAGTTAGCATATAGATAATATGTGTGTAGGGGTTATATGTTAATGGTTATCTAAAATAAATAAAAAGATTTAATAATAAATAAAAAATATTAATTTTAAGAGATTTTAACCTAAAGCTTTAAAAAAAATATGATGTACTTACCAATAGTTTAATGAAAATTACTTGATTTTTTTTATTAAAGTTATAATAGTTTATAATTAACCAATAAAATAAAATATCATAATAAAATAAATAAATAAAGTAAAAGTAATAAAATGTGAATTATGTAATTTGAGAATAAAAAATATAAAGATGGTATACTAAAAGGACCAAATATGTATTTTAATCAAACAATTTTTTGGATTAATTAACTAACTTAATTTAACAAAGTTGGATGGAAGAATGAAAATGAAATAAAAAAACCCATAAGAATGAAAAAACAGTTTTTAAAAATCAATGACTGAAAACACTCTAAATATCAAACTATAGGGACCAAAGTCGTACTTTACTTCATATGTTTACTATTCATTTCGTTTTGTGTTTCATTTTATAGGGACCAAAGTTGTAATTTACTCCATATGTTTACTATCTATTTCACAAATTTCATTTTTTATTTTATTTTATAGAAACAAAAATTGCACTTTACTCAAAAAGTTTACTATTCACTTCATTTTGTGAATTTTCATTTTATAGGGACCTAAGTTGCACTTTACTCAAAAAGTTTATTATTTCATTTTGTGAATTTTTATTTTATAAGGACCAAAGTTGCACTTTACTCAAAAAATTTACTATTCACTTCATTTTGTAAATTGATTATAAGGGGATAATGTCCCTGTTAGCTATTTCATTTGGTTAAGGGGCCGTTTACTTGACACTTACCCGGTAAGTATTTATCGGGTCGATTTACCTTACAAAGAGAACATGAACATGACTAAAATCAGGAGCGGACGTATGCTTTGATTTGGGGGGTCAATTGACCCCCATAAGATCCCCACAAGAATTATAGTTTATATTATTTGTTTTGTATTTCACAAATATTTTAAGCTTTTGACCCCCAATTGTTTTTACATGACCCTTCAGCCTAATTCTAAACAAAACACTTAGGTTTATAAAAAGGTTGATAACTAAATTAAACTATAGACTATAAATTTAAATATGCAAAGTTATTAAAGAAGAGAGATATTAGTTGTTAGCATATTATAAAGTTTAGATTTAGATAAAAGTCTTGATAAAAGTAGTATGTATTGATATTATCTACTGATACATAATCTCTTTATTATTAAGTTAATTACAAGTAATTATTGTATATTTATATATAATTTTTTTAAACTCTTTGAATTTAATAAACTAACCAATAAACATGTTTACATTAAAGGAAATTAATGAGCCATACTAATACAATAAAATACTAGATGATTGTTTTTATAAAAAAAAGTAGTCCATTAGAATTTAAATAGATTACATCTTTATTTTTAACTCCAAAATATTTACTACTAATTGTTGGGTTAGTGTTTTTTGTTAATGTCTGCTAATTGTTAAGTTGTTAACTTTTTAGGACTAAACGTTAATTGTTTTATTATTTCGCTAAGAAAACAAAAAAGATGTTGCAAAAGAAATTGTTATATTAATTTGTTAGGAAAATGATAAGAAAATTGTAAAGAAAACTATCAATATTTGGAACCAACAATGACAATTGAATTCTCATAATTATTGTATTTAAATTCCGACCCCCTTAACCAAAATTTCTGGATCCGCTTCTGACTAGAATCTTACCCGATAAGAGCGATAAGATTTGGGTCAGATTATTTGGTTTTAAGGTTTTACTATTTCAGTTATCATTTTTAGTTAATGGTGGATCTCCAGAGAAAACAAGTCTTGAAGAGAAGGGTAAGAAAAGGATTTTCTTTATTACTTCGACCCTAATTAGAGATGGAAATCCGGTCCAAATCAGGCCCGAGCTCGTCAATTAGCCCGCTCCGACCAAAAGCGTGGCCCGACCAAAGCTCGGATTAGGCCCTTCAAATCAAGCCCGAACCAGGCTTTGAAGGCACGGTTCAAGACCCGGATCCGGCCCGGCCCGGTGGCAACTATAATAAATGTATTCTTTTAGTATATTTGTTTTATATAATTTAGTTTAATGTATTAATATTGAGTTATGATTTTGATGTATCTTAAATTATCGAAATTATAATAAATGCATAATTTTAGTTTATTTGTTTTATATAATTTTGTTTTAGTGGTTTAAAATAAATTTGTTTATGATTTAGTTCTATAAAATAAATTTAGTTTATAGTTTAGACTTTAGATTTATACAATAAAATTTAGTTTACATTTTAGATTAATAGATTTATAAAATTAATGTAGTTTTATATGTTAGAAAAAAGAAAAAATAATTGGTCCTCCAAGGCCCGGTTAAGGCCCAGCCCCCATTATCTAGGCTTTTTACACATAGGCCGGTCTCGGATATAAGGCTCAAGGCCTGGCCTGAGCCCGGCTGAGGTCCGATCCATGGAATAGTGGTAAAAGCCCGGTCTTTGCGCGGTCCGGTTAAGGCCCAGCCCAGCCCCACTTTTGCCCACCTCTAACCCTATTCGACAATCAATTAACCAGATACGCAAGGTCAAATTCTTAAAACACAATTTATAGGTGAACATGATATTAAAAATAATCAAATGTCTACATCTTTTTTTCTTACAGTTCTTACCTTAACTCATATGACATTCTTTCGTCTTTTCGTCAAAACAAATAAATATTATTTTATTTTTATATAAAGTTAATTACATATTTGGTTCTTGTAATTTGTTGGGTTTTATGAAAATGGTCCCTACATTTCATTTACTGTAAATTAGGACCCGTCGTATGTAGTTTTGAAAGAAGTTGGCCCCTCATTCTAAGGGGGAGTTTAGTTCGCAGAATAATTTTCTGAAAGAATGAAATTTGTCAAAAGAAATTGGAATTTGTTAGGAATTGGAACGGAATGTTATCAGGTTTGGCCAACTGCTTGACTAACAAAAATGAAATAAAATCTGTTAAAAGAACTGGAATCTGTCTGTTTGGTTAATAAAATCTAGGTTTGGAATTGGAATGAAATGATGACAAATGACCAAAATACTTTTTTATGTTTTTAAAAAAATACTAATAAAATATCATTTAATAATGTTGAACAGTAGTGATGGCCAGTGGTGGTGGTCGAAGGTGATGGTGGCCGGTAGCGATGGTGGTGGTTGATAGTGGCGGGAGGTAGTGGTTGTCGGTGGTGGTGGTTGTTAACGTTGGCGACGGCTAGTAGGGGTGAGCATGGTTCGGTTTGGTGCAGTTTTTGGTCAAAACCAAACCAAAAACCGAGTCGTTCGGTTTTTGGACATCCAAATCGTTCGGCTTTCGATCTTTTTTTTGTGGTTCGGTTTTTCCGTTGTGGTTTGGTTTTAAAACTGAATTGTTGAAATGGTTCGGTCTTCGATTCTCAGGTTTTGGTTTTCCATCTTTTTAAGTTGTCGGTTTCTTTAATTTTTCAAATATCATGTTTGAATTCTTAAAAACAATTCACTGATTCTATCTATATATAATAAAAGAGTAACTGGGTGCTACGTGTCTGCTCTCATGAGCCGAAATCTGTATTTTCCCGCTTAAACTTGAACCTGGACGCATTTTTCACTTTCAGTTCGTTTACGCCTATATGACTGACACGTGACATCTTATCTAATAAATTTCAATAATTTCTTTTATTTGTTCAAAATATAAAATATATTAAGATAACCCCAATGGGGCAGCCTACCGGTTAAGGCTTGGTGTTGGGGAAAAACCCACCCAAGTTCGAATCCGGGGGTGAGCAACCAAGGGCCACTGAGTGTTAATCCCAAGGGAGCATGATTTAGCTCTCGGTAAAAATTGCCAAGGATGTAATCTGGCCAAAGTCCAGGTGAACCTTCAAAAAAAAAAAAAAAATATATTAAGATAATTATTCACATCTGTATCTATCTATTTATTTGAATATATATCAAAATAATTATTAAGTTTTAACAAAATTATTTTAGCTAATTAATTTTATTTTGAGATTGTTTAAGTTAATATTTGCATTGCATATAAACTAATAAAAAGATTATCTATTGAAGTACTTAATAGCTTAAGATGTTTTGCGCTGCATCGCGCGCGTACGTATCTAGTATATAATATAAAATCAAAAATTACATGTATATATCATCAATTCACAACTTGTAAATGTAAGGACTACAAAACTTCTACCAATAACAAAATACAAATCCAAAATATCAAGGTTAAATAAGAAGTGTTCAATTTTTGAAAGATGATGGTGAAATTTAGAAATTATATATATAGTATTTTATATCAAAAAAATGAATTAATAGAATATATCGGTCCGGTTCGGTTTTGGTTCGGTTTTTCGGTTAACCGCTAGTTTCGGTTCGGTTATTTTTCGATTATTTTGACAAAACCGAAACCGAACTATTTGGTTTTTTGGTTTCTCGGTTTTTTGTTCGTTTTTTGCTCACCCTTAGTAGCCGGTGACGGGGTCCAGAGGGAGCGGTGGCTGTAGGCGGTGGTCGAAGGCGACGAGGGCGGGGGTCGAAGACTGCGGTGGCCGGTGGGTGTAGGGTCTGGTGGGGGTGGCCGGAGGTGGGTGCGGTGGCTAGTGGCGGCCGAAGGGGGCGATGGTCGGAAGTGGTGGTGGCTAGAGGCAATGCTGACTGGAGGTGGTGGTGGCGGATGGTAGTCGGATGAGGGCATTTTTGTCATTAACAAAAGATTGGAAAGAATGGAATTCAATTCCATCTCATTTGAGAAATAATAGGCAAATCCACAAGTGAAAGAATTCATAGAATTAAATTTCATTTTCCTAGGCAACCAAACAACATGAAAAAATTTGGCCAATGGAATTAATCATTCCAATTCTACCATATTCAGGCGGATTCTAGCGAACCAAACACCCCCTAAAGGTCATCCAAAACATCCATAATGAGGGTACCCTCATCATTTTTCCTTTTTCTTTATTTTAAAGTTAGTTTTTCTACTCGTTTGCCTCTTTGTATAAACCCCAACTTTATGGATAACTTTGTAATCTACCCTCTTTGTTCTCTATCTCTTTGTTCATATATGAACTCGTGATTGATATATAAATTACATAGGTTCATATAAATCTGTTAAAATTGTTGATATATGAATTACGTACGTTCATATGTAACATATACCTTATATATAAAACAGTTAAAAATAGTTGATATGTGAATTACGCATATTCATATATAAACGTTGTAAACAACACGGTATTTTTATTCATTATGACAAATTTATCTAGATAAACAGATTTATACATACAAGACTAAATAAAAAAATTTGATAAATAACCCCTAACTCGTGCTTAGATGATTTTTAATTCTATCGAATTCGATCATATAAAAGGTCCAAATATCTTCAAACCAGATACATTAAATTAAGGCATCATGTCAAAATTGATTTAAATATGTACATACTATATTTATGTATTAATATTATTACACTCTTAAAGAAAATTACATATTTTTAAATATTTACTATCGAAGTCCCTTATAGTTTACATCAACTCAGTAACCAAAATAACACCAAACTCTTAAATACCACATAGGAACACATGTCAGAAACTCTTTTATGAAACATTAAAATGCGTTAAGGAATTCAGCTCAAGCTCCAATGCTGTTAGCAACAACGTGGTGATTGGTGTTGTCGATGTGTTTTTTGGCAACATGAAATTGTGCAGCATATCTGAACGGTGTTTCGGATGCTATCACAGGTGGTTCATTCAAAAACGCCCAACTACTATTAATCCACCTGCACATAACCCCAATACCAAATACCAATTTAAATAATCATATCGATAAGCATATGTATAAAATTTGGAAATATTAGATTAGGACAAAAGATTTATTATATGAATCATGGAATATTTGGTATAAAAAATTGAATAAAAAGGACAATATATAATCTAAATGATAAATAATAATAAATTACCAGCCATTCTTCTCAAAAAGTTTCTCTCCTTTTTCTTCTTCGCCTTCTTCTGCAATTTCAATAATGGGATTTCCCTTTGCAATTGGAAAAGAATTTGATCTTTTGTATGTCTTTTCAGCCTCATTTTTCTGTGACAAAATAATCGTATTTGTTAAAATACTATTAACATTGTAACTATTTGAATCCATGACATAGGGAGCGTTTGGTTGGAGATATTCCATGATAAGGAATGAGAATGATAACGGATATTGTTGCTTGGACTGATATTATATAATGAAATCATTCATACAGATCCATTAATTTCAATTAGTGACCAAATTGGGAGAATGAAAATTTTATTTCTATTAGTTACTTTTTCCCGTATGTCAATCCATCTCTTGATGTTAAATGAAACATTTTCATATTTTCAAGTTATAAAAATATATTTTTATAATATGAAACAATTTTCATTAATTATATTGAATTAACTAATAAACATCAATATAATACTCATTTTTTTATTCTTATTTTACTGCATATCCATTTTCATTTTCATTCCCAAAATTAAACCAAACATCCCTTAATTTCTCTTGAAAAGGTCGCACTATATTTAGTGGTGCACAAAAGAGTTCAAGTTGAAAATCCAAGTCTAGGCAATGCTACAAAAAAAAAAATTGACCTAAATAATGCCCTACCACGCCTAATTAATCCCCCAAGAAATCCAAAAATTCTGTAAAAGCCTAACAAGGCCTTTTTTAACTCCAAAACCTCATCTAGGCCTAAAATTCCCCTTTTTATGCTTACGGAAAATGGGTTTGAAAAGTTGTCCCTTGTCATTTCTACTTACATCTATATATTTACTTACACTTTGACCTTCAATTTTATAAAATAAATAAATTAAATAAAGCTAACCTCGTTTCCCATCGAAAATGTGTGAGAAGATTTAAGAACATTGTGTGCTTCCTCTTCGTTTTTCTTCGTTTTCCAGTAAGTTGCGATTTCTTCCTTCATCATGGACTTGTTCCTATCCAATTTCGCTAAAACAATAACCGAGAATACCCATAATTTAATAACTCGTTAATAGACTCGCCCTTGTATAAATAAACTAGCTTGTTTAATACCAAAACCACTTATGATTTATCATGCTTTGGCCACTTGCTAATTGTTGCTGCCAATAGCTCTTAACTTGTTTAGCAACAAAGTTCGTCTATAGATAATTATAGATTTACCGCATTTTTAGCACACAAAAAATTGTTACGTTATTTTAGTAGTAATCTTTGCTCTTGAATGAGACATAAGTCCAACATTACATACAATGCAACTATCATTTGTTGATTATTACATACTCAAATAAAACATCAATGAATTTGATCATAATCGAATACAAATTTTTTTAAATAGAGACATCTTTTAATTGTAACGTGAAAGTTGGTTGTGTTTCAAAAGAAAGGTGACAAGTTGGATTTTTTACAACTCTTGATTTCGACCATCTTTAAAAAATAAATACAAAAAATAAAAACTATTAAAAAGCTCGTTAGATATGAATCTTATTAAGAGCAAGATCAGGAACACTTAAAAACCAACCCGGTTTGCCTTTAACTTATGATATAATCGTAGCTTACAAAGTATATATATATATATATATATAGAGTTATAGACACGAAAAGATTACAATAACATATTTTAAAAACGTAATTTGTTTTTATTACGATGAAATCATAAAACAACAAGCCGATATCACGTTTGTATCATAAAAGATTCGCTTCCGAATCTGATTTATCAGTAATCTTTGTTGCAACTAGTATTTAAATCATTAAACTAACTTATTGAACTATTTATAGAGAGTTCATTTTGATTTTTTAACAATCAAAGTAGTTAAAATATACAACTTTTAATGCATAACGTACAAAATAATACTTACTGGATTTAGTAGGTGAGTCCCAACCCGCCATTAAAGAGCCCATTTCTTCTCAAACCTTGAAAACTATTCGAAATTATTTTGTTGGTGGTAGTGGTGTGTTGTCACTAGATACATATATGATATATATATAGTATTATATATTTTAGGATATGGTTTAAATCTTGAAAGCGATCATGGCGGCTAGTGTCAAATAACTTATAGTATATTTTTATCCTTTTATCTTTTTATCATTTGATCTTATCTTGAAGTTAATTTAAATAAACAAACATCAAATATATGTTAACCTGATTTATCTTCTAGTGCATATATTTCTATCTTACCTGTTTAATTATTTAGGTGGTTAATTTAATATAGGACAAATTTACAAACTTCTTTTAAAAAGATATTTTAATGATCTATATTTACAAAACAATTATTACATATCTATAAACGAAAAAAAAAAGTGTTAAGTAAACATGAATAATAAACTCTTTCAATTTCATGTCCTTTTATTCATTGCCTTTCGAAAATAAATGGATTGTTACATCTTATTTCGGTGTATGTGTATCACATTCTAAATTTCTAGTGTACATTTATACACATCCGATAACCATTATTTATGTTAACCTTAAGTTCTCATTGAAACCAATCCATGTATTTATATGGTTAAGGTTTATCTAGTAACCGTCATATTAACATTTTGATAGTAAAAAAAATATGTTTAGAGCATGCATTTTTAAATAGAGAAATTGATTATTTTAGCCAATTAAAATGACTAACACCTCTTAACTATTTTCTTCCTAAACACACTAAAATAGACACGAACTCTCTTATTTGATGTCCCAAATTGGCTAACAGTCTTCCTCTTTTCCAGCAACCTCCGCTAATATATATATATATATATATATAGAGAGAGAGAGAGAGAGAGAAATGTTTAAATGTGAACCACTTTTTGGTTGTGAACGTGAGGACAGCCCAGAGCGCGCCACGTGACAATCTGAAAAAATTTCGACTTAGTGTTATTCATACTGAATAACGCTATCATTCAGACCGAAGAAAATGTTATTCAATATGCATAAGGCTTAGTCGCACTCTGACGCGGGCGGGTTAGCCGCGTGTCAAGGCTTATTCAGTCTGAATAACGCTTTATTCAGTCTGAATAACGCTTTATTCAGTATGAATAACACTGACCCGCAGATTTATTCAAACTGAATAAGCCTTGACCCGCGGATGTCAGATTGCCACGTGTCGCACTCTGGGTTGTCCTCACGTTCACAACCAAAAAGTGGTTCACATTTGAACCCACCTATATATATAGGGAGAGAGAGAGAGAGAGAGAGAGAGAGAGAGAGAGAGAGAGAGAGAGAGAAAGGTTCAAATGAGAAGTGCTAAAAAAAATACGAAGTAAAGAAGTGATTCCCACCATTCATCCGGTCAATAAATGCGGCTTTGACCGGGTTTCATCCTTTAATAATCTTTACCCTCCCATAAAATAACTAAAGTAATTAAAAAAAATTAAAATGTCTCTATAAATTACATTTTTAAATAAGAATTTACCATGGTTCTAAATAACTCGTTATGGCTTCGTTATGACGCGATATGGCGTCAAGGCTAGGGGTCGTCGCCACGTTAACCCCTATGGCTCCACTCTAAGGCTTGACTTGCATTGTAACGCGTTATGACACGTTACGGTGCGTTATGGCACGTTACAACGACTTCTTTTGTAAGGTTTGGGTTTATTTTTTATATATACCTTAAGGGATTAATGATAACTATGTATAAGGCTTAAGACTTAAATAACATAAAAAGAGAACATTAAGACTAAAACCATAAATAGGTAAATACTTAATCTCCATTGCATACATGGATAATCGAAAATGAATTTTTTGAGGATTGAAGAAAGTAGTGACTACATATTCATGACATTAATTCCGATTTTGCATTGTTGATATTATTTTTTACAAGTTCTATATATTCTGTATCAATGATAACTATGTACGAATATTTGTGTATCCTACTTTAAGGCCCGCCTTAAAAAACGCTGTGGCTTCGCCATAACTCATAAGGCTTGAAGTTTGACCTTGTTACCATGCCTCACCTCACGTCTTTTAGAACCTTGGAATTTACATAACTATTTTGTATGTAGGATGGATAAAGTATATATTGATGGTGATAGCCATACAATTTGGATATTTCTATGGGCGGTTCCTCTTTCCAGCACACAGGATGCATAGAAAATCAGATATTTGAATATGTCTGGTTTTCTTAAGCCTAAATCAATAAATCGACTTAATTTTTAAATCAACTAAAAATAATTATCTACGTTATTGGTTATAAGTCTATTTTTATTTACTTATGCCCGACGGATTATTTACACCAGAATTTGAATGCAATTTCATAACTAATAGATTTAGAAATCCCGTGGAGACGAATGCCATTTCAAATCCAAATGATGGAATCCAATTGCTCTAATCCTATCTCTTTCATCAAATTTGCTCTAATCCCTCTATGATCTTACTGAAACAAACAAATTATTTATAAAATACTAAATTTTATTTCAAATCTTACAAACCGCACAAGATATATAAAATAATGAAGTTCCATCAAAAACATTATGTAAAACCAAACAGATACTTAGGGTTATTTTGACCGCTAGATTTAGGGATAGGGTTAAATATGATTTAACCTTTAAACTTTATACTTAAAAATGGTTTAACCCCTAAATTTTTTTAATGAATTTTTTAGTCACTAAACTTATTATAATGAATATTTTAATATCTAAACTTGTTATAATTAATTGTTTTAGCCACTTGACCTGCTACAACAAGTTACTACACTTTTAAAATCTTTAATCCTAAACTTATGAATAAAATATGATTTAATTCTTAAACATTTTATTTAAAAATAGTTTAACTATTAAACTTTTTTAATGATTGTTACAATACTTAAACTTTTTATTGTATTTGATTAAATACCTAAACTTGTTGAACCTAATTATTTTTATCCATAACATAATTCAATACAACATTCTACCGGCTAAACCCGTTAACATCCATTCACGATTGGAAAAATTCTACATTCATTCCTCTGCAGTCCAATACAGTTTGCAACTCGATCAAATCGATCTTCTTCGCCAATAATCTCTTCCTAAACTCGCTGGTACATTTTGATTTGATTTCATTTATGTCATTAATGTGCTTGATTTGTTGTGCATTTGATGTTCATTGGTAATCTACACATTAAATTTTAGGTAAATTTGCATCACGATGAACACAGAGTCACAAAGCGTCTTATGCTTATTATTTTTTTTGTTAAATTTTTGGTAAATCTGATTCATTAGTCTATTGTTGCTTCATACCTTAAATTTTATTGGTTACATCCGATCAAGGATATGAAGATCAAGAAATGCAAATTAGAGATATTTAAGATCATGTGTTTTGAAAGTACTTCAAACTAGGGTTAAACATTCATTAAAGATCAAAAAATAATTTGGTTAAACAAGTGTAGATATTTAATCAAATACTATAAAAAGTTTGAGGATTATATCATTCATCAAAAAGTTTAGGGGTTAAACAATTTTAAAATAAAAAGTTTAGGAGTTAAACCATTTTAAAATAAAAAGTTTAGGAGTTAAACAATTTTAAAATAAAAAGTTTAAAGCTTAAATCACATTTTATCAATAAGTTTACGGACTAAAGTGATTTTTAAAAGTGTAATAGCCTGCTATAGCAGGTCATCTGGCTAAAACAATTAATTATAACAAGTTTAGGGATTAAAACATTAATGATAATAAGTTTAAGGATTAAACATTCTTTTAAAAAAGTTTAAGAGTTAAACCATTTTTAAGCATAAAGTTTAGGGGTTCAATCGTATTTTACCCTTTAAGGATATGTCGAGGCGACTATTTATATTTATTTTCCAATTATCTTTAATCTGTATTTTTCATAGATTGTCCATAATCTTTCTGTGAATTTATATTTTATTCATAGATCTTCGACGTTATAGAAAAAGATCAGGAAAGCCATAAAAAACGTAGTATGCCAATGAACCATCGGTGTTCCATTAGAGACCACCGATCGATATAGTCATCAATAATCCTATGGTTGATGGAAATTTCATGTCTAGCAAGGGAATCTGCACCAAAACTTATTAATTAACTAGATACGTATCCGCGCGCATTGCAGCGCGAAAAAACTGAAAAATATACATAAATTTACATTAACAATTGAATTTGATGTATAATATTCAAGGTCAAGTGATCAAAAAACTGAAAAATATTCGCTCGATAGTGGTCTGCAAACTCATAACATTTGAGTTTATTTTGAAGATTTTGATTCGATGATTATATAGGTATAATTTGTTTTAAAAAAAAACATTTCAAGAACTTTTGAAATATTTGTTAAAAATATTTGACAATTAAAAAGATGAAAATTTTAAATTTCAATATTAAATTAAATATTAGAAAAATAATATCTATAAATTAAAAATAATATAATAAAATTAAAAAATATTCAATATTAGACTCATTTTGAAGGTATTGTCGACACAATTATAACGATATAGTTTATTGAAAGGAAAATCAAAAATTTTAATACATTTTAGTTCATATATATTATTTATGTTAATATGATAAGATGTAAAGTGAAAAATGAAAAATGAAAAACGAAAAACTAAGAGATAAAAAAATAATTTAATCAAGTAATTCTAAGGATAGAAATGTAAATTATAAAATTGAAATTAATAAATTAATAATAAATTGATGTAGGTTAATTTTGGAAGATATTTTTTTTTTCATAATTTACGATATTAAAAAAGTAGGAAAAAAATAAGAAATACATGAAATATACATGATGATATCATCAAATGATGTATTTTTCTAATTGGTCAATCAAACAACTCAATTTAAGCATTGATGGTGTCAATGAAAACCCTCTTTTAATAGATAGTATAGATGGTCGTACGCAAAAACCCTCACGCTAGGTGTTCATTAGTTGACATCCAATGAATGTTAGGGTTACCGAACCGGTCTAATCATTCATTGGATGTTAAAAAATTTCAATCGAACTGATACAGTTATCGAATGGATGATTGGATCGGTTATATTTCCTCGAATTGATATTCTTATTGAATATCCATTAGATTGGATTGGATCCAACCAATATTAATTGGATGGGAGTGGATTCATCCAACGTCCAATAAACGATTAATTGTTTTATTATTATTATTATTATCATTATTATTACTATTATTATTATGTCAAGTATTAATAGTCCTTAAAAAAACTATTAGTCGGATAAGTAGTTGGATGATGTTCGTGTTACGAATTATGTGCAGAGTTGACAAACCAAGTGATTACACATCCAATGTTACAAGACACTTGAGGGTCACACCTGTGAGGACCTATAAGTCGAACAAGTTAGATGAAACCCCGAAATGGAGAGTTAGAATTTATAATAGTGTATTATAAATCAGTTGGGTAATTTCAGTCAGAATTACCGAAGTTGGAGGATTATTAATTAATTAGGATATTATATATTTATTAAGATAAATAAATATATAATAGTTAATTAATAAAGATTTTATATATATATATAAATCATAATTATCGTATGCAAATTCTTTTCCAGCTAATTAAAAAGGAAAGGATTTGAGATAATTATAATAAGGAAACTAGATTCCCTACAAACTGTATTTTTCCTCCATATAAATAAGGGTTATGGGTTAAGGAAAAATCTAAGCTTTTCAATTAAGAAAACCAGTTATCAGTTTCCTCCTCCCTCTCTCCCAAAAGCCGACGCCGACCTCCCCTCCCCTCTCGTCGGATTTCGTTTTTGTGTGTTCGGGTTTCGTACAGTCCTACTAGAGGGACGTTCGCTGGTCGATCATTGGTGGATCTATTCTCAAGCAACCAGGTAAATTGATCTAAACCAAACCAATAGGATTAAAACTATAACGATTAAAAGATCATTAGGCTTAATGGGTTTTTAGCTTTTATCGCTTCCGCACAAATAAGATCAAAACAGCGTATTTTGATCACATAGGTTTTATCAGTTTGATTAACCTATGAGGTATATCAAACCAGCGAGGTTTTGATAGATCTGAGATAATCCTCAAATCAGTTTGAGCTGAGGATATCCGACAAAAACCCAACAGTGGTATCAGAGCCATTGTTAATAGTCGTTTTAGTTTTATCAGTTTTATCTGCTTTCGTGAGATCCGTTAAAATTGTTATTTAACAAGTTTAAAAATCTGATTTTTATTTTAATTGTTTTAGCATATCAATCTTTATAAAAATCTGATTTTTATGATCTACGTGTAAATTTTGGATTTTATTGTTTCAATTGTTGTTCATACGAAAAAAACCCGGAAAAACCATCACCAGATTGGTAATGGCTGCACCACCACCGCACCACCAGCGTGGTGGTGGCGGCGTTGGTTGTCGACCCAAACACCGGCCAAGACCACCGGCCTGGTAGGAATGGTGGTGGCCGTGGGTGAAACACCACCAGATCGGTGGTAAGGGGACAAAACCGCAACCACCAGAAGCTGCGATAGCAGCGGTGGACGGCGGTGGTCCGTTAATCGCCGGCCAGTGGCGATGGTGGCATCGTATGGTGGCGTGTGGTGGCAGACGGCGGCTGATTGAACCATCGCTAAGCCAAAAACCACCATGATGGTGGTGATGGCGTTAATTCCGATTGCCGAACGGATCACCACCAGATTGGTGGTGACCGATGGCGTTGAAAGGCGATGACGGCGTCTGGGGTTCGCAATCACAAGCGGGGTTGGTGGCCGACGGATGTTTAGTCGACCATTGCGATAAGGCGGTGGCGGCGAGGCCACACCGCAACCACCAGAAACCGCGTTGGCGGTGGTGGATGGCGGTGTTCTTGACCATCGACAACGGTTCTCATAATCGCCGGCCAAAACCGCAGCTAGCGGTGGCGGCAGACGCCTGGCCAAAACCACCGTGATGGTGGCGGCGGTGTTCTCGACCACCAGAAACACTTTGGTGGTGGTGGTGCGTAGCGTTGTTAGTAACGAGAGAAAACAACCAACCACCGCCGGCTGCCCTAAAGCCAAGCAAAGGCGGTGACGTTAATCGCCGCCAGACCAACCACCACTGGCTGCCTCACGGCCACGCCTAGTGGTGGTGGTGATCGACGGTACCGCAGTCGATCAAGACCCGCACCTCGGTCGGCCGTAGCCGGATTGTGGATAGGCCACGGCAACACCACCAGCGTGGTGGTGACAGCCTTTTGCGGTGATCGATGGTGGCCACAACCGCACCACAGCATCGTGGTGGCGGTTCGGGAAAATCAACCAACAGCCGGATCGCCAAGACGGTGGGGCCGTGCGATAGTCGAATTGCACCAAACCTAAGTTTTTTGTTTTTGGGCCTAGTTACGTTATCCAGGCCCAAGGCCCAGTTCTTTGGACCAAGTGATGGCCCAAAAGAGTTCGTTTGGTTTTAAGCTTTCTTATCCAGAAATTAATTTTGTTGAATTTATTCAAACCAGTTGAGTTGTTTTCGGTTTTGATAAGAAATTATTTTCACCGTAGGCCTAATTTTATGTTTTTACTATTTAATTAAAACACTAAGGCCAGTATTTAAAATTGTTTGGTAAAACCCGGTTTGATATAACTTTGGATAAAAGGATTTTTCCTCTTACAAATCAATTTTATTTATAAAAGGAATATATTTATAAAACTAATTTTAATTTCGATTTATAAAACTATTGTTTTATGAATCAGTTTAAAACTAAGTTTTACAATAATTGAGACAAGATAATTTTGACGGATCCAGGTTTATTTATCGTAATTATAATATTGTTTATTTATATAATTGCGTGATTGCTTGAGTTCTATATATGGTTTTCAGTATGATTATGCATATATGTGTATGTTGTAGTATTTGCCAACTTAGACCCTTGACATGTTTACGGGGAGGCCTGCGTGCCATTTACAACCCCTTATGTAATAATGACCTTAGGATAGAAAATTTTCTCTTTTCGATGACGAGGCTAGTGGGAGCTACTAAAATTCTTCATCCTACCGGAGTACTAACGAAACACGGCAAGGCCAGTGGGAGCTACGCGAGTTTTGAAGCCTTTAGTATAATAGGTCATTATTGGTCCATAGGAAACGTTGGCAAAAACTATAACAGGCTACTATGTGATTGATTGCATGATTGATTAAATATTTGTGATATCTTGCATGTTGATAGTTTTAAATAGAGTTGTTACTTTAAAACTAGTTTATATCACAAAAGGAGTATAGGTTTTAGTTTTCGTTAAACTTTTCAAAACAATAGTTTTTGATTTAAAAACCTATAGGTGATTGTTATAATAAAAAGGCAAGTTGACAAAAACAGTTAGTTTTAATCAACTAGATGTGCTGTTAAAACAGTTAGTTTTAATTAGCAAGTAATTTTAGAACAATTGGTTTTAAAATTACATGTATGTTTGAAACAGTTAGTTTAAAACATAAGTAGCCTTTATAACAATCAGTTTTTTCAAAAAAGCCTGGAAATAAAGTTTTTCAAAACCCCGAAAATCATAGATCAGTAGTGCAACCCATCTAGGGGCACCTTCGGCGTAAAGTACATAGGCGTTGTAAGTGATCACACATTCAACGTCGGTGTTCAAACTGAAGCTGAAGGGGTTACATAACTCTGCGAATTATCTCCGGGTGGTACCGGCCAGAGTATAGTGATCAGGTCCCAAAATGGTGAGATCTGTTTTGGTACTATAATGTTCACCGGGTGGTACCGGGCCAAAAAGCACTTAGAGGGACTAAAACATGCACAGGTAGTTGCTATAAGTCCCGAAAAGATCTAGGAGTCATGTCAGCTAGACATGATTGGTAAAAGTCCTTACCTACCGAAATAAATACGGGTCTGGTGGAGCAAGAACATTACGCACATCAGGACGTATGAAATAAGGATCCTAGTCCAATAAATTGATCATTTAAGGGTTTATTGATATTTTATTGGAAATTAGTCTATTTACAGTTGCTAAGACCAAAAGTTTTATTTTGTGTAGATGGCAAGCACTGTTACCAGCACTAATAATCTTTCCCTCCGATCTATCCTAGAGAAGGATAAACTGACCGACCCTAACTTTCTCGACTGGGAGCGCAATCTGATGATTGTGCTCAGATATGAGAGAAAGTGGTATGTGCTTGAAGAGCCACTTGGGGAGGCACCTCCGGCAAACGCTCCGGCTGCTGCCAGAAATGCCCACAAGAAGCACTCGGATGATCTCCTTGATGTCGCCTGTCTAATGTTAGCAACTATGAGCCCAGATCTGCAAGCAGGGCTCATAAATACAAATGCTTACGACATGATCCGCCAGCTGAGGGACATGTTTCAGACTCAAGCTCGTACAGAACGCTACGATGCCACCAAAGCATTCAATGAGTGCAAGATGGTAAGAGGGACATCAGTAAGTGACCATGTCATGAAAATGAAACGGCACTTAGATCATCTGGAGAGGCTAGGTCATCTCGTTCCGTTGCAGCTAGCAACAGACACCATACTCAATTCACTGTCAGAAGACTACAGGCCTTTCGTAGTCAATTACAATATGAATAACATGGAGAAAACAATAGCAGAATTGCACTCCATGCTAAAGACAGCTGAACTGAATATGGGGAACAAGAACAAGACTAAGGATGTCTTGATGGTGAAAGACGGAGGGGTGAAAAAGAAGAATGGGCAAGCTAGCACCAGTAAAGGAAAGGGACCAGTCCAGGCCATCCAGAGTGCACCCAAGAAAGGCAAAGGCAAGGGCAAGGGCAAGAAGGTTAAGCCAAACAAAGCTAGGACCGAGAATCGCTGCTTTATATGCAATGAGATCGGTCATTGGAGGCAAAACTGCCCTAAGCGTCATGAAGCAGGTATGTAAACCTCAGAAAATTTATGATTGCTTTATTTTGTCACTTCTTACTTGTTAGCTTACAAGTATACTGATACCTAGAGCAAATGATTATTGCAGGAGGTCAGAAATGAAGTGAAGTGCCCAGGAGTTGCCGAGGATCTTAAGTACGAGATGATTTAAGTCAAGACATTTTTGAATTTATAGTTTTAAAACAGTTATTTTTGGGGGTTTATGTTTTAAACATTTTTGGATAATTATATTTTATAATTTCATGGTTTTATTTTCAAAAGTTATTGTCTTGACACAGAAATATCTAATTGTACCTGATATTCTTATATCTGTAAGATCCTAGTTGATGCCTGTTATAATTACTTTAATGAAATTGAAGTAATTTGTATAAAAACTATCAAAACACACGAGATTCTATAGGAATGTGTTTTGAGAATAAAACATTTATGAATAATAGTTTTGTGATCAAAAGGGAGAATTTAAGATATTAACTCAGATAGCGTTAATAACAGCATTTATAAAACTAGAAAGATTCCAAGTTCTGGAATTAGGATTTGACCAAATCCAGTTAAGCTTTATAAAAGAAATTCTCAAGAACTAACTAATCAAGATTGATCAAGTTTTATTCAAATGTTTTTAAAAGGAGAATTTAGGATATTAACTCAGATGGCGTTAATAACAGTATTTATGAAACTAGAAGGATTCCAAGGTTTGGAATTAGGATTTGACCAAATCCAGTTGAGTTTCATAAAAAGGAAAATTCTCAAAGTTCATTACTTGAAATTAGGATTGACTAATCAAAGTTTTGACTAAGTCAATAGTAAATTTTGAGTAATAGTTAGTTTTTATGCAAGTAAGTGGGAGCCCAATTTATTCTCTATCTAGTCTGAGATAAAAGAATAAAAGATATAATTATTGATATATCTCGGAATTCATAAATCCAGGTAGGATAAGAATTCATAAGATATAATTTACCCTTTTAGTTAAAAGGATAAAAGTTTCAAGACCCATGAAACAAAGGTCGTAACTGACTTAAAAATCAATAATTAAAAGTGTTGGATTAAAATATAGGATTCCAGTAGATTTGCCAGTATTGCAAATGGAATCGGATTTCAGGTAGAAATCATTCATCTACACAGCAACTAAGGAAAGTTGCAGTTTTACATATTCAGGAACTGGAAGTTAGTCCAGGTCTCCAAGTTCATGGAATATGATAAAAGTCTAGTTATTGTTCTTATAAGGTGTTTGCAGAACAATAATTAGCAGATACAAGTAGATCGTATGAACAGACTTGTATTTTTGGTTATCACTTTGATTAAAATGGTAAACTTTAATCAAATGGTTTAAACTAAAGATGGGTGATACTTTATTTTAGACCAGTATCTAACAAACGTTAAATAGACATTATGAAAGTTGTTAAAGAAAAGACATTCAATCTTGTTATTATTACAGCGTGTAATATGGACTATACAAAATTGATTTCTTTATCACCTTCACATTTTTTGCATGTTTTTAATATATCCAGGAATGAAATCAGTCTCCGTTTTTCATTCAAAATCTGTCCGTGACAACTTGTCATTGTGGGAGCATGATAAGGTGTTAAAGTCATTGTGAACTTTTAGGTAGTTATGATCAGTTGCTGAGTAACAGCTACAAGTGTTGTAGACTAAAAGTTGCACAGATATTTGATAGAGTAGCAAATATCGGACGTGATCCGTGGTTGAGATTACTTCTTGGAAACAGTCATAAGTAAATCTCACAGTGGTTGTCCCTATCACCTGAGGTATCTGATTTGATATCATGAGGACTACTGAATTCTTAGTACACTCAACCGCTACGCCGTAACAGGGTGGCTATAAAGGGTGTAACTAGATTCAGCGGAAGCCGTGGTGTCAAAGGCAGATATGCAAGATGGGATTTGCACCTCTTCTCAGAAGAGAGATATTTCTGGGCCCATCTTGACTGACTAAGTATACTGATGAAGTGCATGGCCATGCCCAAACGAACTGATTAGTTCTTTGTCGTTTACCTATCAGTGAAAGTCAGATAATCAAGAGAACAGAATCTTGAGTATTTAGAGTTGACACTTTCCAAGCTCATACTCACAGATGAAATATCGCGATGCAAAGGGAAAAGCCAAGATATACCCAATCAATGAACAGTAGTTTCATAGATACCAGTTCCTTACGGAATGTTTATATCACCAGTCTGGGTATAAGAGTTCTTGTAACCTGGTCAGCCTAAGTGCCTGTCTAGGGGCCTCCTTAGGTCAGTGAAATCAAAGGCGGTATTGCCAACTTGCACAAGTGGGAGTCTGTTAGGAATTATGTGCAGAGTTGACAAACCAAGTGATTACACATCCAATGTTACAAGACACTTGAGGGTCACACCTGTGAGGACCTATAAGTCGAACAAGTTAGATGAAACCCCGAAATGGAGAGTTAGAATTTATAATAGTGTATTATAAATCAGTTGGGTAATTTCAGTCAGAATTACCGAAGTTGGAGGATTATTAATTAATTAGGATATTATATATTTATTAAGATAAATAAATATATAATAGTTAATTAATAAAGATTTTATATATATATAAATCATAATTATCGTATGCAAATTCTTTTCCAGCTAATTAAAAAGGAAAGGATTTGAGATAATTATAATAAGGAAACTAGATTCCCTACAAACTGTATTTTTCCTCCATATAAATAAGGGTTATGGGTTAAGGAAAAATCTAAGCTTTTCAATTAAGAAAACCAGTTATCAGTTTCCTCCTCCCTCTCTCCCAAAAGCCGACGCCGACCTCCCCTCCCCTCTCGTCGGATTTCGTTTTTGTGTGTTCGGGTTTCGTACAGTCCTACTAGAGGGACGTTCGCTGGTCGATCATTGGTGGATCTATTCTCAAGCAACCAGGTAAATTGATCTAAACCAAACCAATAGGATTAAAACTATAACGATTAAAAGATCATTAGGCTTAATGGGTTTTTAGCTTTTATCGCTTCCGCACAAATAAGATCAAAACAGCGTATTTTGATCACATAGGTTTTATCAGTTTGATTAACCTGTGAGGTATATCAAACCAGCGAGGTTTTGATAGATCTGAGATAATCCTCAAATCAGTTTGAGCTGAGGATATCCGACAAAAACCCAACAGTTCGACAGTGGATGGTAACTGGATGAATAGTTATGTAACACCCGTTTTCACTTTTCCCTTTATAACTTGGTTAGATGGTTTAATTGGTTAACTGTCATGTTTATAAGAGTTGAAGGACTGAAGTGTCATTTTTGTTAGTGCAAGGAGAAGGGGTGGGGTGTATAGAAAGAGAAACCCTCAGTTTCTCTAGGCAGTTTCCAGGATACGTAAAGAGGGAGAGAAGGAGCGATTGGGAAGGGGAGAAGGCAAATGAGTCAATTGGAGATTCTTCTAAGTAATTGGAGTGGTGATTGCATCAATTGCGTTTAAGGTAAGAGTTCCTTGTTGATTAGATGACTTTTGTAGTTTAATTTTGGAGTTTTGAGATGGTTAGGGTTGGGTATGGAATGATGGTCTTTGGATCATCAAATTGATGTAATTGGGAGGTTCTAGAGTCGAATTACGGTGTGTTTTTGCTAAATATCGACCCTAGATGTTAGAAATCGTATATTGAAGTGTTATGGTATTAAATTGGAGTTTTTGGCACAGAATTCGAGGCAGGTCGCGTGAGGGAGTGTAGGATGGAAAAGCCCGCGACCTGGCCCCGCGACCTAAGGTCGCGGGAGCAGGCCGCGCAACTCTCTGCCGATTTTCAAAAAAATTATTTTTCTCTTTTTGGAAATTGGGCTATGGGATCATGTTAGGGATGTTATAAGAGGATGAGGTCTAGAGTTTGGGGTCAATTGGACTAGCCTAGCTATGTCTAAGGCTAGCTTTTCGGTATGGAGTGTCAAGTGGTCCTTTTTGGACTAAATTGATGTGCTATGTGCTTATGTTTGATTAGGTGATTGCCAGTGACTGTTATAGCTTGTGGAGAGTATTGAATTGCTAGCACTTGTCAGGTGAGTACCTCACTTAACTCTTAATGTTATGTGTGCATGGTTATGTTTGCATGTGTAATTGTGTTATGTGTTCCTTCAGGGACGTTTGGAGAGTACCTATGGTGGTAGTAATACCCCTAGGGAATTTGGAGAGGCCTGGTACCAGTGTCATTTACCTTTTGGCGGTGTTGAACCGTGCAGAAGGTTGGAGTTTGCATGTTATGATTGCTATGGAAACTAATTGTGTTGCATGATAGTAAGAGTTTGTGTGTGTGCTCACTAAGCTTTATGCTTACCCCGTTGTTGTTTTACCTTTTAGTGGCAGGTACTTCCCGCAAGGGAAAAGAGAAGGCTACCGTTTGAGGCTCCGGGATTGTGGTTCGGTCAAGATAGTCGGGAGGAAATGTTTTGTCATGAGGATGAACTCTTTTGTGCATCTAAACTAGACTCCTATCATTTTCGTAAACTTTTACTTTTAAGTTCGAGTTGGTTTATGGTTTAAAGTTTCAAACTTGTTGTTTTGGATGTAATTTGGACGAGCTTCCGCTTGTTATGAGAATCTTGGTTACTTTTCTTTTTAAAGAATGTTTTTGAAATTGGGATGTTACAAGTTGGTATCAGAGCCTAGGTTTAAGAGAATCAAGTATTCACAAGTGGTGGATACTTGAACTTAAACCAAAAGCTCGTTTTTGTAACTAAAAGTAATCAAAGAAAAGTTTTATGGAGAGGTGAGTAGTAAGACTGAACTGCAGACCGGAGCGCCAGAACGGGGGTGAGCACACTAACCTCATCTTGTTGAGCATGTTGTTATGTTATGATATGAATGTATAGCATGTGTAAGATATGAACACTAGATATGTGAATTACTAGTGCACGCAGTTAAATTTGAGCATGAACTGTATGATAACTGTTATGACTGTATGTGTGCATGTAAGTCTTACTTTGGCTTATTGATATGTGGTTAAGAGTAGAAGCATGATAGTGATATGTATTTAACTGATAGACACTTTATGGAAGTTTAATGTTGGTTAATGTGCATGACAACTAAGAAGGGGATTGGGACTTAAGTAATGGTGTTAAGGCTAGGCATGTAGGGTGTAGTTACAATGGTATAAGGGCCCATATCATTGCAAATACACTGTACATGTTGGGAATTGACATAGTTACAAGAGTTCTATGAACCAACGATGTTGTTTGGGAAGGGGTAGTGGCATGATAGGACCCACGTGTGTGTCCACTGAGTGTCTAGTCGACCCCTAAGGAGCATGTGGAGAGGAAAGATATGAAGTTAGAGCCATTGGCTCGAGCTAGCATGGGATGGGAGGGGGAGTTTTGTGGTATTGAAAAGTTATGTGTTTTATGAATCAGTATGGGGAGACCAGCAAAGAACACCAAGAAGGCAGCTGCAGTGGGAGATCAGGAGATCCCTAATCTGAGGGAAATGATAGCAGCGGAGGTGGGGGAGGCATTGCATGAAATGCTTCCGGGATATTTCGCCCAAATGAAGGAGGAGTTGGCAAACGAGATGCGCAGTCAGGTGGAGGCAGCCGTGGCCGCTAGGCCTGGTGGTTCTGGAGGGTCTGGTGGAGGACAGTCGAGGGTCACTACGTACAAGGACTTCTCGGCTTGTCAGCCACCACAGTTTAACGGGCAGAAGGACCCGGTGGCCAGCTCTCGCTGGATATCTGAGGTGGAGGGAGCTTTCCTCACCAGTTCGTGTTCAGAGGAGATGAAGGTTCGTTATGCTTCAAACCTGTTGAGAAAGGCAGCAAAGGATTGGTGGAACTTGATCAACCGGATGCGGACTCCGGAGCAGATTGCTGCTATGACCTGGGAACAGTTCAAGGAACTGTTCAAGGAGCAGTACGTGCCTCAGGTGGAGGTGGAGCGGCTGACTGGGGAATTTCTGGCTATGAAGCAGACGACTGAGACGGTGAATGAAATCACCGATCTATTTCAGGAGCGTTCGCTCTTTTGCCCTGAATACGTGGCAAGTGAGCGAATGAAGATGTCTCGCTACGTGGAGGTTCTGAAACCCGAGATTCGGGAATTTGTGGTGATGTCAGAGTGCAAGACCTTCCATCGCATGCACGAGGTGGCTAGGATTCGGGAGCTAGAGCTCGAGAGGCAGAGTAAGAGGAAGAAAGCAGAAACAGCTCAGACGCAGACTCAGCCGGCGAAGAAGTTCAAGCCGACAGAGCCTAGGGTAGTGGTGAAGAAGGAGTTTCCGAACTGCCCTAAGTGTGGACGTCATCACTTGGGGGAGTGTCGGATGGGGTCGGGAACCTGCTTCAAATGCGGGCAACCGGGCCATTTTAGCAAGGATTGCAAGGTGACCATGAGGCTATGTTTCAAATGCTTCCGACCGGGTCATGTAGCAAATGAGTGCCCTCAGTCTGATGGGGCAACTCAGACGTCAGGGGTAGCGCCAGTGAAGACGGAGAGCTCAGGCAAGAAGGCAGAGGCACCGAGGACCCGTGCTAGGGTGTTCCAGTTGACGGCCGAGGAGGCCAGGGAGGAGCCGGACGTGGTGACAGGTACTTTTCCTGTCAACTCTGTACCTGCTCTTGTGTTATTCGATTTGGGTGCTAGCAAGTCATTTGTGTCGTATGCTTTTTGTAAGAATTTCATGCATGTAAAGGGTAGATTAGACAGTCCACTAGAAGTAGAGATAGTAGCTGAGAAGTATCGGTTATGTAAGCATGTGTATAGAAACAGTATAATAGAGATTTTTGGAGTCAAGTTCAGAATTGATCTCATCCCAATTCCTATGAGGGAGATCAATGTAGTAGTAGGAGTAGATTGGTTGAGTCGGAATGGAGGTCACATTGACTGTGAGAACGAGCGGGTAGTGATTCGGAACCCAAGTGGGGGAGAATTAACTATCCTGAGTGAAAGACGGAAGAAATTGCCGAAGTTGTGTACGTTAGCTAAGGCTAGGAAGCATGTTCTTCACGGAGGGCATAGCTTCTTGGCGTATGTGGTCGACAGTCGCGAAGAGGCAAGGAAGAAGACAGTTGCAGAGGTACCGGTGGTCAGCGAGTATCCGGATGTATTCCCGGATGACTTGCCTGGGGTTCCACCCGAGAGGCAGGTGGAGTTTCGGATAGACCTTGTTCCGGGGGCAACACCGATAGCAAAGGCTCCGTATCGGTTAGCACCACCGGAAATGCAAGAGCTATCAAAGCAGTTGGAGGAGCTGTTGGATAAGGGGTTCATACGCCCGAGCACCTCACCTTAGGGAGCCCCAATCTTGTTTGTAAAGAAGAAGGATGGGTCGATGCGGATGTGTATCGACTACCGGGAGCTCAACAAGCTCACGGTGAAGAACAGATACCCACTTTCGAGGATTGATGATCTCTTCGATCAGCTTCAGGGAGCCGCTTGGTTCTCGAAGATAGATCTTCGTTCGGGGTACCACCAGTTGAAAGTTCGAGAGGAGGATGTGCACAAGACAGCTTTCCGGACCAGATATGGGCACTTTGAGTTCGTGGTAATGCCCTTCGGCCTGACGAACGCACCGGCGGCGTTCATGGATCTGATGAACAGAGTTTGCAGACCGATGTTGGATAGGTCGGTGATCGTTTTCATAGACGATATACTGATCTACTCCAAATCGAAGGAGGAGCATGTGGAGCATTTGCGAGAAATGTTGGAGGTTTTGCGTAAGGAGAAGTTATACGCGAAATTCTCCAAATGTGATTTCTGGTTACAAGAAGTCCAATTTCTGGGGCATCTTGTAAACCGAGAAGGCATAAAGGTAGATCCAGCAAAAGTGGAGGCGGTGATGAAGTGGGTGTTGGGAACCGTAGGCACTAACGGTGCGCAGCGGATAACAAAAACGATTCCCAAACCCGGACCCATCTTAAACCATATCAGATACAATTTAGCGAGGTTTGATGGTTTACCTTTAGCGAATGGATTTCCGGAAAACTTGTAGGGGATACACCGCTACTGACACCACGCGAGAGGTTGCTAGACCACCGTGACTGATCGGAAAATTCCGATCGATGTATGTGAGAGAGAGAGAGAGAGCACCGGTTGGGAGAGAGAGAGAGAGGTCGAGAGACTTTCGTAGGAATTGTTCAACTGATTAATCAAAGCCCTAACCCTTTATTTATAGGATTAGATAAGGCAGTGATTTAACCTGATTATGATTCCTTTCATAATTATCCTTTCAATTAATTCTTTAATTAATTAATCCTTTAATTAATTTACTAATTAATTAAAACAAGTAAATAATTATTTAACTAATAATTATTTAATTCTCTCTTCTCATTTATCTCTTTTCACACAAATTTCTCAATTAGGTGTGCAGCGGTGTGACCTACTAGTGTCTTATAACATTGGACATGGTAACCCTGTTACTGTCTCGCACACAATCCTAACAGACTCCCACTTGTGCTAGACACGTAACTACACCTGTTACCATTAGCCTAAGGAGGTCCCTAGCCAGACACTTAGGTTAACCAGGTTATAAGATCTCTTACATCCAGAGATACAATTCACGCTTGAATTTGTACACAGGTTCATTCCTTTTGCACACGATATTTCTAAAGTGATTTAAGACATGGAGTGGAGGATTCATTTCTTAAAATCAAGTATTTCTTGACTCTGATTTCGATTGTCTGCAGTAACGGATATTACCAAATAACCCCTGTTATTCTATCCGAGCGTGGCCACGCGTTTTCTGCCAATCTTAATCGTCAAGGGGCCCGGAAATATCTCTCTTTTGAAAGAGGTGCAAATCCCTTCTTGACTACTTGCATTTGGATCCACGGCTTCCGCTGCATCTAGTCACGTCCCGTATGGCCACCCTGTTACGGTGCAGCGTTAGTACGTGCTAAGAGTACAGTAGTCCTCGTGTTCCCAAACCAAGTATCTCAGGTCTAAGGACAACCTATCAAGTCAGTGCCTATGACTGAGGCTCCATGAAGCAGACTTGATTACTGGTCACTTCCAATACCCAAACACTCTGATGAGTATCTATAAATACTTGGTCACATCACTTGTGCTTTTATTCTCTACTTTGAATAAATCATCAAGTATTTATAATAGCGTTAAACTCCCTATTGAAATTCCCATTTCAATAAGTGGCTATGGAAATTTAGATTTCATACAAAACTTTGTAAAATCATGGATAAGTTAAATATGCAAAAAATAGTTAATTTAGAACAATCATGAAATTAAAACCTCCATTTATTTCCAACACACTGTGAAATAAAAACTTTACATGATTACATTGTTTCTAAATTAGACTATAATAATTAATAAACTAAGTACTAGCTACTGGCTTCCATGTACTGCATCCCAATGGAATTCGCATGTGCCTCATGCTTTGCCCTTGCTAGTGGCTTTGTCAGCGGATCTGCGACATTGTCTTCTGTTGGAATCTTGCATATTCTCACATCTCCTCTTCCAATGATCTCTCGGATGAGGTGATACTTTCTGAGCACGTGTCTCGACTTGTGATGCTCTCTAGGTTCCTTTGCTTGCGCCACGGCTCCTGAGTTATCACAGAATATATCTATCGGTCTCGAGATACTGGCAACCACTCTGAGATCCGATAGAAAATTCCTTAGCCAGACAGCTTCCTTTGCTGCATCACATGCTGCAATGTACTCTGCTTCTGTAGTTGAGTCTGCAATCGTGTCCTGCTTCGAGCTCTTCCATGAGATCGCACCTCCGTTTAGGGTAAAGACATACCCTGACTGTGACCTGAAGTCATCTCTGTCGGTCTGGAAACTAGCGTCAGAGTACCCGGTGACACTAATTTCATCCTCAGTACCTCCAAAGACCAAGAACATTTCTTTTGTTCTTCTCAGATATTTGAGAATGTTCTTGACAGCCACCCAATGGGGCTCACCTGGATTCTGTTGGTATCTGCTCGTAACACTTACTGAGTAAGCAACATCGGGCCTAGTACATAGCATGGCATACATAATCGATCCAATTGCAGAAGCATATGGGACCGATTTCATCCTGTCCTGATCTTCACTAGAAACAGGACACTGTGTTTTACTTAACACTATGCCATGTTGCATTGGAATGAATCCTTTCTTGGATTCATCCATCCTGAATCTCTTCAGTACTTTGTCAATGTATGTACTCTGACTAAGTCCGATAAGCCGCTTAGATCTGTTTCTGTAGATCTTTATACCTAGTATATAAGCGGCTTCTCCAAGGTCTTTCATCTGGAAACATTTACTTAACCATTCCTTAACACTCTGTAAAGTTGGTACATCGTTTCCTATGAGTAGTATGTCATCTACATACAAGACCAGGAAGGTTACTATGCTCCCACTGAACTTAGTGTAAACACATGGCTCGAACTCACTTTTAGCGAAGCCAAACTCTTTGATTCGCTCATCAAAGTGTAAGTTCCAGCTTCGAGATGCTTGTTTCAATCCATAAATAGATTTTAACAGTTTACACACCTTATTAGGATTCTTAGGATCTTCAAACCCCTCTGGTTGTTCCATATAGACGTCTTCTGTCAACTTTCCATTCAGAAAGGCTGTCTTGACGTCCATTTGCCAAATCTCGTAATTAAAGTACGCTGAGATGGCCATAAGAATCCTAATTGACTTCAACATTGCCACTGGTGAAAAGGTTTCATCATAGTCAATGCCATGAGTTTGCGTGAATCCTTTTGCAACCAGTCTGGCTTTGAAGGTGTGTACATTCCCATCCATGTCGGTTTTCTTCTTGAAAACCCATTTGCGTCCAACAGCCTTACAGTGTTGTGGCAAATCAGTTAACTCCCAGACTTGGTTGTCGTACATGGATTGCATCTCGGCCTTCATGGCTTCCTGCCATTGTTCAGACTCACTGCCTGACACAGCTTCTCTATAGGATGTTGGTTCATTTAAGTCTCCGCTATCTTGAGAGACTAGGAACCCAAGATACCTATCTGGTTCTTGTCTTATCCTGCTGGATCTGCGAAGGTCCTGTGTTTGCACTTCCTCAATCAGCTCTGATTGAGGTTCAACATTGTTATGTTGAATTTCTGGCTCAACAACTGGTGTAGTGCTTTCTTCGTCTACTATCTGTAGATCTACATCCTTTCTGGTGTTCTCTAAACTGAGAAACTTTTCTTCCAGAAATTTTCCATTTCGAGCAACAAACACTTTGTTCTCTTCAGGGTTGTAGAAATAATATCCCACGGTGGTCTTGGGATATCCAACGAAGAAACACTTGTCGGATTTGGGTTTGAGTTTTTCTGAGGTAGGCCGTTTGACGTAAACCTCACAACCCCAAATTTTCAGAAAAGATATGTTGGGTTTCTTACCCTTCCATAACTCGTATGGAGTCTTTTCTACCGACTTTGTTGGCGCTCTGTTCAGTATGTGTGCTGCTGTTTCGAGCGCGTGTCCCCAGAATGATACTGGCAGCGAAGAATGACACATCATCGTTCGTACCATGTCAAGCAAAGTACGATTTCTTCTTTCTGATACACCGTTCATCTGAGGTGTATACGGAGGTGTAAGTTGGGATACAATCCCACACTCCATCAGATGATTGTCAAACTCATCACTGAGATATTCGCCACCACGATCTGACCGTAAGAACTTGATCCTCTTGTCAAGTAGGTTCTGTACTTCATTCTGATATTCCTTGAATTTCTCAAAGGTTTCAAATTTATGTCTCATCAAGTAGACATAACCATACCTACTGAAGTCGTCAGTGAAGGTAATGAAGTACCGGTATCCTCCTCTTGCTACATGACTGAAAGGTCCACAAACATCTGTGTGGATTATTTCAAGCAAGTCAGTAGCCCTTTCATTCTCACTGTTGAAAGGTTGCTTTGTCATTTTGCCAGATAAACAAGATTCGCAATTATCAAAAGGTTTATAGTCAAAATTGCCAAGAAAACCTCCTTTCAGGAGCAGTTCAACGCGTTTCTTGTTTATATGGCCTAAACGACAATGCCAGAGATAAGTCTGATCCTCAATATCCTTGGATCGCTTACTTATATGATAGATTTCACTATTGTTGTCTTTAAGATTTACAGTATATAGACCATCTACGGGTGTAGCTTTAAAATAGAAAATATTATCTTTAAAAATTGAAATCATTTTATAAGAATATTTATAATAAAAGCCTTGGTCTACCAACAAATCAAAAGACAATACATTCTTAATCATGTTTGGAATATAATAACAATTATCCAGTTCCAAAACTAGACCCGAGGGTAAACTAAGACTATAAGATCCCACGGCTTCAGCAATCAACGGAGTGCCTTCGCCAACTCGTAGGTTCGAACGGTCCTTCCTCAGAGTCTTTCTTCTAGTGAATCCCTGTAAATGATTACAAATGTGGTTACCACTGCCTGTATCAATTACCCATGATTCATAAGAAGTGATTAAGCAATCTATCATAAAGATACCTGGAGTATCGGGTAAACCGATATCCATCTGGTCGATGTTCATCGAGTGCTCGCAAATATCCTCGCTGCCGCACTCTGGGCAACTCAGATCTCCCAGCTCATCAATTATATCAGTGTCCATGAGATTTGCAGGTTCGGGTACTGGCTCTAGACTGGCCAGGATATCTTCATGAACTTTATCCACGTCGTTCTTTGGTTCCTTCATGTAGGCACTAGCTGTGTCCTGAACTTCATTTGTGAGGGAGAACCATATGAGATACACTAACTCTTCCTGAGTCATCTTGTACCCCAGACGTGATAAACATTTAAAAAGCCTTCTCATATCAACAAGATGGTTTTTAACTGACTGACCCTTAAGTAGCTTCAGGGAGAGAATCTCTTGCATGATCAAAAGCTTTCCCGTGTGCTTGTAGAGACCTAGCTGGTTCTCCACATTTCTCACAACCTCGTGACAGGATTTGACTCTTAAATCTCCCGTGAACTCGGGTGACATAGAGAAAATCAGAATGGACATTACATCCGATTCATCTGTCATGTATCTAAAATACTCAGCAAATTCCTCTTCAGGGGCATTGCTTTTAGGTCGTGATACGGGCTTATTGATCACATAAAGCTTATCTTGGGCACTTAAAACGTTCCTCAAGTGTAACTTCCAAACTGGAAAGTTATGGTCCGTAAGCTTCCACTTGCCCGTAATAAGGCGAAGTGATTCCTCAGGTGAATAAAACGGAATGCTAATTGGAGACATCTACAGAAGAATATAAATTCCACTTTAGTTTATAATTATATAATTCTAATAAATTATTACCCTTAAAATAAATTTATTAGACTAGAATCCATATTTCACATGTGTCGGGAAGCATGTGATCATGTCAAACCGACTCATGCGATCTATGGTAGGTAAAACTATACCAATCGTATTCCTAACTGAAAATACGACTTCTAGATCGTCGGGACATCGGATATTAATAATCCGTGCATATTTAGTCCCTCTAGTGCATTTTGGCCTGGTACCACCCAGTGAATAAATAATTACCAAAATAAATTGCACCACCCGGGACCTGGACAAACTCTGGCCGGTACCACCCGGAGATAATTCGCAGAGTTTTATCTCCTTCCAGTTTCGGTTTGAACACGGGCGTTCATAGTGTGTGCACTTACAACGCCCTATGTACCTTACACCGGAAGTGCCCCTAAAGTGGGTTGCACTTACTAATCTATGATTTTAACAAGGGTCAAAAATGCCAGTTTTTCAAAAACTTTGGATTTAAACACAAACTGTATTTTATCCAATTTAAAACTTTTATATTTAATTTAAAAGACGTAACTACGTAATACAATTAAATATAAACAACCACGCAGACTGAATAATCGTAAACAACCACGCAGTTTAAATAACATGTCATAGTCAAAAACCCTTAACTATTGTCGTTTCGTGAGCCAACACAAAACGACGGTCTTATTCCTAAGGGACAAATCTTCTCGGTGCTCCCACTGGCTCCAAGCTCCATGGTTGTTTCCTTGGCTCCGTCTTCGGGTCTTGTTTTATTAACAATTTTAATATTACATATAATCGGGTTGTAAATGGCACGCAGGCCTCCCGTGACCAATAAATAAAAATATAACAAAAACGCAACCATGGATCAAAGGGTTTGAATATGACAACAAAATCTCGACTAGATTTTATTTAATTAAAACAGAATTAATTAAACAATTAAATCTTAAATAATTAATTTAACAATTATCAAAAATAATCCCTAGGGTTCCAAACCTTATCTGGTTTAGGATAAACCCTTATCAGTTATTGAACTGATCTTGATCTGGAAACAATCACGATACTATCGATCCAACCAACGATGGTGGTGATTTGGTGCCACCACCACCGCCGTGGTACAGCAACACCATCACGCCATCGCCGCCACCACCACAAACGGTGGTGTGGCGGTCGATTGAGAGACCAACGGCAGCAGCAGCGTAACGCCACCACCACCGCCGCCTCTCGGCGGGTTAGTCGATTACCACTGATCACCGCCGGCAACAGCAGCGGTTTAACACCACCGCTGCCGCCGCGGTCGCACAAAACAACAACGCCATCATCGCCGCGACGTTGGCGGCCTATTGGTCACCTTCGCCGGCTGTCCGGTCACGATCACCACTCGCGGCGAGGCCGTAAGGCAGCCCGGTGGTTTGATCGATTACCACCGCCGTTATCGACGACAACGGTAGCCAAAACCACCGCTGCCGCCGTCCATCTCTCTTGATCAGTAACACGATCGCCGCCACCACCACAAACGGTGGCGTGGCGGTGGATTTGGTGTATGACGATAGTAGCGGCAATCACCACCACTACCGCCGTTTCCGGCGGTTTCAATCAACGAGAATGCTATTACCGCCACCACCACAATCGGTGGTGTGGCGGTTGATTTGAAGAACGACGGCAGCAGTAGCAATTGCTACCACCACCGCCGCTACCGGCGTCATTAACGAACGACATCACCACCGTCGCCGTCCTTTGGCTTCGGTGGTCGGACCACAATCTCGTCGCCACCACACGGCTGTGTGGTGGTTGTTTAATTCGACAGCCGCCACCATCACCATCAATCGGTGGTGTGGTGAGCCTTGATTCCACGGCCGACGGCCACCACCAACTGTGGTGCGACCGTCGGTGTTCTCTGGTGATCCAAGAACGGCGATTGGCCTGGTGGTCCGGCGGACTAACTGCCGCCGTTCCACCGCCAGTTGTTCCGAATTCGTTAGGTTTTCAAAATTTTAATTTTTTAAGAACAGTTTATTGAATAAAATCAAAATTTTAACAAACCTAAATATCAATCAGTTAAACCTGATCTGTAGGTTTAAGAAGTGGCTCTGATACCACTGTTGGGAACCGTAGGCACTAACGGTGCGCAGCGGATAACAAAAACGATTCCCAAACCCGGACCCATCTTAAACCATATCAGATACAATTTAGCGAGGTTTGATGGTTTACCTTTAGCGAATGGATTTCCGGAAAACTTGTAGGGGATATACCGCTACTGACACCACGCGAGAGGTTGCTAGACCACCGTGACTGATCGGAAAATTCCGATCGATGTATGTGAGAGAGAGAGAGCACCGGTTGGGAGAGAGAGAGAGGTCGAGAGACTTTCGTAGGAATTGTTCAACTGATTAATCAAAGCCCTAACCCTTTATTTATAGGATTAGATAAGGCAGTGATTTAACCTGATTATGATTCCTTTCATAATTATCCTTTCAATTAATTCCTTAATTAATTAATCCTTTAATTAATTTACTAATTAATTAAAACAAGTAAATAATTATTTAATTCTCTCTTCTCATTTATCTCTTTTCACACAAATTTCTCAATTAGGTGTGCAGCGGTGTGACCTACTAGTGTCTTATAACATTGGACATGGTAACCCTGTTACTGTCTCGCACACAATCCTAACAGTGGGAGACACCGAAGACTCCCACGGAGGTTAGGATTTTCCTTGGATTGGCCGGTTATTACCGCCGGTTTATCCAGGACTTCTCCAAGATAGCTGTTCCGTTGACTAGATTGACGAGGAAGAGTGAGCGCTTTGTTTGGGGTGAGGAGCAAGAGGCAGCTTTCGATACGTTGAGGAGGAAGTTGTGTGAGGCTCCGGTTTTGACCTTACCGGAGGGAGTAGAGGACCTGACAGTCTACTGTGATGCCTCATATCACGGGTTAGGCTGCGTCCTTATGCAGAGGGGACGGGTAATTGCCTATGCGTCTCGTCAGTTAAAGACGCATGAGGTAAACTACCCAACCCACGATTTGGAGTTGGCTGCAGTGGTGTTCGCACTTAAGCTATGGCGACATTACTTGTATGGGGTTCACTGTACCATTTATACGGATCACAAGAGTCTCCGTTATTTTATGGATCAGCAGAACCTCAACATGAGGCAGCGGAGATGGCTAGAGGTGGTAAAGGACTACGATTGTGAGATCCTCTACCACCCGGGAAAGGCGAATGTGGCGGCGGATGCCTTGAGTCGGAAGGGGAGTATTTTACTGCTTTGAGTACCGTGCATGAGGTTGACCGTGTCAACTTCCTTGATAGAGTTGATACGTCAATCTCAAGTGGAGGCAATTAAGACTGATAATCAGAAAAGGGAGAGGATAAAGGGTCAAGTGGATCAGTTAGCGGCCGACAGTCGGGATTGTTGACTCGATACGGTCGAGTGTGGGTTCCAGTCTCGTGCGAGGCGAGACAGACACTTTTGGATGAGGCCCATAAGTCGAAGTTCTCAATCCATCCCGGTGCCACCAAAATGTACCGTGACTTGAGGACCGACTATTGGTGGCCAGGCATGAAGAGGGATGTGGCTAAGTATGTGGAGAAATGTTTGACATGCTTAAGGGTTAAGGCGGAGCATCAGAAGCCACATGGGAAACTTCAACCTTTGGAGATACTCGAGTGGAAATGGGAGCACGTGACCATGGACTTGGTTACCGGGCTACCAAGGACGGTTAGGAAGCATGACGCAATATGGGTGGTGGTTGACCGACTGACGAAGAGTGCCCACTTCATCGCGATACGGGAGGCCTCTTCTTCAGAGGTGTTAGCGGACATCTATGTCCGGGAGATAGTGGCGAGGCACGGGGTGCCGGTGACGGTGATCTCGGACCGAGACGTTCGGTTCACCTCACGCTTTTGGAGCAGATTTCACGAGGAGTTGGGTACTAAGCTTCAGTTCAACACGACTTTCCACCCTCAGACAGACGGTCAGAGCGAGAGGACTATACGGACTCTCGAAGATATGCTTCGGGCATGTGTTTTGGATTTTGGAGGTAGTTGGGAATCTCATCTTCCCTTGGTTGAATTCTCTTACAATAACAGCTTCCATGCCAGTATCGGCAGCCTCCTTACGAGATGTTGTACGGGAGGAGGTGCAGAACTCCTATTTGTTGGGGGGAGGTTGGCTAGAGGGAGTTAGGGAGTACGGAGATTGTTCAGAGGACGACCGAGAGCATTCAGCAGATTCGTGAGCGGCTGAAGGCAGCTCAAAGCCACCAGAAAAGCTATGCAGATAAGAGACGGTCAGATCTGGAGTTTAGTGTGGGGGATAAAGTGCTTCTGAAGGTATCACCATGGAAAGGGGTGATACGGTTCAGGAAGCGAGGGAAGTTAGGTCCAAGGTTCATTGGACCGTTTGAGATAGTAGCTCGTGTTGGGAGGGTTGCGTATCGACATGAGTTACCGCCAGAGCTCAGTCAGATACACGACACCTTCCATGTGTCCCAGCTTCGGAAATGTTTAGCGGATGAATCGGCTTTTGTACCGTTGGAGGACATTGAGGTGGACGAGCGGCTTAACTATGCGGAGAAACCGATAGCTGTCTTGGAGAGAAAGACCAAGACATTGAGGAACAAAGAGGTAGGGATCGTTAAGGTCCAGTGGGAGCACCGGAAAGGTTCGGAGTGGACGTGGGAGCCCGAGGAGGAGATGCGGAGGAATCACCCTGAGTTGTTCCAAGCATAGGCGATTTCGGGGACGAAATCCCGGTAAGTGGGGGAGAGTTGTAACACCCGTTTTCACTTTTCCCTTTATAACTTGGTTAGATGGTTTAATTGGTTAACTGTCATGTTTATAAGAGTTGAAGGACTGAAGTGTCATTTTTGTTAGTGCAAGGAGAAGGGGTGGGGTGTATAGAAAGAGAAACCCTCAGTTTCTCTAGGCAGTTTCCAGGATACGTAAAGAGGGAGAGAAGGAGCGATTGGGAAGGGGAGAAGGCAAAGGAGTCAATTGGAGATTCTTCTAAGCAATTGGAGTGGTGATTGCGTCAATTGCGTTTAAGGTAAGAGTTCCTTGTTGATTAGATGACTTTTGTAGTTTAATTTTGGAGTTTTGAGATGGTTAGGGTTGGGTATGGAATGATGGTCTTTGGATCATCAAATTGATGTAATTGGGAGGTTCTAGAGTCGAATTACGTGTGTGTTTTTGCTAAATATCGACCCTAGATGTTAGAAATCGTATATTGAAGTGTTATGGTATGAAATTGAAGTTTTTGGCATAGAATTCGAGGCACGTCGCGTGAGGGAGTGCAGGCTGGAAAAGCCCGCGACCTGGCCCGCGACCTAAGGTCGCGGGAGCAGGCCGCGCAACTCTCTGCCGATTTTCAAAAAAATTATTTTTCTCTTTTTGGAAATTGGGCTATGGGATCATGTTAGGGATGTTATAAGAGGATGAGGTCTAGAGTTTGGGGTCAATTGGATTAGCCTAGCTATGTCTAAGGCTAGCTTTTCGGTATGGAGTGTCGAGTGGTCCTTTTTGGACTAAATTGATGTGCTATGTGCTTATGTTTGATTAGGTGATTGCCAGTGACTGTTATAGCTTGTGGAGAGTATTGAATTGCTAGCACTTGTTAGGTGAGTACCTCACTTAACTCTTAATGTTATGTGTGCATGGTTATGTTTGCATGTGTAATTGTGTTATGTGTTCCTTCGGGGACGTTTGGAGAGTACCTATGGTGGTAGTAATACCCCTAGGGAATTTGGAGAGGCCTGGTACCAGTGTCATTTACCTTTTAGCGGTGTTGAACCGTGCAGAAGGTTGGAGTTTGCATGTTATGATTGCTATGGAAACTAATTGTGTTGCATGATAGTAAGAGTTTGTGTGTGTGCTCACTAAGCTTTATGCTTACCCCGTTGTTGTTTTACCTTTTAGTGGCAGGTACTTCCCGCAAGGGAAAAGAGAAGGCTACCGTTTGAGGCTCCGGGATTGTGGTTCGGTCAAGATAGTCGGGAGGAAATGTTTTGTCATGAGGATGAACTCTTTTGTGCATCTAAACTAGACTCCTATCATTTTCGTAAACTTTTACTTTTAAGTTCGAGTTGGTTTATGGTTTAAAGTTTCAAACTTGTTGTTTTGGATGTAATTTGGACGAGCTTCCGCTTGTTATGAGAATCTTGGTTACTTTTCTTTTTAAAGAATGTTTTTGAAATTGGGATGTTACAAGTTAGATGGATAATTGAATGATGATTGGATGGTTAGTTGAATGATGAACGAACGGACAATCGGATCAGTTTGGTCGGTTTTGAATTGTTGTCCAAGAATCGACTGATCCAAATTGGCTGCTGAAAATTTCAATACAATCTGATCGAATTATCATCAGTCAATTTTAATAAGATCGGTTAAAATTTTTATACATCCTAATGTGAAGACAAATATATAGATGTTTTTCTTCCATCACTTGAAGTAAAGAAAATTTGTTCAATCCATATAAAAGAGACATTTGATAAGCACTATTTATTTAGTGTTTTCACACATTTTTGTGTAGTTTAGATAGAATTTTTATCTTTTATATTCCAATTTGAGTCTAGTTTATTATGTTATTTACCTTTTTTGTGTTTATGAAACTAGGAAATATGAGTTACATGTTATACTTGTAAGATGGACTAACTTGGATGTAGTTTTACACATTTTTGAGAACAGATCATGTTACAACACTGGTGAAACATTGAATGAAGGGATTATTTAAGACTAGTGGAATTGGAAACATTAATATCTAGCTTGGGATTAGTATTTTTTTTGTCCCTAGGACAATCTTTTGTATCACATGGTTAAAACCTTTTAGACAATATGCTTATAGCTATCAGTAGCATAACCCTCTAATCCTCCAAGCTCATTCTATTATATTAGCGTCACATCAACTTTACTGTAAACCCACTATAAGCCTTTTGGAGCCCTCTATATTTAATACCACAACTCACTATACCAAATACCCGATACAAATATATTTTAAATAAGAGAGAGAGAGAGAGAGAGAGAGAGAGAGAGAGAGAGCATGGAGCTCAAGCTTCATCGGTGTGGGGAAGCCGCAAGGAAAGCTCATTGCCAAGCTGCTGATTCCATATTGTACACCGCTCCAGCCCGCCGAGCCAACTGAAGCGTTACACTTACACATAGCCTATGTAGTAGTGTAGCTTGCATTTGCTAATTAGTTTAAGTGTACTTTGCAAACAAAAACTCTAGTTAGTGGTTTGCTTTTACATTTTCTTTTGTCTTTCCTCTAACTAGTACAAATATGGAGCTTGAGCAATGCCGTTAAGACACCCCAAGAGCTGTGACAGGGATCTCGATATGAAAAAAGTTAAACGGTTATCCTCACGATAAAACACGTTTAATTAGCTATTTACACTAAATTGGAATACCCATTTCTCATCGTTTTTCCCCAATTATCAAATGGGGATCCCCATTTAAATCCGATGGGGACTGGGGCAATTTTTTTAAATGGGGATGGGGACAGGGGACCAATCTCTGGTCCGAAACCACCCCGTTGTCACCCTTACATAAAGTAGCTTATTATGGTACATAATAAACAGTTATATATATATATATATATATATATATATATTTATTTATTTTCTTTCAATCAACATATTACTTTATTTAACTTTTTTATTATGTTGTTTATATTCATTAACATATTATATTATTAAAATTTTGTTTTATTTACATTTATTTTATATTATAAAATATTTATAATTGGTTATTTCTTAAAAATGCATTTTTTGACCATTTTACATACTCATAATCTAGTGTTTATTAAACATAATTTGTTCATGGACTAACTTATGAATAAGTAGTTAGCTTATCAGCTAGTTTGTCAAACATAGTCTTAAAGTTATCTGTCTAGAGTTACTTTTTACACTTTAAAGTTAACTTGTTAGATTGTTTATCTTTATGGTTAATTTACTAGACCTTAAGGTTAATTTATTTATAATTTAGGCTAGCATGTTATATCCCGATCCAATCACCATCAAATGGAAAATGTCCTTGGTGGTTAGCTTTTTGTGCTTTTGGGATTTCTGTTTTTTTCTTTATAATATTGCCGGGTTTTTTCTTAAAAAATGGAAAACTAAAAATACATTAATAATGGATTAATTTCAAAGTTATGAAATTACTTTGTATAATAATAACTAGTGTATCCGTTGTTTGACGACTTTTGTGTTTAACTTATATGATCGACCTAAAATATCAAAAAATGAATCTTTATAATAATTTTAAAACATTACAATAATTATTTGTGATACTAACCTACAAGAATCTTAAAAGTAACTCTACATTGATACTAAGCGATAATTTAAAAAACTGAATTCGATAGCCACCGTCAATGTTATTTCAAATAGATATTATATTTTGTTTTGTCCTGAATAAATATTAGAATATAATAAACGAGATAAAATAGGAGGTAAAATACAAAAACACAAGGAATAGGAATAGGAATAGTATAGCGAGTACGATGAGGAAGTTCACGTGACAGTGCATATATAGATAGATAGAGCTGACAAAACCCATCAGCGCAATCACCCCCACGACTCACGACTCTGTCTTTGTTAAGAGTGAGCAGAGACGGTTACTCGATCAAAATTCATGGAACCGGAATCGGAGATTCCTAGAATGAAGAAACTGAAATCAGAATCGGTTGTACCGATTCTTTATATTTGTGAACCGGTTTTGGAACCGCCGGTTCCGTTTTGAAACCAAGCATCAGTGTTTAAAATTTTTAAATACTTTTTATTGTTTTATGCTATAAAAAAATAATTATTAGTCATTATATTTAAAATTAAAATTGATTAAATACAAAAGGTTTATGAAAAAATAGGTCATAGAATTATGATCGATGACGAAAAAACCTAAACCAAAAACCTCTTCAATACGTGAAAAACTTCAACAAATAGTCGTAGAGTTACTTTATGCCTGATTCGTTCAGATATAAGACAATTCTAACAAAAATAAAAATAAAAATTTAAAGTCTCTTAACGTTACTTGGAAAATTAAGTGATAACCTAATTACTTAATTACCTCTTATTTCAATCCATCATCGTTTTTTTTTCCCGGTTTAAACATCGGTTTTTAACGCAAATGCACCCTATAGGCAACAACACAAAATACAAAGGTTATAGATCTGTGTGTTGGCTTTTCAGAACATCTTGAAGCACTTAAATCGGATTCGTTGTGTGAGATGTGATTAAATTTGTCAACATCCTTCTTTTGTTTCTTTTTTCCCGTTTCGTCCTTCGATTATTGATGATGCTCACTTCAATTGATGTATTTAAGTAGAACTTTTGAGAGATAAAATAAACAATTATACATATTTAAACGTTTGTCAATTTACAAAAACAAGCAATCTTATTGATTTGGATTTCAGATTTCAGCACTACCTCTTAAATTCAGAAGTGAAATCAAACTTCAGACTTCAACACCTCTTAATAAACAAACACCACCACCTAAAAATCACTATCTCCATAAGTGGCAGATCCAAAAAATAGACTGATTGGGGTACACATAAGAGTGTCAAAGAAAATCCGACATTGAACAACCCGACTGAAACAAAATGATTCGATTAATATTATTCTTCTTTTAACTGTTTCGACTAAATCAAATATCACATTATATCATTATGTTATATATTTTATTTTCTTAGAATGAACAAATCACAAAACCAATTTGTAATCAAATGACATATATACAACCAATTTCTAATAGATCTAGTAAAATAAACAAATGTTGGGTTCCAATGAAAAGTTGAAGTTAACATGAGAAATGTGAAAAATGATTATCTACTTTTGTATAAAAAGTGGATGCACATTAGGTCCATCAGGATGAGAAGCATCGAGTTACACCAGATCAATTTTTTTATAAAGCACAATTCTTAAGATAAAACAAAATTATAAGTGATCAACAATTCAAATTAATATATATATTATACCTTTTACTTTAAACTTAAATTCTTATATAATTCTTTATCAGTAAAAAAACATATTTCATATAATTTATCAACAAACCGATATAGAAACCAAAAGGGAGTTAAGCTGCGTTGGTCGGTTGGGCATGGTGCCATTTCTTTTACGAGGGGGTGGGGTTGGTTAATTAAGGAGAGGACACACTAAAAAATTCAAAACAAAAAAAAAATCCATTTGCTTCATGCAAGGTCTTTAAGATTTGATGTAAAACTTATAATTTAAGGACAAGAAGTAATTTAAAGTTGAGGTTCCCTAAATGATAGATCCACGCCTTACAAAAACATCACCACTTGTTATAATATTGAGCTGATTTTAGATGGTATTCGGTTTTTTTTAACTCCTGTTGACAAGTTACAACTTGGTAGATCCACAACTTACAAAAATGTCGCCACTTGTTATAACAATGAGCTGACTTTAGAGGGTCTGTGATTTTCTTTTCTTCAAAAACTTCCGTAAACAAGTTACAACCATATACCACTTTGCAGAGGTAGTGATTTTTTGTGATTTTAAAGGAGAGATGATTTGGATATCAAATTTAAAAGTCATAATGATTGTTTTGGACAAAATGTCAATTAGTATTCAATAAAATAATAAGATAAATTATACGGAAATATGACAAAATCTATCATAGTCTATATCATGAATAACGTTAAATAGAGGTGTACCGTCCATCACATATTTTGATTGGCTAAATGATTTAGGCAACATGGTTTGGATAAAAGCCTAACCCTGCCTAGACGACTTAGAAATATATGTGTTTGGCAAGCTAAGAAGCGAATATAGACCAATGATTTTATAGAATTATGGATTGAAAGTCTACAAATGGAACACTGATCCTATTACAGACTGAAAATTATTAAAAAAAGAGTAAATTACATTTTTGGTTAATATGGTTGACATCCACTGTCAAGTCTGGTCTTGTTTTGAACTAGTTATGACTTTGATCATCATGGTTGCCACTTTATTTCAAATTTGATCTCTTTGGTTGTCATTTCATTTCGAATTTTGTCCATCTAATTAACTCTGTTGGCAGTCTTCTACATTGTGACGTGAACCAAGAGGAGGAGCGGAATCAACACAGTGGTTAGTGATTTCTGATTTGATTAGAGATTTCTCCTTTTCTGATCGGGCTAACAAACTTGGTTGGGTTTTAGATTTTTCAGATGAGTTTTCCCTCTCTTCGGTGAGATGTTATCTAGATGAGCGGTTTCTATTTATGGGTGGAAATTCAACTAGATGGAATATATATGTTCCCATCAAGTTGAATATTTTACTTTGGAGGATTTCTTTGGATCACATTCCTACTAAGGAAATTTTGGACAGTGAGGAGTTATTATGGATTCTTCGCTTTTTCCAACGTGTTTAGAGGTTCCGTAGATTATAGAGCATGTTTTTGCAGGGTGTAAGGAAATTGATGGTATTTGGCGTCTTATAGCTAGATGGTGGGATTAGGGGTGAGCATAAAAAGCGGGTACCCGTCTTTGGAACCGGAACCGCTTCGGAACTGCCGGTTCCGGAACCGGAACCGATGTGAGTGGTTCCGGTTCCGGTTCCTAAAATACGGAACCGATCAAGACCGGTTCCGGTTCCGGTTCTCATTTTTTTGGAACCGTTACCCGCCGGGTACCCGCCGGAACCGGTATATATATATATATATCTTAGAAAGAAATATATATTAATTAGTGAACCATTCCTGCCGAAATATAAAATTTTCACTAAAACATGCTGTGTTAGGCTTTTCTAAATTTCTAATTTCTAATTTCTAACCATTATATATAGATCTAACCTTTTTTGCAAACTAATCATATGAAACTTACCCAAATTCAGTGTGCATAATTTAGTGTTTTACTTTGTTTTCCCATTAGTATATAGAATGGTTAGTTTGCAAATTGGAAATACAATGAAACTGTTATAATCAAGAAACTCATTTTTCATTTTTAAAGTGGTACTTTGTATTTTATCATATATATTGCCTAATATTGGTTTTTATTACATTTTAAATGTATGAAATGTTAAAAAAAATTGACACCGGGTACCCGGTACCGGAACCGGTTCCCGGCGGTTTCGGGACCGGTTCCAAGATACAAAGAACCGGTGTAGGCGGTTCCGGTCCCGGTTCCTTCATTCTAGGAACCGCCGGTTCCGGTTCCGGTTCCATGAAAAATAGGCGGGTACCCGGTTATGCTCACCCCTAGGTGGGATGTTGTGGCTCCTTATTCTTACTTGGTGGATTCGCTGATTAAATGGGCGGCCAACATTCCTTTTTCAGCTGTGACTTGGAAGTGTTTTGATGCTGCAATTATTACAGCTTTTTGGGCAATATGGACCTTTGGTAATACCCAAATTTTTGGAATGGTGAAACCTAACAAATCAAGTATTTTTTAGGATATAGTTAGTAGATGGTAGATCATATTTTTTGATTTGCAATAGGAGGAAAAATTGTTAGTTGAATTGGGGAGTTTGGCTGCAAAACCCTGCGTTTGCTTGTAATATGTGACTCTTGCTAGTCGTTTTTAATTCCAATCTGCAGTTCCAAAAAAAACTATGTTAAAATCATTTAGAGTATGTTTACTTGTGGAAAAGTGTTTTTAGAAAATGGAGTTGAGTTTTTATTTTCAGTTTTCTATGAAAATTCTAGAAAACTCGTTTACCTGATATGATGGACTTTTATTTTCTATTTTTTGAAAACTATAAAACTCGTTTAGTTGTGCATTTTCCATCCCTTTTCATTTTTCACTCTTTCAAATATTCCACCGGTGGCGGCGGCGGCGGTCACGGCGGGGGCGGGGTGGCGGTGGCAGTGGTGGTCGTGGTGGCGGCCGCCGTGGTGGTTGTGGTGGCTGTAGTGGTCGTGGTGGTAGTCGCGATGGCGGCGGCGGCGGTAGTGGTGGTCGCGGCGACGGCGGCGGCGATGGCTGTGGTGGTTGTGGTGGCCGCGGGGTCATGGCGGTGGCCGCGACGGCGGTGGAGGCAGCGATGGCCTCGACAGTGGCGGTGGTGGTAGCGGTGGCCATGGTGGTCGAGGGTGCGGTGGTCGCAATGGCGGTGGCAGAGGTGGTGATGGCGGCGGCGGTGCCAGTGGCGACGGTGGCGGTGGTGGTCGTGGCGACGAGAAGGGAACGATGGTCGTGATAACGGCGACGGTGGCGGCGGCCATCGACGAGAAGGGGACGGTAATTGAAAATGAAAATGAAAATGAGAATTGGAAAACTATAAAAAGTGGTATTCTAATTCAAGTGTAACTTTTGAAAATGGAAATTTTGTTTTCTTGAGAAAGTTTTTCCGGATTGAATCAAGTAAATAGGTTTTCTGCATTTTCATTTTATTTGAAAATTTTTCTAGAAAAATGAAAAAAATTTCAAGAAGTAAAGACACCCTTAATTAATTTGAGGGTGTTCTCATTTTTTACCCTTTTAATCTTTTTTTGTTTTATTAAACTTGTTGGTTTTTATATTTTTTTAAATAACTACTTCAAATATGGGTACTACCTATTGATTCATCCAGAACCCCAATTATATATCTATTGACCACGGTGAGTCAAAAAACCGTCATCTGATTATCAGCCGTTGGATCATTTTCATATTTAATCTGGACCGTTTAAAATACCCTATTTACGGTTATTGGGCTTCTCAACCACTACAGCCCACTCTCCCCACCAGCCCACTCTCCCAATCCCTTTCCTCTCAACTCCCCCGCATTCCATAGCTCCACCTCTGTAACTCCCCATGATCCTCATCTTCCCACTCTTCACGATTCGCTTCATCTCTCAACTTCCCACGATCTCCATCTCCACTCTCTACAATCTAGCAACTTTAAATACTGGTAAAGGAAGAATTTCAATGGAAAAATCTACCCGGTTCTGGTTACTTTCAGTGCTAATACCTCTAATACAGGTGAATATCTTTGCGATTTCCATCTTTAATTTGAAATTTGGTGTTTTTATGAAACCCTAATTTGTCACTTTTGTGGTTTATTGTTTCGTTAGTTTTGTTTCAATTTAATGGATTTCTCTCAAAACACTATGTCTGATTTCATTCCACTACTCCAGTTCTCGATTTTGGATCGTGTGTGAATTTGCTTTTGTTTTTTGTGAATTTCCAGCTCAAATTTAGGCTTATTTCGACTATTAAGATGAGTCGAAATTGGTATGAATGTTGTAAGTTGTGAAGAAAACTTGATAGCTACCATTAATTTTGTACCCCAAACTACAAATACTGATATATATATATATATATATATATATTGGTGTGAATTTGTAGGAAAATCCATGTTGATTATAAAAACTAAAAAGAACTAATTTTGACTCTGAAAGTCAAATGAACTTGGGGATCAGAATTTGTTTATCTTGAAAGATATGATGAATCGTATCCATTGTACATTCATCATAATTTCTTATTTTTGTTGCTTATCATGTGTTTTGATTCCTGCATTTCTTTGTTTCCTAAAATCATAATTTATTGTAAGAATACCAATGACATGTAGAAGTCAATCAGCAAAGTTTCCTTCCAAAATTGGTCATTAGCATGCCTTCTGTGGAGAAAATGAAGTATAATTTTTAATAGATTAAAACAGTCACATGCTTATATGTGCTGAAATACTCATAAATATTTGATTTTGTGTAGCAAGTTATATTCGAAAACCAAATGGCTTCCTTCGAAAATGTTGGCTCTCAAATGGCTTCCTTCGAAAACGTTTGGCAAACTTGCAAGGTATGTACGTCTATGCTTCTAAATTTGGCATGAGTTGTTTCTTATAAGCTAGCTTATTTGGAGTTTATGTTGCTTAGTGAGAAACAATTGGTTGATGCCTAATTGCCCTTATAGAGAGATGAGATTCATTTCTTTGAAAGAATCTTCTATTCCCTGAATAATCTCAAATCGGTGAAGGGTATTATGGATATTTTATGTATCATTGAGTTTCCTGTTTTTAGTTGCTTAGTTGATTGTTAGATGGTAATCATGGGCATGTAACATGTTTATTCTACTGAATCCATGATAAAGGTTATTTTTAGTTTATTTAGTATTGATCTCAATCTTTATAATGTTAGTGTTTTAAACTTAAACATATTGTGTAGTTTTATATTGGTTTAGATGGTTACTAACTATTGAATTTATTGAAAAAGGGAGCTGCATTTTTTGTAGTTTAATCATATTGAAATAGGTCTTTGGTGTTCCGGGATTTTATATGGTTTAGCCATATTGAAATCGGTCTTTGGCATCCCCTTTTCAATTGTCTTTCTATCTGATCAATTTTTGTATTTTGTTTTATGTTTTTTTATGGATGTGTTGGTTTTTTTATTGCAACTAACTTTGTATCCAAAATTTAGAAAAATGGCTATTTTTGAATCTCCTATCGAATCAAACATAAGAAGAAAGAGCAAGTTATTGAATTTGCTTAGAGCTTATTTAAATATCAATTTTTGGAAGAAGTCTGTTTTTAGGATTGATAACCAAAAGGGGTAGATGGCATTTAATTTCACTGGACATGGTACTAGCTTTGGGTAAGGGACTAAGGGTTCATTTGGCTATCTGTATTTATAAGTGTTGTTATTCTTTATATTAATTAATAATACATTGTAGAGTTAGAATATTTATAAATGAAATTCGCAAGATCTTTATGCAGATTTTATTGATGAGAACAGTCAACTATCAAGGTGAGTCAAAACCCAACCGTGCAAGAAAGCACTCTCCACCACCGAGTGATGAAAATATGGAAGTGCACACAGGATCTTTAGTATGTGTTCTAAGGTTAGTATTTCTCCAGGAAGTCCTGTAAATTCATGCTTATTTCTTTCTATGACTAGATTTTGGGTTTTGATGCTAAAACTGAATTGATTTATTATTCTTTCTTCCTTTTTTTGGCAACTTATATGCGATTGTAAAACTCTTACAAATGTAGATGTGATTGTGTAATGTTTAAGATTAACTTCTAACTTGATATTCACATCTAGCAAAAAAAAGAGGTCCAAGTTCTGTTTTAAGGGAAGTATTGTTGATCATGTTTTTGAAATTTCATGATTGTTGGGGTAGGTTCCAAGTAACATATACAATTATCTTATGAATTTGATGATATTACTGATGTTTTATCACTCGGTTTTCCTTTCCAATATATGATTTCTAAATTTATAAAGAGAAAGGATTAAAGTATTGTTTTGAGTCACAAAGTTGATTAATAGGTCAATCAACTTGATTCAGTGGTTGAAGTTGTCTTTCACAATCTCCATCGTCTTCTCCCTAACTTTCTTTCTCTTCTCTCTATCATACAATATTGGGACAGCCACATATTCCTCTAATCACTTAAGCAAAATTGGCAGCATGAGTTTTTTAAATTAGTGTATCGATCACTTGAATTTGAGATATATAATGACATTTGAAGATTTACATCTGAATCTAGATTAAGATTATATTGTATACCCGACCAATTTGGGTCTGGTTATTACTTATATTAGGATTCTACTTTTTTATATGGAGTTAAACGTTTGTAACTAATATAATTGCTTGTAGATGGATTTTTTCCACTGAACACGAGGTAGGCTACAATATGAATAATGGGTTGTTTCTTATTTCAATTGTTTATAGAGTCAATATTGATTATTATGGGCTGTTTCTTATTTCAATTCCAATTGTTTATAAAGGTAATATTGATTATCATGGGTTGTGTTTTAATTTCAATTTCAATTGTTAATAGAGATACTATTGATTATAATGGGTTGTGTCTTATTTTATTTGAATAGGATGGAGTTCCATTACCGACTTGGTTTTAAATATATGGCTACGAGCACACAAGGATCAAGGAGGAAACTTGTCAAAAATAAATGTTATTAGGGTTTACCTAATAATAGAAAAGCAGGAAAGTGTAGAAAATCATATTTTGGGACCACGGTGATAGGTGTAATGGAAGAAATACTCTAAAGTTGATTGTAGATCTCTTCTGACAATGTGTACGTAGAATGGAGAGCTGGGCAATTTGGCATGTATTATGAGAATCTTTGTAATCAAATCGTATGATTTGGCCGTTATTATGATTTGGTTATGAAAAGAGTGTAATTCATTGACATATTAATAAAGATTGATAGAATTGACCGAATTGAATGGTTAATTTTTAGTACTCAGTTTATTCTAATTAATTTTTCACATTCAATCAACATCAATAGATACTTAATTCAGTATAGATTCACTCAATATTTAATTTAAAACCATCAAATCATTTTAACCATGCATGCTATTTCTATTTGATGCACTGAACTTTAATTGCAATTATATGGTGGTAAATCGAACCATAACCCCTTTTTATTAAAAATGTATTAAGTTGCAAGGACCTTAAGGACTTAGGGAGATCGTATTATTGGAATGTATCAAAATCTCTTCTAACAAAATTATCAAAGCTTTATAATCAAGTCTTCCGCTACATTGCACGGGTGAACGGAAGTGGTGTTTGTAGTAGTCTACTCGACATTTTTTGTTTTCTCCATGAGTTTGTAAAACTATAAAGTTGTCATTGCTGAGCTACGAGTGAGGTCTCATGAGTTAAAGTATTGTAAATTATGGTCGATTTTTTCTTCATATGACCCTGAAGATTAATCTAGATTAAAGTCATATTATGACTCATGAGTTATTGTTTTGCTATGGTATTAAGTTAGGTGAACTTTTGCATTTCTTTATGCCAATGGCAATGGGCCATACTGGCTTTCAATTACGGTTGCTAAGCATTCACCGGTTCAAATTTATGGCTACTGTTTATAGTGCAAATTGCTACTAGATTCAATTGATTACCCGAACACGTAAGCCACAATGTTTTATTTGAAAAGGGCTTGATGTTCCTATTGTACAACAAAATCAAGAATTCAACATTTAGAATCAAGAATTCAATAGTGGTTCAATTAGATACATTGCATGCACAAGTTTAACAAGATGTTGTGTTTTACCTTATAACCTCATGTCGTATACCCGGCCTACGGACGGGTATAACACTAGTTAATTGTAGTTGCCGGCTTGCCGCCATTCGAGTTTCAACGTGGTTACATTCAGCCTCGCCTATCCCATCACCTTCTCTGGCAAAACCCAATAAACAAACCAAACAAATCCAAAAAAACAAAAAAAAAAACATAGCAAAACCCAATAAATTAGTGAGATTGTTGTTTAGTAAATCAAATCACACTCTACCCAGGTATGATCCCAAAGAGAGTCAATTAAGGACATGAAGAGTACCTAGTCCTTGGACTGGTCCAGTCATAGACCGGGCTGCCCCAGCATAGTCAAAGACTTTGGTTGGGCTCTAGGTCCAACGTATGCTGGGCCGGGACAACGACAGATCAGTGGGCTGATGTGGATGCCCGATACCGTCGGGGAGTGTGTGTGTGTGTGTGTGTGTGTTTATGGTAGTCGTTTGTTGGTTCGATGCCGCTATGCCTTCCAAAAAAAAGTAGAATATGTTATTAAGTTAATTCAGTTTAACCGAATTCAATTATGCTAGTGTTAGTGATTCAAGAAAACCGTCCATTTGATTTCTTTCAACTACAAAAATGATATAAAGTTTATCAATAGCTATATTATGTTATTAATGATATTTCTTTGAGATGTCATCAACTTGATGCATCTACAAGACTACTACTTACTATCCTTGCTTAAGACAAATGGTGATGGCTTTTGGATGACAAAGGAGTTTTCTTGGTCAAAAATTTGAAGAAACGAGTAGAAGATCACCATGACGATCCCCACCTAGAAACAGGGGCGGAGCTAGGATTTTTAACCAGGGAGAGCATCAAGTGTATATAAATAGAATACATTGAAATCACAAATAAATACTAATTTTTAAGAATGACAACACTGATGAAATGAGAAATTTAAAAATAAATATGACACTTCACTATTTTATAAAAAATGAAACATAATAAATACAACAATGTGTTCAAAGAGATTTCAATTTTATAGAGATTTATGTAACAAGATTTTTTTTTGTAAGGGTCAAAATGTATAGATAAAAGTTTAAATTTATAGATTATTATATGATAGAGATAAACAATACCCACTACCTACCACCCAAATTTTCCTCTCCAATTAGCAAGAAAACCAAGCATGTACTTATTGAGAGAGAAGGTGCCAATGAATAGGTAAGTAATTGGGTTTAGTTCCCTAAAATGTATTCAACTTGTCACCTTTTGCTATTGTATGTATCTAATTTTAAAAATTACCATTTAATACATTAAACTACCAAAAGTTATCATTTCATGCATCGTGACCTGCTATCAAAGGTTACCAGCAGGTCACCCCTCTCCGGCGACTTTTCCGGCCATCCGGTCATCTTCTCCGGCGAGATTCCGGCGACTGCACTATTTCCGGCGACCCATTTTTTCCGGCGACCTCAACCATTTTTCCCGACGATTGTTTTTTCCGGTTTTTTGAATGGCGTCGGCTACGGCAGTGGCGGTGGCGCTTGCTGCTGCCGTCATCGCAAGGCCACCGGTGACGACAATGGTGGTTGTTTTCCGGGGTTTTTCTCTCCGATCGGTGCTCTTTCTCGAGGTCTCGAACACATCAGTGCTCCTCCGTGGGGGATCGAAGTGGTGGTCGGTACTCCTTCGGGAGCTGCTGTGGTGGTGAGACAGTGATTTCTCGACGATCGAGATGAACTTCTTGAGGTGGTGGATGTATTCGCGCCCCCGGGACACCGGAAAAACAATCGTCGGGAAAATTGGTTGAGGTCGCCGGAAAATATGGGTCGCCGGAAATAGTGCAGTCGCCGGAATCTCGCCGGAGAAGATGACCGGCTACCTGCTAAACAAGTTTCATGATGCATGAAATGGTAACTTTTGGTAGTTTAATGTATTAAATGGTAATTTTTAAAGTTGGATACATACAATAGCAAAAGGTGACAAGTTGGATACATTTTGGGGAACTAAACCCTAAGTAATTAAATTTCACTGGACTTATATCTGTATCTTATAAATTCATAGGAGGGCTTAAGAGAGCGGGTGCCCCATCACGCATAGGCGCGTCTCTTGCCCTCCTCCTCACTCGCAGCAACCACACGGCATATTTCTCCTTCCTTTTTCTCATTTCCTCAATCTCTCTTCTTTCACACACCTATCAATTCTTCAATTTCCCCCTTTTTCATTTAATTTTCCCTCTTCGATTGCGACTATCAATAAGGTATAATAATACTTCACCTAATTAATCTCTTCTCCATTGATTCAATCAACTACTACCTTAATTGTGCATTGTTGTTTCAATTTCGTTTCTTTATTAATTTTCGTTGTTTTAATCTAATTGTGATCATGATCAATTAAGCTGTTGAAATTGTTTGATTTGAGATCTGAAAACTGTTGGGAGGATTGTGTGGTTTGATTTTATGTATGGCGATTTTGACAGCATAATTGAACTTGAATTGAAGGACGTACTGTTTAATTTGTCGGTTGTGGTATTGTTTAACCCTAGGGAAAATTTAGAACCCTAATTTCATAAAAATTGGGTTAAAACATGGGGCATTTGCGCTGGATGCTGGTGATGGTGGACCAAACCACAAGACGCCGTTCAATTTTTCGTTTTTCCATCTTCCTCCTTAATTTTGAAATAAAAATTCTATAAATTATGAATAATCATCTTTAGTGATGCTCATATAAATGTATTCATTGTGTAAATGGGTAGTTTGAAAATCCATAGAACATGTTCATTGTAAGGCTCAAACATAATGGTCATTAATTTTATATTCCTATATAATGTGAGAGTATTTGAATTTGTCTTACTCCAGCTTTCGTTTTAGGTACCAAAGAAATTTTGTTTATTAGATTTCCATCACTTTGGCTTTTTTTAACACATTAATGACACTTCATTGATGCTGTTAACTACAGCATACATTGTTTGCATACTTCTCCAAGAACCTATCGTACTAAGCTGCTGATGGATCTGTATAACATCATACACTTATCTACAAATGCATTTCAACTAAGTTTATGTTTATTGTTGCACATCCCTTTGTCTCATGACCGTCAAGTTTAGTCCTGTGAAATGAGTTTTCTGACTTTGTACAACTGTTCTGTTAAAAGCTTAAATTATATTTGGTCAGAATTTTGATACTTTATTTTATTTACAGCAAAATTGTGTTTGTTAGGTTGGTTCTCCTATATTTCTATCACGCAAAAAAAAAATTGTATGCTCTTAATTGTCTCCTTCAGACACGAGAAATCTTGCACATAAAACTTTATAGGACGCTTAGACATGGTAAAATATTTTATCAGTCATAAGATTATAGGGTCAAACCATCAATCTTAGAATCAAAATCCCATGGATGGTAATTGTAGTTTGAGATCTTATACTTGTTTTTAGAAATAGGAGAGTATTTAAGATTAAAGATTGTTATAATATTATAGTTTGTAATATGAGTCTTTTTTATTGATTCAGTTCTACCAAATGATTTGGCCTAGATAAGCAGAGGTTCGAACAACTGCGATTCTTTAAATTTGGCTCAAAATGTTGTTTGTTTAATATGGTCATTCATGAATAAGTATATGACCTCTTGTTATAGTTATCTTTGGTGTTACAAGCTGATTGAACAAAGTCATAAATTTCGTGAACTCATACCAGCAAGTATCCTTATATTAGAAAAAACACCAGCAAGTATCCTTATATTAGAAAAAAGATGTGACAGAATTATAGAACAACCAACTTAGGAGTTGCTTGAGCAAGATGTTGTGAAAACTAACACTTCTAGCGAAAAGAAATGGCAGATAGAATCAATTGGCAATATGTAGTTAAGGTGTTTAGGTAGAACCAATATTGACACATCATTACTAAAGAACTTGTGGTTAATCTCGAACCTATTAGCTTGTCGCAGCACAATTTGGCATATTCCTTTGCTCTTACGAGTATGTATTTAAGTTGTCTATTGAAGTTCATTCTTGTTATTAGATCGGTACTCTAATTAACTGCCGTTTTCTCTTTTTTTTGTTCAGGAATAGAAGGCTTATGAAGCAATATTGAAAGCTCTTGATCTTTTTAGGTTGTACTCCCATCATAAATGATTCCTTTGTAAGACTTCAGATTCAAATACCGTTCTTTTAATTATTTTCCTTGAAATTTGCGGATGGTGGTTGTGATTTAACGTCTATAAGTCAGAGTTTCCATGGTCAAAAAGTATACGGGTTTTTTGGATTCTTATCTTTCTGATTTAAAGGTGATAACCTTTACCTGTTTGAGCCATTAAGCCAATGTATTGTCAAGTTTGATCATTCTTGATGATATGACACTTGTTTCAGGCTTTGTTGTATCTATGGTTTCTTGTCGTAGGAAGCTGCTCATTAAATGGGTTTCCTCTAGGCGCTAGCGATCTCAAGGATACAACTGCTTTAGAAGTTACTATCTAATCCATCGTTCATTCTTTTCGAAATGAAGTTCACAACTCGTGTAATCTCTCACGGACATTTTCTTTTTTGCAGAGTCCCGAGTTAATAGAGCGGCTTCATTGAAGGCTGCAGATGCTGTTGTGGTTCTACTGGGTTTCGGTGACAAAGGCGTAGAAGAGAAGATTATTGCTGCAAAATATGCCCGTGAGAACAGTATATTGTACAGAGTTGAATCCGAAAACTGAAAACCCGTGTGTTATATTTATGCCAGAGGTTCGTGTTCAAATTAATTTGATGTCTGATTGACCCATTTGATCATACATTTTTTATGAATGAAAGGCACCCGAATGCTCAACTTCGTCTTTGTTCCATGGTGATATTTATCTGTAGTTCCTTAAACTATGGTAACATTTATTTGCAGTTCCTGGAACAAGTTTAAGGTGACATTATATTTTATAAAACTCGTGGGCACAGGCCGTCTAAGGACGGCCGAGACCGTGCCTAGTATATCTATATGAGAAATACAAATTCCAGGGGATGCCATGCCACTTCTGGCACTCATGTGGCTCCGCCGCTGCCTAGAAACACGTTGAAACAATTTGGTCCCTTCGAAAATTAACATTTTTGTGCGACGCGCGCTTCATGGTCGTATTCCCCTTCGAGTAGTTCTGGACAACCGAGGTGGCGATATCGACTCCATACTTTACCTACTTTACCTAATTTGTGAAGATGCAGTCGAAACAATTGACCACAACGTTGTAACGTGCAAATATGCTAACAAAATCTGGACTTTAATTCGACATTAATTGGGACTCGATACAACAGCGGAAACCACAACTAGTGAGGTCTTGAATTTCTCAGGATGCAATCAAATTTCGCCTTGGCCAAGAAAGATCCGGCAAGCAACCATTTGGGCTGCGAAGTTATGCAATTTGGAGACACCGCAACTATACTGTTTTTCGAAAAAAAAATCTGAAATCGTAGAGTTCTTGTTTGCTGAAAATCTGAAATACAAGTTTCCACCTTTGAATGGGTGTCACAAAGGCTTCACAAAGGCTCTATCTCTTGGGATGCGTGGTCAACCACACCACATCATGTTGTTGCCGTCGTGTAACTGTTTCGTAACCTTGCTCAGTATGCGGTTTAATTATTGGTTTGCTTTCTTTGCTCGGGTCTTTTGTTTTTCTGCTTACATACTTGCACCTTGCAGTTGCTCGTAAAGGTCTTTTTCTTTATTTTGTTTCCTTATTTACCTGGTTCTTTTAAATAAATTGTTGCATTTCAAAAGAAAAATGATATACATAGATAACATCACTTTTAATGCAATATTGGTGTTATATTTGATTTATTCGAGATTAGAAAATACGCTGATGCCACCATGCGATGAACCTCACAATGCATTTTTTAAAATAATAAAAATAGATTATGAGATTATGTGTCGAAATTAAAATAATTATTGGAGCGAAGTATATCACATAATGGATGTGTTTGATATGCAGATTATATGGGAAAAAAAATAGTCTTATGTTTGGTGGATGATAGGACAAACTTGATGTGCTTTAATAAATGAAATCAACAACTACAACCTCTAGTTTAGGGAATTTGGCCAAAATGGCCAAAGATAGTTTCACATCTTAGCCATATTAATATTAATGAATAATTTATTAAACAGATGGAGTTTATGTAGAGTAAGAGGATTGTTTTGGGGATTTTCTTTAAAAAAGCATCCTTACGCATAATATTATTTTAGAGGATTTATATTTTGTCTTTATTATTAGTTATTAAATTTATTTTATATCTTATATTTTAAAAAATTTTGTTTTATCGATTTATTTTATTAAAACACATCATCGTGTATTAACTAAAATTACATAAAAAAGTACGTTCCTTTTTTTTTTTTTTTTTTTTTCCAAATGTCACCGTTGCAAAAGGCTCACCAATACATTAGCTCAATATTAAATTTTCTTGAATCTAATATTACAAATACCCATGAATTATTTTAAGTTAGGGAAAAGTCCAAAAAAACCCAACAAACTATTCCATTTTGAATGGTTAAGTCCCTAAACAATTTTTTTGAACAAAAAAGTCATTAAACTTTCTCATTTTGAATGATTAAGTCACTAAACTATTTTTTTAAATGAAAAAACCATTAAACTTTTTTCTTTTGAATGATTAAGTCCTCGAACAATTTCTTTTCGATAAATAAACTATTAAACTTTCAAAAATTGGTTACTTACCCCCTTTTAATAAAAAAAATAAATAAATGTAACCAACTATGAAGGTTTTAAAGGTAAAATATAACAACGTTAGTTTAAGTTAAACAAATATAAGTAGCAAACTTTTATAAATTCAATGATTTATTTGGTGGAAAAAATGTTTAGGGATTTAATCATTTAAAATGAAAAAGATTAATGGTTTTTTTTCAAAAGAATAGTTTAGTAACTTAATCATTCAAAATAAGAAAGTTTAATGGTTTTTTTGTTCAAAAAAATTGTTTAAGGACTTAACCACTCAAAATGGAATAGTTTGTTGAGTTTTTTTGGACTTTTTACTAAAAGATACTCTTTTAAGTTATATCACTAAAAGATACTCTTTTTTATTTTACACATTTATTATATTAAGACATTTAATTATGTATTACACTTTCTATCCTTATGATAGTAAAACTACACGTTTTGCTGCACTTTTTCTTTTAAAAATTTGCATCAATATAAACAGCAACTTAATTATGTTGTACATCTCAAATCTGTTTCTACACACAATCATAAAGAGGGTGTTTTTCTTGGGGGCTTTTGATCGATGCTTGAAGAGGGTGTTGATTTCTATGTTGTTGGGTGCCTAGTACGTATTTTTGATTAAGTAAAAAAGGTTTTATTTAATAGGTCAGGTTAAAAATAGAGTAAACTCTAATTTTGGTCCTTGTGGTTAGTGTAATATTTGAAAGTGGAACTTGAACTTTAGTATGTCTAGAAATCATCCTTATAGTTTGCATTTTAGTTTGAAAGTGGTCCTTGATCATTAACTTCATTAAAACCTATTAGTTAAGGTAAGGATAATTTTGTCTTTTTTTCTCTTTAAGTTAATCTTTCTAAATTTAGGGTTATAAAGGTAAATATTATCAACCTCAAGGTCCAAAAGCAAATACAATTTATATATAATATCACTATTTAATCATCCACCGTGACAATTTATGCTATTCATAGTTTTTCATATTTTTTTAGAAAATTTTATCCACTGCATTCACCTTTCCCAATTCTCACACCTATATAAAACTTTTAATTCTTCAGCTGAAAAACGTATCAAATTTCACTCAAAATTATAAAAACCATCCACACATGTCTTAGTGAATTCTTGCAAGAAAACAATGGGAAACAAAGGTTCAACACCGATTTTGCTCTTCTTGGGTCTATTCGTCGGCATTTGTTAGACGAATTTGCCATTAATTCCGGCAACGGAGCTCCGCCGTTGTACTGCCGGAGCACTACCACTGTGTTTGCTTGCTTATATGAAACTTAGGGGAATTACCCTTAAAAGAAAACGATTCAGATGACATATTAATCGTTCGATTTCTTCACAAAACTTTGGATTTTGAATGCATGCCGCCGGGATTCGTTGAAAGCCGCCGCCAGTGTTAAAACTGAGCCGGAGATTTCAGTATTGTTGCTGGGTGGGAATTTTTGGCTATCAAATGGAATCACCGCCGCAGACGCGGAGGTGGGGGACATTACAGTGGCGTACCGCGACATTAACATTTTTTAGTTCTATTAATTAATCTAAGAAAACTAATGGAGTTAAAAATGGACAAAAATGCCCCTATCATTAACAGAGAAAACTAATGGAGTTAACGATGAGGGATCATTTTCAAACCAAATTAAGAATTATGGGGACGATTTTTATAGTTATCAAACCATAGGTCTTACTTTCAAAGATTTCTATAAACCATGGGGACCAAAATTAGAGTTTACTCCAAAAAGAATTAGAAGGAGGATGAAATTCAAACAAAGAAATTAAAAAGTAAGTTAAGAGAGTCAAAAGAGTCGTTGGAAACTTGGAATTAAGAGAGTCAAAAGAGTCGGTTGGCTACAAATTAGATATAGACAAAAAAGAGAGTATTAGTTAGGGTTCGGTAATTGGGAATTTTCTTTATGGAAATAAGTCACTTTATTTGGTCTAAAGAAATTTGGGTTTTATCTAATCTTTAAAATATTTATTCATTTATTATTTAGTTAAAAAAAAAGAATGATTCACGACTCATATGATTACATCGTAGGCTCTCGTATGAATTGACATGACAAGTTTTGATGCCCATTACTAATGAAGAACCAAACCAATTAATGACTTACTATAACAAAATGTTTGAAGTTGCTATTTTGAGACCATGTTAACAGAAAATAGCAAAGAATGTAACATCACGGTGAATTGTATATTTACTTGACACTAACGAGGGGGCAAGTAAACATGTGCATCAACGTTCTTTGGTTTCTTTGATGGAATAGAAGCTAGGTCAATTCATGAGACCCTAATATCCAACCTACTTTGGTCTGATGAGTTGCCTACCACATCACAAAAGTGAAAGGTAAGGGATGTTGATTAACCTATAGGAATCTGTTCATTAATTGTCAGATAACAAACACACCCAACCAACGAATTCAAGTAGCCACAGTTAAGACAATAATTAGGAATCACAAGACAATCATTCAATAAATCATAAATCTATTAATTAAAACCACAAATCAAATCATCTTCCAAGTTCATTAAACCATAACAAGCACTATAAGAGTACTAGCCACTAAACATAACTACTGACAAAGAAAGCATTAAATATGAACACATTAAGCAAAGCGTGCAACAGTTGATGATCAGACACCAGCAAAACGACTCTGCCACTCCGGGTTAGCATCGGCAAGGTATCACCGTGTTTAAGTTACTACTCTAAGCCTCTCAATATTTTTTGAATTTTTTTCTTGATGCTTTGAAAGTCAGACAGAAGACAGTATTTAAAGATAACTGATGACGTCCCACCTCGCGATCGCGAGGCACTTAATCAAGCCTTAAAGTCTTTCTTGAATATTTTGGATTTATTTAATTAGAGTTGACTTCTTTTCGCGACGCCAGAAGGGAATTAAGCGACGCTAGACGGGAATCAAGAAGGAACCTTTTAGAATAAAAGGCCATCTCGCAACGCCAGACAAGTGTCTCGCGATTGCGAGAGTCTTCTATCTCTCAAGAACTCCATTTTCTGTGCTTTTTCGCCTCTTTTCTTACTTTTACGTTCACGAGCCTTCAAAACCCGCTAATCTGAAAAACAAAGGTTTTCGGAGGTAAAAAGTACCAAATATGGGCTAAAATAGGGATAAACATTATAATCCAGAACGACCAGAACATGTATAATTTTAGAGTTATCAATTATATGTATGTGGTGGACGGGCAACTGGCTCTGATGGAAGTAAGATAGTCGACAATGGAAGGGTGACGAGGACAATAAACATTATAACAAAATTGAATTTATAGGACACCTAAAATGTGGAAGCATCTTAAAAAATACTTTATAGGACTTACGGTTATATAGGACCAAGTTAAAAAACGACATATCTAAAAGTGTTACACGTTTTGTTGGGTCTGAAATGCTTTTGCAGATTTACTACTAAGGAGTTACCACTACTAGCTTTTGATCATTACCGCTGATGGTTGATATGGAGTTACCACTGCTAGTATAAAGGTTACCACTGCTGAGATCATTACCATTGCTGGAACAAAATTACTACTGCTGTTGAAGATTACTACTGATTTTGTTTTACCACTGCTAGAAGAGTTATGATAAGGAAAGGATTATGAAGGCTGAAGATATGGAATGGATGCGATTCTTTTGGAGATATCTTAGAGATTATCTTGTAGATTTACTTTTCTTATGTTTATCTTGTAACTCATATATAGTTGATAGATGTTAGATGTTTAGATACGAGTTCATTAAGTTTTTTGTTTTAGAATATTGAAGCCTCAAGATTAATCTTGATCCTTGCAATTGAGATGAATTGCACGTCTGGTTTGAGCCTGTTCAAATCAGATTGGGGCTTTGGTTTGTAATCATTAAACTTGTGATCAATACACAATTTGTTTTGCAATTTCATTGTTTCATTCAAAGTGTTATTCCGCAAACTTCTTTGAATTGTGATTTTCTGTTCTTGTTATTGATTCGATCCTGACAAGTGGTATCAGAGCTTGTTTTACCCAGAAAATCAAATAACAATGGATACCCAGGAAACTGTTTTGGTTTCTAAAGTCCCCATGCTCAAACCCAATGAGTTTGACATGTGGAAGATCAGGATTCGTCAATACATGCTTCTCACAGACTATGGAATGTGGGAGGTTGTTGAAAACGGACCTAATACTGATGAAGAAGTTGCTGAAGGTGCTGCTAGACCTCCTCCCAGATCTGATGCAGACAGAAAAAGAAGACAAACTGAGATGAAGGCTCTAAGTACCCTGTTGTTGGCTATTCCCAATGAATACCAACATCAATTTAGTAGCTGCACTGATGCTAAAGCCCTCTGGACTGCTCTAGAGAAGAGGTTCTTTGGAACTAAGAGTACAAAGAGAAATCAAAAGGCTATTCTAAAACAACAATAAGAGAACTTCACATCTCTGAAGAATAAGTCCATGACTCAAACTTTAGATAGGTTCAACAAGCTTATTAGAGAACTGGCTACTGTGGATGTTAAGATGGACAAAGATGATGTGAATAGAAAGTTCCTCAGATATCTTGGAGAGGAATGGACTATTTGCACTGTTTCATTCAGACAAGGGGATGATCTAGAAGACAAGGAACTTGAAGATCTCTACAATGATCTAAGGATCTTTGAAGCTGAAATGGAGGCTAAGAAAAGGCCTATTGGATACTCTCACAATACTGCTCTTGATAACACCAAAATTATACATGTTTTGGTTGCGCGTAATCGTATGACTTTACCCCATTTCTCACCCGTTTATGATCATTTCATGCACTAATTGAGCTTTTTATTGATTATGAAGGATTTGGAGGCCGTGGAACGGAAAAGTACGGAAAAATGCGAGAAAACGAGAAAAATGCACAAGGTCAACACAGAAGACACTTGGCGATCGCGAAGTGCCCAATTTGGCGCCGCCAAGTGCGACTGAAGTGAAGATTAGGGTTTTATTAAGTGTTTGGCGTCGCCAAGTGAGCAGTTTGGCGATCGCCAGATGGCGCCTGGTCGTTTTTCTTTAAATATCAGCCTCCTCCTTCAGTTTTAGACATGAGTTTTGAAGTGCAATACACGAGGGGAAGTCAGAGGAACGAGAGTGAGAATACGAAAGATGCCGATACGCTGCGGAAGTCGATCTCTGATCATCTATCGTTGTACTGTCGGTATCATGTCGATGTCTACTCTTGTTTATGTTTTTGTGTTCATTATGAGTGAGTAGTTTATTAGTAGTGCTTGTCATGATAGATAAACCATTATGGATGATATTTTGCAATTAATGTTTATTGGTTTGTTTTTGATTAATTGAATGTCGTTTATGGTTCTTTCTTGATTATTGTTGTTGTGGCGATTTGAAATCACTTGGTTGGGTGTATTTGTTGGACCAAGACAGATAGACTCCGAAAGGATAATCAACCTACCTTAGCCTGACTTGGACCATAGAGTTATGTTAAGGGGTTACTTTGACCATTAGTGACCGATAGTAAAAGAGCCATTACAATAATTGATTAGGAAGGGTTTACCGATTCTAGATTGTGGACCAAACGGTTTAGAATTGGAATTAGGAGGACCGTGTCCTAGTTTAACCATAAATTGCACATGTTAGGGTGTCCCAGACTTAAATTCCTACAATAGTCAAAACAACCAAACTTTCGATCTATTCATGTCATCCATATTGGGGATTCGTTTTATCATGATAAGTGCTGCTGTTTTCTTTTATTATAAACTTAAATCATAATTTCAATTGCTTTCTTAGTTTTACTTAGTTAATTGTCTTTTTAAGTAATTAAACCTTTTTCATACAAACCCCCTCCCCCCCTTTTTGATTAATTAAACTAATTCGACTTTAGTCTACAATAACTTGACCGTTCCCAGTGGTAGATACGATACCTGGACTTTCCTACACTATATTACTCACGATCAGGTACGCTTGCCTGTATATGTGGTAAGACGGTGGCTAGGCATTAGAGGTTAAAACTTGTTACGCTTTTTATATATGATAATTACCACATCAAGTTTTTGGCCCCGCTGCCGGGGAACGGTAGTTGCTAGATTTTAGTTTAAGTAGTTTAGTTAATCGATCCTTGTGAGGGATTCTGTCCCTTGCAAGTTTTCCGCTTTCTAGTTTAATTAATTAGTTTTATTTTTATTCTCTTTGTTTCCCGCAAGTTGCCCGTAACCGTTTGTTGTGATTTCAGTCACGGCAGACTTGTTAGAGCCATTTGAGGAGCCGGAGAGAGAGTTCAGAAAAAGAAACAAAAAGAAATCAAAAGCAAACAAAGTTCGTCCGAGAGCTTTGATTTTTGAGATGGGAGACGAGGCACCAATTGTTGGCATTATGTGCATAAGTTGACAAATCGTTTGATCGCACATCCAACGTTATAAGTCACTTGAGGGTCACACCTGTGAGGACCTATAATTCGGATAGTAAATTAACCCCAGTTTGGAGAGTTTAGTTTTATAATAGTAAATTATAAAACTGTTGGGTGTTTTCTGTAAAAACCCCAAAGTAAAAGGTTTCTGATAATTAATTACAGTTATATATTTATTAGTTAAATAAATATATAAAAGGGTTAATTAATTGGTTTATAATTATCTAGTAATTATTATGTGGAAATATAATAATTGGTAAATATTCTTTCTTAAGGAGAAAGAAAGAATAAAGATAATTATGGAAATTATTCTTTCTTAGAGAAAAAGAAAGAATATGGAAGCAATCTAGTATATGGAAAGTATTCATATAAATAGATGTGCTAGGAACTAATTTTAATCAACCAAGAAACCTTTCTCTTTCCTCTCTCTCTCTCTCTTCGTCGATCTCACCAAGAAAGAATCCAGATCCGGTTTCGTTTCTGATTGATCGTGTTCTTCGCGTACCGTTTGTTCGTGAAGCATTCCGGGGTTAGATCCAGCTAGAGGGAATTCCGTTTGGTCGTTTACGGGTGGATCTATCTCAAGCAATCCAGGTAATAACCCTAAACCTACATATTAACTGTAATAAGATAAACAAATAAGATCTGTGATGTTTTCGGGATTTTTAATCGTTATTGCTTCCGCTTAATCAAACCAGTTAGGTTTGATTGTTAAACCTTTGGAACAGTTTGTTTCATGTGGTTTTGTCGTGTGTCTCGACCAGTTAGGTTTGAGATCACGGGTTTTTCTCGTGTCAGTTTGATACGTGGATCCCACAAAATCCCAACAGTGGTATCAGAGCCACAGTTTACTTGTTTATTTTATTTGTTTATTAGATCCGTTAATTTTTCCTAGTGAATAAAGTTTGGATTCAATCTTTATCAGTTTGGTAAGGATTTAATCAGTTTGATAATTACCAGTTTTAAATAAAACATAATCTTTATCAGTTTGGTAAAGATTTGATTTTATTAGTTTAATCTTTATCAGTTTGAAAAAGATTTGATTTGATCTTTATCAGTTTGGTAAAGATCTAATTATTTGGTGATTATCAGTTTTTCGATAAAAGGTTTTATCTTTATAGGTTTAATCTTTATCAGTTTTTGTATAAAGGTTTGATGATTATCAGTTTCGTATAAAATTCTAATCTTTATCAGTTTAGATAAAGATTTAAAATTTTATCAGTTTTAATCTTTATCAGTTTAGATAATTCTTATCTTTATATGTTTATGTTTATCTCGAGAACCCACACGCAACGAAGACCAACCGCCAAGCCACAGGCTGCCTTGCGGCCGTGCCTAGTAGTGGCGGTGGTCGTTCTGTTTGACACCGAACCACCGAAAACCACCACACCACCGAAGCCTCGATAGGCGACGGTGGTGGTGGCCGTTCCTCGCAACAGCCGCGAACCACCACACCACCAAAGCCGCAGCGGCGATGGTGGTAGTGGTTGTCCCACATCCGCGAGCCGCACCACCGATCGGCTAGGGCAGCCACGGTGGTGGCGGCGGTTCATCGTTTCAATTGCCGCGAAGGCAATGGCGGCGGCGATGCTGTTGTCGTCGTGCGGCTGTGAGCGGTGGTGGCGGCGGTCCTTGCCGTTGCCGCCGAATAAACCGCGAACCACCAAGCCAAGCCGCCGGCTGCCTTGCGGCCTTGCCGGGCGGCTGCGGTGGTCGTCATCAAGACCGTCGACGACGGTGGTGGCGTTTTGGAGGTGGCGATAATGCGGTGGCTGTTGTCGCCACTAAGCCAAGGCCGACAAGCTAACTGGGCCGTGGTCGCACCACAACCGAACCAAACCGCGGCGATGGGGTGGCCGATTGCCACTGCCATCGTTAGCGGTGGCGGCGATAATTGACTTACTGTCATTCGCCGGGCAGCCGTGGCGATGGTAGCGACGTGCGGTGGTCACCGACCGCACGAGACAACGAAACAGCTATTGTTTTCGCTAGAGACTGGTGGCGATTGTGTAACCGGCGACGAATCGTCGGTCGATCCGAAATCGTGTGGTTACGGGTTTTTCGGTTCTTTTGGGTTTTTAGTTCTAATTGGGCCTGTTTTATAACAGGGCCCGAAAGCCCAAAGATTTTGGACCCAGCCTGAGGCCCAAGAGGATTTATTGGTTTTATTTTTTTTATCCAAATTAATTTTATTAAGATAATTTTATTTATTGTCTTATAAAATATTTTAAGGGATTTTATTAATAATTATCCCTGTGATTATCAAACCAAGTATTTGACCCGTTTTGGTCAAATGGGCCAGGTGTCATATTTGACCAGTTGGTCGAACCACGACACAGTTTTTAGGCCAGCACTTATTATTTCGATCAGTTGGTTCGGAATGTCCGGTTTGATATGTTTTGGATAAACGTAAATATTTTAGAAAATTGGTTTTATTTTACATATTAGATTTATAGTTTATAAATCTTAGGTAATTTTATAAAACCGATTTCAGATTAAAATATTAGTTTCGATTTGTAAAACAGTCTGTTTTATAAATCAGTTAAAACCACATTTTGCGATAAACCGAACGAGATATTATTTAACGGATCTAGGATTATTTTTTTTATGCTTTATATATGTTGCTTGTTTATTTGCTTTATATATGTGCATAAATTATATATTATACCTGTTTGTGTATATTTCTGCCTGTTATAAAATTTGCCAACTTAGCTCATTATTTTATTCTTGAAAGGACCTGCATAATTTTACAACTCCTTTATTATATTAATGACCTTAAGTATAATTTTTCTTTTCGAAAACTCCACCGAGAGGTGATAAGGCCAGTGGGAGCTACTAGAAATCTTTAAAAAAAAAATTAGGTCATTTTGGACCTTTAGGAATTAGTTGGCAAAACTATGATTAGACATATCAACTGCGTAGTTGTTAATGTTTAACTGCGTGAATGTGTTTGCTCATGATTAGTTGATAATTATTGCATGCTTAGCTTGTATCAAACGTTTTAAAATCTAGAAAGAGTTTTAAAATTTTTCAATCATGAGATATGATAGGTTTTTAAAATTAAAATTACCAAGTTTTCAAACCTTTTCAAACGGTAGATTTTATTTTAAATAACCTTATATTTATAAGATCGCTTTTCTTATAAAGGAATGTTGACAAAAACAGTTAGTTTTGGTCAACTGGTTGACTTTCAAAACAGTAGGTTTTAGTCGACAGTCATGCTATTAAAACAGTTAGTTTTAAATTAGCAAGTGTTTTAAAACAAGTTAGTTTTAAACAGAATGTATGTTTATTAACAGTTGGTTTTAAACATCAGTTGCCTTTTAAACAGTCGGTTTAAATAGCAAAGTTTTTAAAAATACTGGAAATTTAAAGTTTTTTTTTCAAAAACTTAGCTAAAACCCATAAAATCATAGATCAGTAGTGCAACCCATTTGTGGACACCTTTGGCGTAAGGTACGTTGGAGCTCGAAGGAGTCGAACCTTTAGCACCCACGTTCAAACCCCAAGCTGAAGGGGGTGAAAAGACTCTGCGATATCGGGGGGTACCGACCAGAGTACATCCTGTCCTGGGTGGTGAGATCTATTTTGGTAGTTGTTACAACTCACCGGGTGGTACCGGGCCAAAGAGCACTAAGAGGGACTAAAACATGTACGGTTTTATCCGATGTCCCGAAAAGATCTAGGAGTCATGTCAGTTAGATATGATTGGTAAAAGTCCTTACCTGCCGAAATAGTACGGGCCTGGTGGGGCGTGAGCAAACCGCGCATCAGGACGTATGAAATAAGGATCCTAGTCCGATAATTATCACTTTAGGGTTTATTGATATTTATTCGGAACCGTTTATTCAAAGGTACTAAAACCAAGTTTTTAAATGTGTAGATGGCAAACACGGTTACCAACACCAATAACCTTTCTCTTCGCTCGATCCTAGAAAAGGACAAACTCACTGGTCCAAATTTTCTCGACTGGGAGCGCAATCTCCAGATTGTGCTCAGGCACGAGAGAAAGTGGTATGTCCTAGAAGAACCTCTAGGTGAGGCCCCACCAGCAAATGCCAGTACGGCAATCAGAAATGCTTATCAAAAGCGTTCGGATGATTTGCTGGATGTTGGCTGCTTGATGCTTGCGACTATGAGCCCAGAACTACAAACAGGGCTCATGAACACTAATGCTTACGACATGATCCGCCAGCTGAGGGACATGTTCCAAACGCAAGCTCGCACAGAGCGTTATGATGCCACGAGGGCTCTAAATGCGTGCAAAATGGCCAAGGGGACCTCTGTCAGTGCCCACTTTATGAAAATGAAGAGGCTACTTGACCACCTAGAGAGGTTAGGTCACCCAGTTCCGTTGCAGTTGGCAACGGATACCATACTCAATTCATTGTCCGATGATTACAAGCAGTTTGTGATGAATTTTAACATGAACAACATGGAAAGGAGCATAGCTGAATTGCACTCCATGTTAAGAACTGCTGAGCAAAGTATGGGACGGGGACCAAGACCAAAGATGTTCTGATGGTCAGGGAGGGTGGAGTGAAGAAGAAAAGAGGGCAAAGGAACACCGGCAAGGGCAAGGACCAGGTTCAGGTCAGCCAGAGTGTACCAAAGGCCGTTGACAATAGAAAGGGCAAGGGCAAGGGCAAAAAGGTCAAAGTCGACAAAGCGAAGGCCGAGAATCGATGCTTTACGTGTCATGAGGTCGGACATTGGAGACACAATTGCCCGAAGCGTCATGAAACAGGTATAAACACCTAGGATGTTTTATGACCGCTTCAGTTTATCATTACTACTTGTTAGTTTACAAGTTAACTGACACCTAGAGCAAACGTATGATTGCAGGTGATCAGGAGAAATGAAGTGCCCGGGTCCTGAGGATCAGACAAGATTTCGTTTAGATATTATCAAGACATTTTAAACTTATTTTAAGACATTTTATTTTGGATATTTTGAAATGTTGGTTGATTTAAATTTATGGATTTTGGTATTTTAAATTTAAAATTATTGTCTTGATTTATATATCTAATTTTGCCTTGAACCTAAGTCAAGATAGACTTGATTCAATTTGTTGATCCTAGATATTGTCTACCACACTAACAAATATACTTCAAAATTTGATAATTCGAAGTAATATATGAAAACTGCCAAAAACACACGAAGTACTATTCTATAGGAATGTGTTTTTGGAATAAAACATTTACGAGTAATATGATTATAACAGGTATATTGTAGTCAAGTTCAAATTACTCATATGTTTTAAAAAGGATTTTAGGATATTATCACAGATGACGTTGATAATATCAGTATTTATAAAACTAGTAAATTCCAAGTTTTGGAATTAGGGATCTAATAAGATCCAGTTAAGTTTTATGAATAGTAAAATTCAAGTTTATAGTATTAAACTTATTACTTAAAATAAAATTGACTAAATAGTCAAGTCTTGACTGAGTCAATAAAGTGTCAAATTTAAGTAATAGTCAGTTTTCATATAGGTTAGTGGGAGCCCAATTTATTCTCTATCTATACTTCCGATAAAGAATAAAAGTTATATTATTGGTTTGTATTTCTAGGAATTCATAATCCAGAGAGGATAAGAATTCATGAGAAATATGATCTATTCTTTTAAGTCAAAAAGGTTAGATCAAGAGTTTCAAAGTCTCGAAACAATGAAGTCAAAATTTTGACTTTAAGAAAATCAATAATTATATGTGTTGTAATAATAAAGATATTCAAGTATCTTTTTAGACCATCAAGTGTTGTAGAACACTAGAATAAATTTCCTGAAATTTACCAGCTTGGTAGATGGAAATTTTATCAGATTTCAGGAAGAAATCCTTATCTACACAGCAACTAAGGAAAGTTGCGGAATTGACTTTACATATTTCAAGAAACTTGGAGATATTCCAGTGTCTCCAAGATTTAGGCAATATGGTAAAGAAAAGTCTAGATTTTGTTTAAAGTGTTTGCAAAACAAAAAACTAGCAGAACCAAGTTAAAAATTATTATTTAATAAACTTGCGTTGTTTTGGTTGTTTCTTTGATTAGGATGGTAAACACTAATCAAAGGGTTTAAATTGAAGGAAGGTGATACTTCATTTAAACCAAGTATAAAGTACACATTGAATAGACACCGTAAAAGTAACTTAGAAGTGCTATTAATTTTGTTATTATTACAGAGTGGAATATGGACTATACAAAATTAGTTTCTTTGTTTCTTTTATACTTAGCATGTTTTTGATCCGGGAATAAGACTAGTATAAGTTTTATTTGAAATTATCCGTGACAACTTATCAAGGTGGGAACCTGATAGGGTTTTAAAGTCATCGTGAGTTTTTGGGTAGTTAAACAGAGTAACAGCTACAAGCGATGTAGACCAAAAACTGCACGGATATTCGATAGAGCAGCGAATATCGGATGTGATCCGCCGGTTGAGATTACTCCATGGATTTAGTCATGAGTAAGACTCCCAGAGGTTGTCCTTAGCACCTGAGGTATTTGGTTTGGCATTACGAGAACTGTTGGATACTTAGTACGTTCTAACATCACGCCGTAACAGGGTGGTCATACGGGGCGTAACTAGATTCAGCGGAAGCCGTGGTGACAAATGCAGATATGCAAGATGGGATTTGCACCTCTTCTTCGAAGAGAGATATTTCCTGGGCCCCTTGACTGACTACAAGAACTGATGAAGTGCATGGCCATGCCCAAACGAACTGATTTGTTCTTTGTCGTTTACCAATCAGTTGGAAGTCGGATAGTCATGAACATAATCTTGAGTATTCAGAGTTGACTGTATCCATGCTCATACTCAAAATTGAAATATCGTGTTGCAAAAGGAAAAGCCTAGTTATACCCGATTTGTGGACAGTTTGTTCATAAATGCTGTTTCCTTTTAGGAACGTTTTATCACCTACCTGGGTATAAGGGTGCTTATAACCTGGTTAGCCTAAGTGCCTGTCTAGGGGCCTCCTTAGGTCCGTGTCATCAATCTGGTATTGCCAACTTGCACAAGTGGGAGTCTGTTGGCATTATGTGCATAAGTTGACAAACCGTTTGATCGCACATCCAACGTTATAAGTCACTTGAGGGTCACACCTGTGAGGACCTATAATTCGGATAGTAAATTAACCCCAGTTTGGAGAGTTTAGTTTTATAATAGTAAATTATAAAACTGTTGGGTGTTTTCTGTAAAAACCCCAAAGTAAAAGGTTTCTGATAATTAATTACAGTTATATATTTATTAGTTAAATAAATATATAAAAGGGTTAATTAATTGGTTTATAATTATCTAGTAATTATTATGTGGAAATATAATAATTGGTAAATATTCTTTCTTAAGGAGAAAGAAAGAATAAAGATAATTATGGAAATTATTCTTTCTTAGAGAAAAAGAAAGAATATGGAAGCAATCTAGTATATGGAAAGTATTCATATAAATAGATGTGCTAGGAACTAATTTTAATCAACCAAGAAACCTTTCTCTTTCCTCTCTCTCTCTCTCTTCGTCGATCTCACCAAGAAAGAATCCAGATCCGGTTTCGTTTCTGATTGATCGTGTTCTTCGCGTACCGTTTGTTCGTGAAGCATTCCGGGGTTAGATCCAGCTAGAGGGAATTCCGTTTGGTCGTTTACGGGTGGATCTATCTCAAGCAATCCAGGTAATAACCCTAAACCTACATATTAACTGTAATAAGATAAACAAATAAGATCTGTGATGTTTTCGGGATTTTTAATCGTTATTGCTTCCGCTTAATCAAACCAGTTAGGTTTGATTGTTAAACCTTTGGAACAGTTTGTTTCATGTGGTTTTGTCGTGTGTCTCGACCAGTTAGGTTTGAGATCACGGGTTTTTCTCGTGTCAGTTTGATACGTGGATCCCACAAAATCCCAACACCAATGTGGACCGCCAGGAGAGTCGCTCCAACTGTACCCACCAATCCAATCACGAAGCCGAATCTGAACAAAGAAATCCCGGGGAAGCTCTTACACATGATCAAGGACCTTACCTACGACGGGAAAAGCGATAGCAATCCTATCGTACATATGGAGAACTTCGTTAATATCTGTGATCTGTTCAAAACAGAGGAAGGCCGGGATGATGCAATTCGTCTTCGAGTCTTTCCTCTCACACTTACCGGAGAAGCTAGAGCTTGGTTAAGATCCTTAGAGCCGAGCTCAATCACTACATGGGAAGGACTTCGCTCCAAGTTCCTTTCCCGATTCTTTCCACCATCCAAGATCGACAAACTGAGAGCCGAGATCCGATCCTTCCAACAACAAGATGGGGAAACCATATCCGAAGCATGGGAACGTTTTAAGCACCTCCTAAACTCGTGCCCGAGTCACGAGCTAAATAAGAGTGAACAGGTTCAAACTTTCTATAGTGGACTTGCTTATTCCTCACGAGCTACTTTGGATTCATCTGCAGGTGGTGTCTTCATGTACAAAACGCCCACGGAAGGTTACAAGCTTCTCGAAGACATGCTCATACACAACATAGATTGGAGGACGGACAAGCGACTACAAATCCCGAGGATGGCCGGAAAGATCTCTACTGACTTCGATCCATCCGATGAACTAGCCGCTATGAAAAACCAACAGGTAAGGTTTGAACGCAAAATCGAGGAACTAATTAAATCTGTTCATGCTTTGCAGGTTGGATGTGAGGAGTGCAATGGACCGCATTTGACAAAGGATTGCCCGAACAAGCCAATGATGACACCCGAGGAGGTGAATTATATCAACCGAGGCGATTACCAAGGGAGGTGGAACAACAACCGTAATTTCATCCCCAGACCTCCAGGTTTCTTTGCACCAACTCAACAGAACCAAAGGCCGAATGGAGAGCCACGTATGACTATCGAAGATCGAATTATCCAATTCATGGATGCGCAAAAGAAACTGAACGATGAAGTGGGTTCATACCTACGTAATCACCAAAGCACCATCCAGAATTTGGAATTACAGGTTGGACGTGTTTCACAAATGCTGAATGAAAGAACGCAAGGAGAACTGCCAACGCAAACACAAGTCAACCCAAAGGTGGAGACTGTGAAGCCAATGCTCATGATGACTGGAGAGCCATCAAAGAAGAAATGGACGGACGTCTACAACAAGAAGTACGTGGAGACCGAGAGTGAAAGTGAGCCCGACTATGCCACGGATTACGATTCGGAGGGGTTCACCGTGTCTTTCGAACATCTAAGACTCAAGGTCCCCGAAGCTTCTAGTGATGATGATGAGGAAGATGGAAAACAAGGAGGATACGCGGAGTTCGTGATCCCGAAGAAAGAAGATAAAGGCAAAGAGAAAGAGAAGGAAAAAGCACTGGAAGATGACCTCGTTTACATAGCACCGATTCGACATGATCCAGGGAGTTATAACTTACCTATTTCTTGTCATAAATTTTCAGGTCTTGCTTTAGTTGATTCGGGTGCCGCTCTTGATATGATGCCCGTTGGTTTTTGCAGGAAAATGGGGATCACTCAAATCCTTCCAACGGACTATCAATACCGAGGAGTGTATGGTTACATGACAAAACCATTGGGGATAGCAGAAGGAGTCCCGATTCGTATTGGAAAATTCTTTTATTACACGGACTTCATCATAGCTAATCTTCCAAAGGACACTGAAATCCCAATAATCCTCGGGAGATCTTTCTTGCACACCGCTCAAGTAAATACCGATATGCGCAATCAAGTCACAAGCTTAGGCTATGGAGACAATCGGATTTACTTTGATCCTAACGGAGAGCCGGTTAGACACCTCAAAGAACCTTATGATGATCCTTCTCTGGCCTACACCAAAAGCACGAAGCGTCCGCTACTTCCGCATGAACTTGGAAAGAAAACGGAGGATTACTCAAACCCGATGCACAGAAAGGAGCAATCAACCAAGGAACCGGGATCCTCCAAGAAAGATCACAGAAGAAAGAAGGGCTCGTCATCCCGACGTGCCAAGAAATGAGCCGAAAGTAGGGTCGAGCTCTAGACCCATCCAAAAATGAAGCGCTTCTCGGGAGGCAACCCGAGCTTTTTGATTTTCTTTCGTTTTTAGTGATTTTTGTGTGTGTTTTTATTAATGTTTTCATTTGATGTTGCTTAGGTAACCATACGGAGGGGATAGAAACCAGATTCGAGCGAAATCGGAATGCGATGCAAAATTTCACAAGTTGGAAACAGTAGCCATCTGGCGATCGCCAGATTCTCAATCTGGCGACGCCAAGTGAGTAGGCCACGGGTCAGGTAAAATTTTTCGAACTTGGCAACGCGAAGAGGACCGTTTGGCGACGCGAGACTTTTGAAAAATCAAGTTTTGCTGAAATTGACCTGTTTGGCGACGCGAAGTCGGGGCAGGGGTTTTTAAAACCTTCTTTCTCCCACTTTTCACAAACACACAAACCTAATTCCTCTTAGGCGCCGCCAAATCCTCTCACGTTCTTGCGAAATTCGACCTTCTTGAGCTTCAATTTCATCTTTAATCATGAACAAGGTACGTTTCCTAACTTTGATTTCGTAAGGATTCTCGATTTGGTAGTTGGAGATCTTGTTTTTGGGTATCAATGGTGTTTGTTTGCTTGAATAGAATTGATATGGTTCTTGATACACCATTGATTGTTTAGATGAATGCATGCTATACATTGTAATTGAAATCTTGTTTCTTGCATGCTAATTGATTGATTAATCTAGTGATTGTGGTTAAATGATAAGTGTGGGGATTTTGAGAACACCAAAATCCCCCACTTCTTCTTGTTTAGCTAGATTAGTTTGGAATTGGGATTGAACTAAAAGTTCAAGTGTGGGGATGCTTCACATCCCCATTGCTCTTGTTTTGTCATGCATATATGATTGTGATGCTTGAACTTGTTAGTCGTATAGGTTTTTGTCTCGTTGGAACTTTGAATGTGAATAAACCTTGTCTTGCACTTATTGGATTGAAAACTTTCTAAGACAATGGTGTTTAATTTTGTAGAGACAAAAGACCACCGCCGCTATCAACTTCCATGCACCGGATGGAAGTCATGTTTTCACTTCGTTCACAAACGACCCAACGTTGAACGCTCGAAAGAAGGAGGAATATCGGGACATTGTCAACCGACTTCTCCCCCGCCAAATTCTTATGTCGAAAAGAGTTGATTGGGATCTTCTTCGATCAATGCATGTCGAGAATGACATCAAAGCGATTCTTGAAAAGCACGCATACGATGAGGATGGCAATGAGTACTACATATGCCATGCTTGGGAGCGAGTTTTCGATATTGCCGAGACCCTCTACCGAGAGCTTATCGTGGAGTTTGTCGCCACGTTTCGTTTCGATGCGATCAAGGCTCTTGACGAGTTTCATCAATCTTGTATGACGTTTCGACTTGGTGGCATTTGGAGATATCTTTCTTTGGTTGATTTTGCTCTTGCTTTGGGGATATATACCCAAGCGGATGTTGATGCTCCCGGATTCGAGGAGTATATGTGGGCGACTTCAAAGAGATCCGATGATTTTGATCCGCGTTTGGCATGGGCGATTTTGGGTGATGGTGATTATCATGGCAACCTCAAGGTGAAAGGGTTTCTCACTTCGTCGGATAGACTTCTACACCGCATGCTCATTCAAGCGGTGAACGCTCGATCTTCTAGTGAGGAGAAAGTAACCGTGCAGGATTTATGGCTTCTTGAGCAGCTCTCTACGGATGATAAATATTCGAATGCTCCGTATCTCATCGCCGCTCAACTCGCTAAAGCGAGTGGTTATCGCGAGGGTAGTCACATCGTTGGTGGCCAGTACGTGACGCTCTTGGCCAAGCATTTCGGTATCTTAACCGACGCCGCGATCGCTTCAATGACGAACCTCGGGAGATGGGGTTGATTGACATGGACCAACTCCGAGGTATGGGCGTGGCGAGAGTTGAGCATGCGATCGGAAGGGACTACAATGCATGGATCCGTAATCCTCAATCTTATAGGAGTCAACCGAGAAGTCAACCGAGTCAAGCACCGAGGAGTACGCATGAGACCGGTGGAACCAGTGGGGCGAGTTCGAGTCAACAACCGACGGATTGGACTGCTTATTCGGGTTACCAAGACTTGAGTAACCAACTTTCGGAGATGTCACTTTCTTATGGCCGGCATCATCAGCATATGGAGTACAACACCGTGGAGGCTCTTCACCAAGCCAACTGGCAAAGTGGAGTGATGAACCAGATGGCCTCCCACTTCGGTATTCAACCGAATACCGCTTATGCTCCATCTCCATATTGGCCATACTCCGAGGATGCTCCGCCCGGTTACCCGACTTACGAGGATTGGCAAAACCAACCTCGTGGCCCTTATTGATCTCTATCTTTTATCTCCATTATTCGATTTGGTTGTCCTAAACAATTTTCTTTTTATTTTTGAACTGCGTGGTTGTGTTTGAACAATTTTATTTTTCTGTCGGTTTGTTTAGGATTTTAAGTAATTTGGTTTGGTTATTTTTCTTTTGTTCGTTTTTACTTTTTCTTTTTCTTTTTTTTTGGTAGATATGGCGTTTTATGATCGAGCACGAATTTTATGCACCACTCTCAGATCAGAACAGATTTTGTCACATAACCCGGGAAGTTTCTCTTTTTCCCAATTACTCCTTAATTGTGTTAATTGTTGCATTGAGGACACTGCAAATTTTAAGTGTGGGGAGGGGGTTATGTAGACTTATCTGTTTAAATGGGTTCACTTTTTGCTTGTGGATTGTCGTTTTTCAAACTTTTGAAAGCTTTGAGATTTGACCCCAAATTTTTTTCGAAATCTGAGATTGTTTTTGAGACTGAGTTGCTTGCGTAGGAGAACACTGAATAGGATTAGTTAAGTAAAAGGATACCTTGGAATACTGATTACCAGGAGTGCCTCACCCGATTCCTTTGAGAGATTGAGCCTATATTGTTATATCTGTTTATTTCGTGAGGAATACCGACTTTGACCCAAGGTAGAACTTGTCATTTGAATGCTTGTCGAGACCACATAAGAGAAGTATTTATCACCATTGCACTGATAGAGGCCTTCGTTTCTAACCCTTTTAGCCTTCGTCAGATAACCTCATCATAAGGTTATTTGATTTGCCTAGCCTGTAAATGAAAAGTGTTCACCTTTTAACACTTTATCCCTTGAAACCAATTTTGAGCCTTAGCCTTTTCATTTCTTTACCCACTATACACTTTATCCTTGAGCCTAATTGTTTATCTATCTCTTGGCCGTGACTTAAATTTGAATCTTGAGATGTTTTGATCCAGTTTTTCGTATCTGACAGTTTTTATGGGATTGAGAGTAAAAAGAGCCCAAAAGCAACATAGTTGCTGCTCTAAAAAAAAGAGAGAGAGAGAGAGAGAGAGAGAGAGAGAGAGAGAGAGAAAAGAAAGAGAGAAAGTATTTGAGACTCAGAAAAGAAAAGAAATATCAAAAGAGTCGAGAATACAAAAAAAAAGAAAAGAATGAGAGCTAAAAAGAAAAAAAAAAAGAATTTGTGCCCCAAATAAGCCATAGGCTTAGGCCAATTCTAAAAGAAAAGAAAGGAAATACTCATCCCAAAAGTCTCATTGTTTGAAAGTCAGATTGTTTCACTGTTTGGATCATTACTGATTAAGTTTTCAAGTTTTTGTTGCAAAACCCTTAGTCACTTATATATATCCTTTATCCTACCCTTAACCCTTAGCCTAACATTGCAACCCTAAAGTCCTCTTGACGGTTGACAACTTCTCAGTGGTGGAGATTAGATTTGGTGACAAGCTTATGCATGCGGGAATTAGTCGAGTATTGGTGTGATCACTTACATATACACTTTTACCCCCGAGAGATACACTTCATATTATGTGAGGGTGAAAGGTTGGCCTTGGTATCCAATTACTTGATGAGTCTTGTTTGTGTGTTCGATTGTGTGAGTATACTTTGTTTTCTTTGACGATCTTGGGTGGAGATAATTTTGGAGTTATCTTTCTTTGTTTTCAGTCTTTTGATTGGGGACAATCAAAGCTTAAGTGTGGGGATTTTGATAACACCAAAATTATACATGTTTTGGTTGCGCGTAATCGTATGACTTTACCCCATTTCTCACCCGTTTATGATCATTTCATGCACTAATTGAGCTTTTTATTGATTATGAAGGATTTGGAGGCCGTGGAACGGAAAAGTACGGAAAAAGGCGAGAAAACGAGAAAAATGCACAAGGTCAACACAGAAGACACTTGGCGATCGCGAAGTGCCCAATTTGGCGCCGCCAAGTGCGACTGAAGTGAAGATTAGGGTTTTATTAAGTGTTTGGCGTCGCCAAGTGAGCAGTTTGGCGATCGCCAGATGGCGCCTGGTCGTTTTTCTTTAAATATCAGCCTCCTCCTTCAGTTTTAGACATGAGTTTTGAAGTGCAATACACGAGGGAAGTCAGAGGAACGAGAGTGAGAATACGAAAGATGCCGATACGCTGCGGAAGTCGATCTCTGATCATCTATCGTTGTACTGTCGGTATCATGTCGATGTCTACTCTTGTTTATGTTTTTTTGTTCATTATGAGTGAGTAGTTTATTAGTAGTGTTTGTCATGATAGATGAACCATTATGGATGATATTTTGCAATTAATGTTTATTTTGTTTTTGATTAATTGAATGTCGTTTATGGTTCTTTCTTGATTATTGTTGTTGTGGCGATTTGAAATCACTTGGTTGGGTGTATTTGTTGGACCAAGACAAATAGACTCCGAAAGGATAATCAACCTACCTTAGCCTGACTTGGACCATAGAGTTATGTTAAGGGGTTACTTTGACCATTAGTGACCGATAATAAAAGAGCCATTACAATAATTGATTAGGAAGGGTTTACCGATTCTAGATTGTGGACCAAACGATTTAGGATTGGAATTAGGAGGACCGTGTCCTAGTTTAACCATAAATTGCACATGTTAGGGTGTCCCAGACTTAAATTCCTACAATAGTCAAAACAACCAAACTTTCGATCTATTCATGTCATCCATATTGGGGATTCGTTTTATCATGATAAGTGCTGTTGTTTTCTTTTATTATAAACTTAAATCATAATTTCAATTGCTTTCTTAGTTTTACTTAGTTAATTTTCTTTTTAAGTAATTTAACCCTTTTCATACAAACCCCCCCCCCCCCTTTTTGATTAATTAAACTGACTTAGGATCAGGTGAGACCAAGCTGTTACCGTGAGACCGCGTGAGACCAATACCTAACGTTTGAAACTTCCCAAAAAAACACCGTGAATGTACATAAAACTCGAATACGCAGACCTAAAATTCACTTTCGATGCAAAAAAATATCGAAAACAAGCTAAAAAACGAAACCTTCACAGCTCAAGTTCTGTGAAGGTTACATATATATAATGCGAACCTTCACAAAAAACTGCCGTTCCCAGTGGTAGATACGATACCTGGACTTTCCTACACTATATTACTCACGATCAGGTACGCTTGCCTGTATATGTGGTAAGACGGTGGCTAGGCATTAGAGGTTAAAACTTGTTACGCTTTTTATATATGATAATTACCGCATCAGCTCTTCTTTCTTCTGAAAACCCTAATTCTTTCAATACTACTGCTTTTACTAATATTACTGCTTCTTTTAATAATACTACTGCCAGTGAAAATATCTCTAATAAAAATTCTTGTGCATCTCAGGAATCCAATGATGATACTGTTTTGGAAGCCTTCTTAGCAAGCCATGTTAAATCATCATTAATCAATGATGATTTGGATCAGATTAATGCTGATGATTTTTGAAGAGATGGACATCAAGTGGCAGATGGCCATGCTCACTTTGAGAATAAAGAGGTTTATCAGAAGGACTGGAAGAAACAACTTTGATGTCAAGAGATGAGATAAAGCTGGATTTGACAAATCAAAAGTCAGGTGTTACAAGTGCAATGAACCAGGGCACTTTGCTAGAGAATGCAAGGGAGGATCCACAAATCATCAAAACTCAGGAGGTGGTTCTTCACAATCCTCTAGATCCAACAACAGAGGAAACAACCCTATTTCATCTCAAGCACTAGTTTCACAAGAAGGACAAGGATTTGATTGGAGTGATCATGCAGAGGAAGTTGTTCAGAATCAGGCACTCATGGCTGAGATTAAAGAAACTGAAATCCCATCTGAGGTAACTTCTAAACTTTATTCAAATTCTTGTTTGGAAACTGTGAAGAAGTACAGGGATCATAATCAGACCATGAGTGATAGTATTAGAAAGATGGAGAGAGAGAGAGAGAGGAGAGAATATGGTAAAATCATTGAAAATCTGGAAGATCAAATCAAGGCTTACAAAACCAATGAACTCCAGTTTGAATATGATCACAATTACTGGAAGTGGGAAAAGAAAGAGTATGAGAGAAAGTTGTCTAAGGTTAGGGAGGAGTTGGACTGTGTTAGGAAAGAATTGACTACTGCTAAGGATGACCTAGAAAAGTTTTCAAAGTCATCTAAAGCTTTAGAGTCCATCATAAAAGCACAAGTCCATGATGACCTAAAGAGGGGAATAGGATACAATAATACCCCTCCACCCTATAACCAGAATTATATTCCTCCCACTACTGATTTGCTTGATAGAATGGATAGAGGAGAGTTGAAAGAAGGATTAGATAGAGTAGATCCAGTGGACACTAAGGAGGAATCTGATGAGAAGAGTACAACAGAGACCATTCCTGATGATAACCACGTTCTCACCAATGAGAAGGGTGGTATGCCATTTGTTCCTAGCAAACAGATAGAGACCTCTAGGAAAGACAAGGGAAACGAAGTGATGTCCTCAAAGAAGGATAAAAGGAAAAAGATTGAGACCATTAGAAAAGAGAGTAGGAAGGACCACTTCACTCAGAGGACTGTAGTTGATCCTGGTACTTCCTCACAGTCTTAAAACAAAAATCATCCAAGAGGGAACAAAAGAAACTGGAACAATCAATGGGCACATTGTCATGGTGTTGATCTAAACAAAATAAACAGACCAAAACCATGCTTTATCTGTTGTAAGCTCAATCATCTAGCTAGAGACTGTTACTTCAATCCAATTAACCAAAGAACCAATTTTCAAAGATCAACAGGTGATTGGATTGGAAGGTCTCAAACTAGAAGATTTGAACCTGCACACAAGAGAGTTGTTCCTAATCAGAACAGGCCTATTCAACCTAAAACAAAAGTTCAAAAGAAAAGGGTTGAAAAGAAGTCTGTTAAGATGGTTACAAAAATGGGTACCAAAAGCTTCAGTAAGTAATACTGCTGCTTCTGAAAGCATTGGTAATAACTGCAGCTGTGTAGAAGTGAATACTGCTGCTAGCAATAGCAGTAGTAGTAACTCAAACACTCCTAAAGTTGATACCACTGCAGGACCTTTGAAAAGAAAACCCATCATTGTAACCAGATATTGCAGTCATGAGATTCCTAGCAAAGATTATCTGTTGAAACTTAACAGATTGGCGGAGTTCAATTATGTTAATGATAAAGGAGAACCCAAGACCATATTGGCTTGGGTTCCCTCAAGACACTAACTTTTTCATTATATGTGCAGAGCAACCAAGGAAGACGGAGCAGTCTTTTGCATGTGGATAGTGGTTGTTGGGTTTTTGTGAGACCCTCGTATCAAACTGACACGAGTAAACTGTAAATCTCAAACCTAACTAGGATGAGAATCACTAAACAAACCTTGTGATCAAACTGACCCCAAAGTTCAATCAAACCTAACTGGTTTGATTAGCGGAAGCGATTATGTGATAAAACCCGAAAACACACAGATCTTATGTTTATCTAAATAACATATATATATATATACATATATATTACGATTAGAAAATTACCTCGGAAGCTTGAGATAGATCCACCTGTGATGAGACCAGACGAATTCCTTCTAGCCGGATATAGCCCCGAATTCACGAACAAACTGTTACGCAAAGAACTAACCGAATGATCACAAAAACGAACTGGTTTCGGATCTATGTAGGCGTCGATCAAGAGAAGAGAGAGAGAGGTTTTTGGGAGGTTTCTTTTAGGAGGTTAAAATCAATCATAAAACTGGTTAACCCTAACTGTCTATTTATAGGGAAAAAAGTTTCCTTATTGTAGACAGTTTCTATAACCTTTATATTTATCTTTATGGTAATTATATTATCTTTTCTTATTCCCAAAGAAAAGAATATTCCATAATAATTTCCATAATATTTTCTAGATAAATATTAAATCATTTAATTAAATCTGTTATATATTTATTTAACTAATAAATATATAAACCCTTTTAATTAATTATAGAAACCTTTAACTTTGGAGTTTAATTACAGAAAACACCCAACTGATTTATAATTAACTATTATAAATCTAACCTCTACAAACTGGGGTTATTTTACTTATTCGAATTACAGGTCTTCACAGGTGTGACCCTCAAGTGTCTTATAACGTTGGATGTGCGATCACTGGTTTGTCAACTTCTGCACATAATTTCTAACAGACTCCCACTTGTGCAAGTTGGCAATACCGCCTTGATCACACGGACCTAAGGAGGCCCCTAGACAGGCACTTAGGCTAACCAGGTTACAAGAACTCTTATACCCAGATATGTGATAAAACATTTCCAATAAGGGGGCAGGTAGTGCTTCAGCTAGGCTGAAGACTTCTGTCAAAAAGCTCAAAGATCCAGTAAGGGAGGTAAACACTCCTAAACCTGGTGAGGGCAGATATAACTATAATGATTTGATGGCAGACTTGAAGGTGATAGCTGATGATCTCAGGGCTCATGATGCTAACTTTGAATCACATGATAGAAGGCATGCCTCTCATGAAGACAGATTGGATATGTTGGAGAAGGTGATTGATGTTCAAAATCAGCTTATTAAGGATAAGGATGCCATGTTGGCTGAGTTTACCAGCAAGCTTAAGTCATAGGGTGTTCAAATGGCTCGTATGCATATGAAGATTTCTGCTCTTAAAAGGAGATACTCCACCTTGGTCTCATTCACAAAGGGGGAGAGGAGATCAAAGATCAAGGGGGAGAAAAAGAGAAGAAAAGTTGTGAATGAAGAGCCAGAAGAGAATGAGAACAGGGGTGCTACTTCTGAGTTTGAACCAGAGATTGTTGTGACTAAAAATGAAGATGCTGGAGTTGATATTCCTGAAGCTGGTATAACTGAATCTGATAGAGAAGCTGTTGCTAAGGGGAGACTGAGAAACAAATTGAAAAAGAGGTTGGTTTAGAGGTGAATGAAGATGAAGTCACTATAGCAGAATTGCTCTTGAAACTGCCTAAGGTTATTCCAAAAGCCAAAGGTGTTGTTATCAAGGAGCCTGAGGTAATTAAGGAGAAGGGTGCTGAGATAGACCTTAAAGATAAAGGAAAGAACATTGTGCAAGAAGAGACTGAATCAGATTCAGATGGAGATGAAAGAATGAAACCAATTGTGGATCCAGTGGTTGAAAATCAACTCTCTGAGGCTTTCATTCAGAAGCTTACAGAAGAGGAAGAGAGGCGAAGAAAAGAAGAATTGGCTAGAGTAGCTGAGGAAGACAGACTGGCTGCTGAAAAACTACAAAAGGAGTTGGATTTGGAAGAGGCCAAAGCTACAAAGAAGAAATTTGTGAAGAAAGCTTCAAAGAAAGCTACTCCAAAGGCATTTACTGAAAAGAGGAGGATAATGGTGAGGTATCTGGCTGGTGCTCTTGGAAAACCAGTTCAATACTTTGCAAAGTGGGATTTGGAGAAGATTGAACAGCAGTATAATGCAACAAGGGAGGTGATGCATCAGCAAGCTGTGGAAGAGCAAGAACAAGAACAAGAAGATGTGCCCTTGGTGCATAGAAAAAGAAAGAAGGATCAAGTTACCTCTGCTGAAGGTATTGTTGATACTACTGTTGGAGCTGCTGCTGAACCAGTCAAAGAAAATGAACCTGTTCAACAAGCCAATCCAGAAGTTGCAAAAGAGATTGCACAGGAGGTTGAAAAGGAGACTGCTGAGAAAGAGTCTGAGGTTCAAATGCCAAAAACAAAAAGAAAGAAGTCAATTGCTAAGAAGAAGCAAAAGGTGAAAATGTTAGAAGAGACTTTAGATATTTCTAATTGGTTATATTTTGAAGATAAGGAGCTTGAAGTCTTCAAAGTATTCAGAAGTACTGGAAAGAGTGAGATCTTTGCTAGCATTACTGGAATCTTCAAAAAGCTTCCCAAGGCAGATTTAAAGAAGATGTATGAGATTGGATGTACAGAGGAGAATGGAGATTTTGAGGAGACCAAGTTACTAAATGAGAATTTGTAGTTTATGTTTGCATTCTCAAAAGCAAGGGATGATTTGAAGAAGAAGAGAGCTAGAGATCAGAATGATAGCATTAGTGAAGGAAAAGTTGTTTCATGGAGTACTTACAACAACAGAGTATTCTCAGTTACTTTTGAGAAAGGGAGACAAAGTTATTTCCTTATTGACAAAAGGTATGATTTTGAGTCTGCCTTGATGAATAGTATACTGAAGACAAAATATCAAAAGTCTGGACTCACTGATCTTGACAAAGAGTTGCTAGAAAAGATGAAGCAGCAACTTCTAGATATCAATGAGAGATATTTTGATGATCAGATTGTGGAAGATCAACCTAAGAAGTTAACAGCATGGGGTGTTTCTGAAGAGTTGAATTTCTTTGTCAGATGGGATGATGGTTCTGAGCAAAGTGATCCAGATTTGTTCAAAGTTCTAGAAGTCTGTACAAGAGATAATCTGAGAGAGATGTATGTACTTGGATTGAAGATGAATGATGCAGTTATGGATGACAGGATTGGTTCTGAAAAGGATTTGAAGATGAAAAGTGCTATGAAATGCCTATTTTGGTTATTTGAACCATCTAGGATTTCATATGTGCTAAATCAAGCATGTGAAGTGGTTAATGGGTGGAGATGGTTTGATAAGTGCAGGGTGTATTGTCTGACAATCAATGGAACAAGCAGAGAGTATTACTTTGATGATTGTGATACTGATGTGCATGATATTCAAAGACTGCAAGGCATGGTGAATGTTCAACTGAGCATGAATGGAGAGCCTACTAAACCTGCAAGGTTGCTGATCAAGAAGATAAAGACCTATTTGAAGATCAGACTGAAGAACTTAGCTCCTCATGTCTGAAAAGCTAAGTTAGGGGGAGATTGTTGGGTCTGAAATGCTTTTGCAGATTTACTACTGAGGAGTTACCACTGCTAGCTTTTGATCATTGCCACTGATGGTTGATATCTACCAACGACAAAAGGATTGGAAGTCAAAAGGATTGGAATTACAATCCTTTTAACTAATGATCAAAAGGATTGGAAGTCAACATCTACCAACGACAAAAGGATTGGAATTACAATGGATGATTTGGTCTAAAATAAATATTTATTAAGGAAGATACTTGTCATTTAAATACTTTTATTCAAAACAGAAAATTAGATAAGAGCATCACAATGTATCCTTTTACAAGTTTTTCAGAGGATTTTGGGAGTTTTTTCAAAAAGCAAAAACCTTACTTTGAGGTTTTTCACATAGTGTAACGGTTTTTTCGGATAAAGTTTTTTTGGAAGGTTTTGCGTCCTTGTAACTGTACGACCTGCTTTTTTGAGATTTTTTGTATTTAATCTGTTTTAACTTTATAAAAGTCTCGTATTAATCAGTTATATTTCGTATATAAAGTTTTCATATTGAAATATTATTATTAATAAAAATATTAAATTAATTATATATTTTATATGTTTGTATTTTCTCAATATAAATAAATATGTATTTGTATTAATTTTAATGTATTTACTTTTATAAATAAATATATAAATGATATAAAGTTAAAATGATAGGACCCTGAAAATTCTGAAAAAGCTTGATGGTTTTTTCACATAGTGGAAACGTATAGAGGTTTTTAGGTTGTTAAGGTGGCAATAATGTGTAAGAAAACAATTGTGAAAAACTTGGTAAAAAACCCATACATTGTGGATCTAAAGTAATATTATAAATTAAAAGATTATAATGATCTTAAATAAGTTTCATTATAAAACTAATTAAGAAAAAAACTAAATTATTGTAAGGGATTTGGATTTAATGAGAATTTGGGTTAACTTGCCGTTCAAAAAAAAAAGGAGAACTTGGGTTAATGTGTGAAGTGGTTTGTTGGATGCATATTAAGATAAAATGCATTGAGATAAAATGTACCAGGTTAATCCCTCTATTAATCCTTATGCTCTATTTAGTGATGAAGACTAAATCCTTAACTTTCCACAACAACGACTTCTAAAATGACAAAAAAAAAATGGTATCATACCAAAATCTTATAGTTATACGGTTTTGCTTTAAAGATTTACTAGAAATTGCCCGTGCGCGATGCCGCACAAAGCATTTAAAATTCTATAACGAAGATGGATAATTGATCATTATTTTTTGACCCATGTGAAAAATAACATTTAAGATTTTTTTAACATATTTTTGTTCATATATGATTATTTATCTTAATATGATAAAGATTTAAAATGATACATGAAAAAATAGAGGATTAATAGTAAACTAAATGACTAATCATAAGGGTATTAACTGTAACTTCCAAATTTATAAACAATTTAACATTTAATGTAAAAATATATGAACAAATTAATTCATATGTATTTTTAATATTTAATAATATGATTAAAATCTAAAAATATTCGACATTGGACTCATTTTGAAGATATTTTCGAGACGATTATAATGGTATAATTTGTTAAAAATATAAATAAAAAATTTAATACATTTTACGCAATTTACATTATTTATGTTAATATAATAAGAGTGTAAAATGGAAAATGAAAAAGTGAGGGGGTAAGAGTAATTTAATTAAGTAACTATAGGGATATAGAGTGTAAGTTATCAATTGAAATATGAATTGAAATGGAAGACGTGAGTGGGAGGAGTTTCTAATTGATGCATTACATAGTTGTACTAAGGGTATTAAGAGTTGTAATATTGGTGAAAAACAATTTTGCTTAAAATAACTGATTAAGAATCTTATATATATAGTATAGATATACACCTAAGTGGCCAAACGACACTCTTTAGATGTTGGAGTCCCTTCAAATTTGGTCAAGTTTGTAGGTTAAGTGATGAAAAGAAGGAAATGATTAAATAAAGAAGACACTTCTTGATCTTTAAAGGACAAAAAATTCATTAATAGCTGATACATATTGTCTACAGTAATGGAGTTACACTATCAAACATCCAAGTCGAAATTTGATCTTATACTAAGATTTTGAGCATATCTGTTAGTCACAAACAATGTATGTATTAAACGAAAACACCGTTGGATCAGCTATTAATTGTGTCACACAATTTTTGGAAATAGTTAAGGGACTGTTTCTGTAACGTACTCTTGTCTGAAGGGGTCTAAGTTGTGAAAAAAGAAAGTCGACCGTTAAAACTGACGGACCACGTAAAACCTAAGATGGAATAAATAACGCAAGCAAAACATCCGCGCAAAATCCAGTGAGTTTCGAAATTTCAATCTCTCTCCGAGAAGAAGACGGTGGTGGTTGGTGGTGGTACGCAACCGTGATCCGTCGTCCACGGCGGAGCTGTAATTCATCATCATACGGTGGCGCAGCCGCCGGTGGTGGTGGTGGTGAATTTCAGTATCATCATCACGTACTACCATTCAACGATCACCAAAACGTCTCGTATTAATCAAAACTCGTAATCGAAAACAAAAAAAAAAAAAAAAGTGGCCAGATTCATTTTCGTAGATATATTTTGACAACTGAAAACGAGATCTTTATCCTCAGATTTCTCCATCTTTTCCAGAAATTTTCATCGAAGCTCGTTCCACATTTGTAACGAAATCCGTGTAATTTTGTTGCAGTGAAGGAGACATTCGTAACTTTCGAGATCTTCGAACCAAGTGCTTAACGTATAGGTAACGCTAACGTTTTCGGTATCAATTAGGGTTATTTAATTTTGATTCTGTGAAGATCTTTTGTTTTGATTTGTATAAAATATATGTTTAAATATATGCAAAAGTGAAAATATTCACTTTTCTTTTTTCTTGTCCTTGAATTATTTTGTTTATTGAATCATGTTATGTAATCATGCAGATTCCTGTAGGTGAGAGTGAGAGTGTGATGCATTCATTTGGATGCCTTTTTTAGCTTCTTTCTGTAGTTGCACACCTTCTGTTTGTGATAATGGCTGAACTAATATAAGCTACAAGACTGCTGAATTTTTTATTTTTTTTCTATTATTATGTTACCTAAAATGGCAGAACTGCTTTTGGTGTTGTGCACATTGGTGGAGATAGGGGAAACACAAACTTATTGGAGAAGAGGCTTTATTATTTGAGCCTGTACTTGACAAGTAAAGTATCCTGTATTTCATTAACATTTTATCATCTTGTGTTATTTGAGCATATGAGGTTTGATTGGTTTTTGTTTTTTGTTATTTTAGTTCAGGAGTTAGGGATATGTTGAATATGTCATTCAGTTGTTTAGTTGGAGACAGTAGCACCAAAGAATTAAGCAACAGAATTCAAATGAGAAATGGGGTTTCCCGTGGGAGATCGCATATCGTTCCAGAAAACTTTGATCCACGACCATCACCATCTTCAATCCAAGGTAGCAGCAAATGGGACGATTTGCCGCTTGAGTTACTTCTTGATATAATCCGGCGTGTGGAGGCTGGTGAGACCTCATGGCCTGCTAGAAGAGATGTTGTTGCCTGTGCTGCAGTTTGCAGGTCGTGGAGAGATACCGTGAAACAGCTTGTTAGAACTCCAGAGCAATGCGGATTGATCACATTCCCCATGTCATTAAAGCAGGTAGCTGATCTCGATCTCAATCCCAATCCCAAATGGATGGTTTTTGTGTTCAAATTTGAAAGAAATCTCTTTACTTACATTCTTCAACTTTCTTCTAGCCTGGACCAAGAAACGAACCAATTCAATGCTTTATAAGGCGCGATAGGGCTACTTCCACATATCTATTATATCTAGGATTGACCCCAGGTAAGAGAATGATATGCTGTCTTGAATGTTCTACATTTTGATCTTCAATTCAGAAGTGCAGTTGGATGACCCATTGTTTTTCTTTCACCAAGATGTAAATTGCCTCTAAATATCGATGTCTTTTTTGTAATTACAGCACTAGCTGGGGATGCAAGTAAGTTGCTTTTGGCAGCAAAGAAGGTGAGAAAGGCCACGAGGACAGAGTTTTTGATATCCTTAGCTGTTGACAGACTTTCTCGAGCTAGCAATACTTACGTTGGGAAGCTAAGGTTATCTTCCTCCTTTCTTGTAAATTTTTAGAGCATACAATTGGCTACACTTGAACCTATTCTTCTCGATATATGTTGGAACCTCTCTTTTTTTCCTCAAGAGCTCTTTTGCAGAGTAATATGATGTGGTTCCACATATTCTCACATTGTAGAACCAAGGTCTACTGCTTTAGGGCTCGACACTCTAGAGCAATTATATTTATACCCGTCGATCCCCTTTCGACACTGTGTCATAATTTGGACACTAGTTATCTAAATAGGTTCCACATATTCTCACATGGTATTAGAGCCACAGTCTACCGTACTAGGGACTCGACACTTTAGGGCAATATGTACTCGTCTACCTAGGACGATCTATACCCATTTAGCTTTAGTTGCAAAGGGCGTGTCAGAGTGCCACATTGACTAACTAGGCCTATTATTCTTGATATATGTTGGAACCTCACTTCTCTTCTCAAGAGCTTTTTTGGAGGGTAATCTGAACGGATTCCGCATATTCTCGCATACAATTTAAATTTATGGTGTTCATTTTCATATATACAAATTTATATTATATGAACCATGTACAGTTCAAATTTCCTCGGCACCAAGTTTTCAGTTTACGACGCTCAGCCTTACGACTCTACAAACAAACCAATTACGAAATTTGGTTCGAAGAATTCATCACCTGCGGTTAAATCTAAAGTGGCTGTCATATCATACGAGCTTAACGTTCTACGCACAAAAGGACCAAGAAGAATGCATTGCACCATGATCTCTATCCCCTCCTCTGCAGTCGAAGAAGATGGCACAGCTCCAACTCCACCAACATTTCCCGATCAAACCAATGACGATTCAACTGGAAATAAACACGAAAACGAGCCACTGGAATCATCGGTTTTTGAGAAACGCGATCCATTGATTCTGCGAAACAAGACACCGAGGTGGCACGAGCAGCTGCAGTGTTGGTGTCTAAACTTCAAAGGCCGTGTTACAGTGGCATCGGTTAAGAACTTCCAGTTGGCGGTCGATTCATCCCGAAACGGTGTAGCTCAAGATGATGTGATACTACAATTTGGGAAAATCGGAAAAGATATCTTCACGATGGATTATCGATACCCGCTATCTGCTTTTCAGGCATTTGCGATATGTTTAAGCAGCTTTGACACTAAACCAGCATGCGAATGACAACCGTTACCTTTGATTGATTACGAGCTACATCGTGCTTTTTGGCGCATTAAGCTAGATGTAAATAGTTTCTGTAAACAAAGACTCTTTCAAACACATTTTTTTCAATCAAGTTGCAAGAATCATAAACGTTGTGTTCTATTTCCCGAAACGCCATTGGTCCTCCCGAGCCTGGTCCCAAATGAATGGAGACCGATCAAGGTCGGTGAGGACTAGCAATGGCCAAATGAGCCCGGCCCTGCAAAGGACCAGTCTGGCAGTAAACCGCTTTGATTTTCATCCAAAAACAAGAGCTGGCTAGTAGTTGGGACTAATTATGGGACCGGGACTAAGACCGAGACTGAGACTAGTATCGGTTTATTCATAGGCCCAATTTAAATAAAAAAGTTTTATGAATTATATATATCAAGTATTTCAAGATGTCATACAACATTTTCAAGTTTTTTTTAAGTTTTTCAAGTTTTTGTAAGTGTTGCAATACTAAATTAAAAATCGTAATTATAAAAACATTTATAATATGTATATATTGTGTAAAATATATTTAAAAAATATTTTTAAAGCATATTTAAAAGACCCAATTAGAGATTCTAAAATTTACCCATTAAGATGTCCAAAAAAAAATACCTCCAACCATGATTTGTTTAAATTCAAATTCGGCTTTTGGAAAAAAGGTTGGACTGGTTAGTGGTTACAAACACATAGATTGGGCCATGGTTTTTAATTTGGGTCCAAACTGGGATCCCATTTTTGGCCATGTATATTGAGGATTGTGGCCTCTTTACCGCATCCTAAAACTTTTCTTGTTGTAATCATTTTGGGATCGGGACCTAATGAAACCTGGTTTGGACCAAAGACCAAGACCCAATCAGGGTTCGAATTCGGTGGCGTTAGTTCCCAAGTAGTGTGGAAAGGACCGGTCTGGTAGTCCCTAAACCGCTTTAATTCTCATCCAAAAACAAGACCTAGCTAGTAGTTGAGACTAATTATGATTGGGATTGAGACTAGGTGCTGTTTGTTTTTTAAGAGGTCTGAAGTCTGAAGTCTAATTTCATATCTGAAAAATTGGAGGTGGTGCTGAAATCTGAAATCTGAACCTATAAGACTGTTTGTTTTTAACGTCTGAAGTCTGAAATCTGAATCTGAATGTATAAAAATGTTTATTTTTTATAAAACCACAAACATCTAATATTTAAAACCTAGTCTGATAAGTATATATATTCATCTATTTTTATCTCTAAAAATATTATGCTATTAAAATTACATGAGAGCCCCTTCCATTATTTGAAACAAAAGCCTAAAATCCTTTTGGTTTCTCAATAATTTTAATATAAAATGGTATTACCATCAGTCATTTACGAGGGTAATTTGGTCTATTTGATAAATATTGATGCCCTAATTTTATGTAAAATAAAGAATAGTAACCCACCGCCACCATCTTCCCTTTCTCCTGTTAACTTCAACCCACCCCCTCTCTCTCCCCCCTTCAAACTCCCACCTCCTCCACAACCGCCACCGCACTGCCACCGCACCGCCACCGCCTTTCTTTCTTCTATTTCTTCTATTTCTTCTATTTCAGATCTGCGTTTTGTAGATGGAATGGGCCATTGGAAAGGATTTGATAGAAGGAAGGGCGATTTGATTTCAGAGGCTAGCACATCACGGTTTTGATCAGACGTGTTTCTGTGTTCAGTGGCTCTAAAGACTGAAAAAAATCAAACAATCTGAAACCCAAAATGTCTGACCGAATCAGACATTAGAGGTTTTCAGTGGTTTTTTTAGAAAAACAAACAGCCCCTAAGTATCGGTTATTCATAGGTCCAAGTTAAATAAAAAAGTTTTTTAAATTATATATATCAAGTATTCTAAATAATGTTAGATCTAGAGTAATGTTGTTCATCGAAACTATTTTTTTTTTTTTTTTTTTTGTTGAAATTTTGGTATTTGCAAAATAGTCTATCAATTTTACGATTTATGTATTTTCATTTTATTCCATTGTTTTTTTAAAAGGCATTTTATTCCATTAAAGTAACTTTTAACACTTAGCATTGAAATTAAAGTAACTTTTAACTTTTAATAAGTTTAATTTTAATACAAACAACTAACTTTGATAAAGTATCAATCCTAATATTTATATAACATTTATATTAAATAAAGTTTTGCTTTGCATAATTTATTTTGGAATTAGTAATGAAGTATAAGTTGGTTCAAATAATCTGATAATAAAGTTAAGGCAAAAATATAAAATACATAGATAGGTACAATGTATGGTCAATAAAATATACACGTATCGTTAAAAATATATGTAACAAATAAAAGAAGAGAGATTCCTTTTTGGTGTAAAAAACAATGAAAAGACGATAAGTCCAAATTTTAAATTTTACATCTTACATTTTGAATTTAAAATTTAAATATTGAATGTTACATTTTATTTATTAGGCTCATAAAATGTACATTATTTATAAAAACTTCCATCATCCAAGTATTTAAATTGAATTTCATAAAGTTTTTTATCTGGTGAAAAAATACACAGCATAACTTGTAAGTTGGTTTTAACGAGTGCTATGAAGCACAACCGCTACTGAGAAACTATTCAATTGCAATTGACTTGTTTATTTTTTTCGTCTTTAAAAACTCATGAAATGTCATGTCCTCGTAAATGCTTAAAGCTAGCATATCCAATGCCCGTCGCTTCCATCACCTTCTAGCGGTCAGAAGACCCCATCGGTATAATGTCCAATATGGTTCTACCATAGGTCCATCAAAAGATCCTAAATTTCCGAGTTATATTTGCTTTTGAACCCAATACCGCATCAGCACCACATTAGTTTTACCGCTACCTACCCAAATCATAAGTTATACTTATACCAACCCAATCTTACACACACTTTGTATTTTATTAAATAATTAATAAAGAAAAGAAGAAAAAAAAAGAAGAGAGATAGAGACAAGGAAGAGAGAGAAAAGGGTGGGGTGGGTCTTGTTGCCGAGCGGCTTGTGGAAGCCGAGAACCACCGAGCCGATTAAGGCGAGGTGGTGTTGCCGCTGCTTGCTGATGAACCCGAAGCCAAGCTGAGGGCCTCGGGTGAAGTACAATGCATAGTATTATTGGTCTTCCTTATTTGCCCAACACTCCGACCCATTAAACATAGGTTGGTCTAATGGGTACGTGAAATTTGTTTTCCGGTTTTAGCAGGACCTTTGTATCACACAACATCACCATGACAACTCTCCACTTTAGCCAAGTCTTTATGTAGTATATTGTGTCAATTTAAAACTATCCTTGCCCCCTTTCTAAGCAATTTCATATGCACTAACATCAATTGAGTTCATTTCATGAAAAAAACATCAAATAGACCTAATAGTTGAGATATAAGTTACCCTTAAAAAGAAGACAATGCAAAAGTAAGAAGGTTTACAGCAAAGGATGTGTACCAACTTGCAGAAAATGCAAGTCTTCTAAGCCAGCCAAACTTATATCTTCAACGCTGAAGTTGCCAACTTCTGTTACCAGAACCTATAAAAATGGTTGAACATGTTACCAAATCGAAGATGGAACGACCTTTTTTCTTTTAGCTGATGCAGAGTCCAGGGCAAACAACTAGGCTTTTTGTTTAATATCTGAATGCAAGTTATCAGTAGAGTGTAAAATTCGACTAAACAGAAAATGAAACAAGTGTCACTGGTAGAGTTATCAATAACGATCAAAAGGTTCTGAATAACACACAAGTGGCAGAAGTTTTGATACCAAATAAAGACGACGACGGTTGGATCTGAGTCTGATTACGCAGTTTAATAACAGGCCATTCTTAATGTGACAAAATACAAGAAAACTTACGCCTCTGGTCCCTCGTTGGTCATCTAAATAAAACAAAAGTGATTGTTTCCATTGTTGATTTCGTTCTACAAGTGGTAGAAAAGCGTATAATTGTATATACTGAACAGGAGTACTGGGTGCAGATTTCTCAACCATTATGGTTCATATGTATACCTGGAGGTGGGTCTGGTAGCGGGGTGTAAACAAGTCGAGCTTTTAATGAGCTACTCGAGCTCAAAATTGTTTATCTCGAGCTCGAGCTCAAGCCAATCTCAAACACAAATAAAGCTCGCTTAACTTAATGAGTCGAGCTCGTAACACCAATGTTCAACTCGACACGTTCGAAAGCTCGATTAAACCTTATGAGCCGAGCCGTTCATACACTTTTTCGAGCCAAACATATACATATGTTTCCATTTTTATGATCAAAATATAAAAATCATCGAGCTTTAGTAAATAAACGAGTTAATCAATCCCAAATTCGAGCCCCAAAAAGAGCATCAAACTCGAGCTCAAACATTGAAAAAATATAAGCCCGACCTTGATAAAGTTACTCGAGCTCAAGCCTGAGATTAGTTTTTCGAGCCAAGCTCGAATAACCTACTAAATGACTTGACTCGGCTCGCTTACGCCCTAGATGTACGCAACCCCAGCCTCTATCCAAAATAGTAGAGCAGTTGTTTCAGTGAACACCCCTGGCTTGTGGTGCGCAAGGAAAAAAAACGATAGTGAAGAACTTGTAAACAAAAAAGATATAGCTAAACTTTGAAAAACAAGTTGCAACCAGATAAAACATACTAATGGAACAGAAACAAAAAAAAAAAAACATATAAGGGTACAAAGGGCTACACATCCTCTACCTAGGGCTCTTGAGGCCTATCTTTGAGCTCACTAACCCTACCCAAATCCTCTACCGTATCATCAATACACAGAAACAATATTATCAATCTCTATACATACTTCAACAGGCATGTAAACTCTAGTTTTCGTTGCTTTCAAGTTTAGAACTATTTATAAAGTGGCCCTACCTAAAGCTTGTTTCAAACCAGTCTTGGTTTCTCTAGTGAACAGGACGGCAAAGTTATATGACACAAAACCTAACTGAACCAAGATAAGAGCATCTCCAATGCAAAGTTATGCAAAGTTCTTATAAGCAAAAAGTGTAGTGGCTTATAAGAACTACCAATGTGAAGAGTTCTTATAAGAACCCCAACTTCTTTAGGTTCTTAAATAAGAATCTTGGTTCTTACCATGAAATTTGTGAGAATTGACATTTTTCTTGTTTTTTATTTTATTTTTTTGACTTTAAGATTATTATTTAAGTTGAAAAATTCAACTCAAGATCCACAAAAGGAGGTTCTTATAAGAACTACCATTGTAAACTTTTATGAGAGTTCTTATGAGAATTGACATTTTTCTTGGTTTTCATTTTATTTTCTTGACTTTAAGATTATTATTTAAGTTGAAAAATTCAACTCAAGATCCACAAAAGGAGATTCTTATAAGAACTACCATTGTAAACTTTTATGAGAGTTCTTACTTTGATGAGTTGGAGATGATGTGGCAACAAAAAGTGTACAAAAGAGGTTCTTCAAAGAACCTCCATTGGAGATGCTCTAAAGAGCCTAACTCGAAACCTACATGCTCAAAATATGGGCACATATATTTAAGAGTATATCAGGCCTAAGCAACTTGCTTTAAACAGCAACCATAAACACTGTTTCTCATTATTAACTTTGTGTCAAAGCAGAATAAAATAATGTAACATCAGAGTCTTACAAAACAATGTCATCGACATCTTATGAACTGATAACACAGAGCACAGATGTAACAAATGAGGTGAGACTGAAGATGACGTAAGGTTAGCTAACCAATTTCGCATAAGAAACTATGATTGATGCTAAAAAGTAACAATAAATTCCTTCTGCAAGGATAACTTACCAATCCCACATACTTCTTGATGGTTCTGATGGACCTGCTCAATTGTCGGCAACAACGTATTCAGCTTAAGAACCATGACAAAATCAGCAACATAAATCATCAAAAACTATTTATTGAACGGTTTCATGCGGCCAAACGTCTGAGCAGTCTGTAAACTCAGGCTTAGCTGATCAGATACTGTAAAGCCCCGGGCTGTCATCAGCTTACTGAATCTCTCAGCGTCCTGCCGGAATCCACCGGATATGAGAGCACTTATAACTTTCTCGAATTCCTCATGCCTCAATTGGTCCTTATTGGCCTCAAGAACCCCCAGTGCTTGAAGGGTCTTCTTCTCCTCTCGAGCTCTAGCGTACATATCACAAAGACTTATATGAACATCAAGCGAAGGAGAAACACCCTTCTCAGTGAACTTTCCCAATAAGTCTTCAACTTCATCAATCAGCTGCAACTTACCCAACCAATCCACAAGCACGGCGTAAGTGGCAACGCCATGCTCAATGCCGTCCTTTTCGAGCTGCATCAGAAGACGCAAACCTTTATCCAACAAGTTCTTATTCGCATAAGCTGCAATCATTCTGGCAATGCACTTGTCGTCGGGCTTGTATCCTAGTTTAATTATCTCGTCAAAATGCTTCCTTGCCTGATCTTCATTGCCTCTTCGACTGTTTGCCTCAACAAGATATGTACACGACTCCAGACTTGCCTGATACCCAGCAAACTCCAGCTTACTATTAATCCTGCTGGCTCCAAGAGAATCACCATGCTGAGCAAATGCCTTGATCAACGCCAAAAACGTGGCTTCGGATGGTTTAAAATTCTTTACCTCCAGACCTCTCATCAAAGCCTCGGCCGACTTCCGATCACCAGCATTAACATAAGCCATGATCATAGAGTCGTAAACTTTAATGTCTGGTTGGAACCCTTGGCTTCTCAAGCTTTCAAAAGCCTCCTTTGCAAGATTTAGGTTGCCTGCCTTGCTATACATATGAACCATAAGGGTTTTTGTCAAGATGTCAGGTTCGATGCCCTTCTCATTCATCTTGTTAATAATTCTTTCAGCATCGCCTAACTTGTTCTGCTTGGCATGGGCATCCACTAATTGTGAATAATCTCTTATATCAGTTTGGAAGGATTCTTCGTCAAGTAGAAGTTCTGCAACCTATAAAATGGAATGTCAGTGACTGCAATTCCAAGAGAAAATTTAGATCGCATACTGTATTTTTGTTGATGGTGTATACCAACATTACGCAGATTGTAGTAGTACTAGTAGTAGTAGTTATATAAGCAAACTACAAAAACAAATAAATAATATAAATAGAACGTCTATTCAAAGCATACGAACGAATACACAAATTAATGAAGAGAAAATCTACATAGTAAATAAAGTTTAGTACAACGATTACCAAATCTTAATCCACATCGACATTCATAGACACCGCCAGTGATTGAGTAATTGGGTTTAGAGAAACAGAAACTAATACTCCTTCCCCTTGAAATTTATGATGCTCAGATGCTGTACTCATATACTCTAGATTCTAGAAAAACCGTTAAAACATTTACAGCACTCATTGGTAACGGTATAAATACACAATATACATATCTTTTAGACCCAAGATAATAGCATCTATTCAATGGTGATGATGTTAACAGGTAAATTGGTGAATTTAAGAAGAAAAATACTTTATTGAAGAAAAAAGATAGCAACTTTCATGGCACATCCCAGAAAAGGATCGTGAATTTTCGACTAACATAAGAAGCAACTTTTTAGAAGTAGTTCATGCTAATTGCAAAGATCATTTGATATTCAACATTTTCATAATGTCTTCCTATGGTGCAAGGGAGGTGAAAATGTGATTGTGTATCCCATTTACTTGATGTGTGGAGAATTAAGATGGGACCCCAAAATGGAGAACCAAGACATATTTTGTAAAAGTTAGCAATAACAGTAAATATAACGATGACTATTCATACAAAGAGCCAGTTAGGCCTTTGAGATTCACTTCCATAGTGCACCATAAACAGAAATATGCTCTCTTCAAGTTATTACTGACAAAAGAAGAAGAAAAGCAAAATACCTTTAAGTACAATTGGTCATTCTTTTCTTTCAATCTATCAAGCAATGCAATCCAGTCAACCTTGCTAGGTTGCAGCAGCTCTATCCATTCCGCAATCAGTGGGGAAGGGTCATCATTCACTTGCAATGAAAGTATTTTCTCTGTAACACTCTTGCATTTCCCAGATATTGGCTTTGGTTCTTGAGGCCATATAGATCCTCCAGTCTCATGGATTTGTTCAGCCACTTCTGCCCATTTCGGTTTTGAAAGATCAAGACCATAGATTTGATATTTAATCTTCCCACTCCTTTTGGGTAAAGAAATTTCCTGAGCATCATCATCTCCCTCAACACGATCATTTTCGGAAGCTTCATGAATTTGGGTTTCCACTTCACTCTCATTCGCTTCTGGTTCCTTGGCCTCTTGTCGCATAAGCTCCAATGATTCATAGAACTCGCTGTCCTCCAATTTCTCACGAGCCCATTTGAAACGAAGCTCTCTCAGCATGTCTCCTCGTATCCCTATTTCCCCAGCAAATCTGGTCATCTCTTTAACTTCCTCAGACTGAAGAAAACCCTTCATCTTTTCCTTCTTCTTCGCCTTCTTCATATCTTCCAACACCACGTTGCTAACCTCCCACACCGTCTTCCACAAATCCTCACTCAAATCCCGTGACGCCGAGGCCGCTTCAGAGTCCAAAAAGTGCTCGATATTACCCTCCTCCATTTCCGATACAACCTTCCCAACAATAATATGAAGCATAGCATCAATCGCTTTCTTATCAGCATCGGTATAAACCTCAGTGAGCTTTCCTCGCATAATCCACACAAATCGAGATAAGAATTCATTCATATCCGCATCCTCTTCCTCTTCCTCCGTGTCTACCGAAACAGTACTCACTACCAAGTCTTTGGCACCACTCAAAACAGTTTCTTGACCAGAGTGCATAAATCTATAGAACATCGAATGTGCCATCGGTGTCTTAGGGTTTCCGAATAGGGAACCCGCTTTAGGGGAAATGCGGCGAATAGTACAAACATCTCTGTAATTCCATGAAGGAGTTCTTCTACCGTTAAACCTCGAAACCTTGTTAATCGTCAGTCTCGATAAGAAATGCTTCAGATTCATTTTACTACACCTTTGATCTTGCTTATACAGCTTGAAATCAAAATCAATCTGATTTATCCAGAAACCCTAAGAACAGATTATGATAAAACAAATAACTACGCAGTCAGGTGAGCTGAAAAAACAAATCACAAATGCATCAAATGCCGTATAAGCTCGCATAAACCCTAATGCTCCAATTTGCCATGAAAAATAAAATGCATAATTATCAGAAGAAGAAAAAAAGCAATAAAAAACAGATATAGTCAGTAGAGAAACTATCATACATAACAAATCTGCATATTGTTACCTGAAAGCAAAGCAATCAAACAGAGAGCTCCATTTTCGTTAAGGCCAGAGAAGGAACACAGTGCACCATGGGAGGACGACAAGGCTTTTGCTAGGGTTTTTGTTTCGGCCATCTTATAGCAACTTTACATTTTCATCCCCCGTGGTTTACATGGGTTATAAGAAAACACTCTTTAATTTAGTTTTCTTATTTCCATCTTTGAAAATCACAAATGTGCCATATTTCGACTCATTCACATAAAGATAATATGTTGTGTTCTATCTCTGAAAAATCAAATAAATAAGTAGAAAATTAACTATTTTAGCCATCAGCCACAATCTTACATTAATTACCCATATCGCTACCAGCTTCGTATGTAGTTGCAAAAGCTAAAAAACAAAATATTTTTTTAAACCGACTCTTGTTTTGTTATAACTTGTGTTTGTAATATCGGACATGGCCCTTCAACTTTCAGAAATGGCACTTTATACCCAATCGTGGAACCTGGGTTTTCACCCTAATCCTATCTAATATGCTACGGATCTAGGTCCATAATCTTTTAGGTCCGCAATTTTTTACGAAGTTATGGGTTTTCGCGTGTTTTTTTCATGTGTAATTGCAAATGTGCACTATTTTTTTAACAAAGTCTAAAACTTGATAGAAATTTATACAATATTTGTACTAGTTTCCTGATTGGTTGGCTTTATGTAATCCAATGGTTCTATAAAGACCAATGAAAGATGAACGATGAAGATATCCTTGAATATGGTATCAACTTAATGCTTTCTTTATTTGTTCATCATATATTGTGTTTCTTCAATTCATTCAAAAATGAGTTTTGGTGCTGAAAAAATTAAATTACATATTTGTTCTGTTGGTCAATGGGTCGAAAGAAACAATGGATGGGATTATGTTTGTTTTGTTAAAACGATTCATCATGTTATACCATTATGTGCAAATTTTACTCGTCAAACTTGCTTGTCTTCATAGAAAATGTGGAATCGAAAGTTTTGTCGCTGTAACCAAGTTAGTGTACAAGAATGATGGTTCAAATTTTGAGTTAACTGACGATGAAGATGTTTGTGGTTTCATGGAATTCGCAACCGGGTCAAATAAATCGCCTACACTTTTTTGTGTACGTCGATTTATCTATGTGAAGTGGATGTGATGTTTTTTTCTATGTTGGTGGTCTGAAAAAACTGAAAAACCATGAAACCCCAAGATCAATATAGAGGAAGAATGAAGGGAATATCTTATTGAGATAATCATATGTGTTTTGGTAAATACCAAGATTCTAAAACCCCAATGGGGCAGCCTACCGGTTAAGGCTTGGTGTTTGGGGAAAAACCCACCCAAGTTCGAATCCAGGGGTGAGCAACCAGGGGCCACTGAGTGTTAATCCCAGGGGAGCATGCTTTAGCTCTCGATAAAAATTGCCAAGGATGTAGTCTGGCCAAAGTCCAGGTGAACCTTTCCAAAATATATATATATATATATAAGACTGAAGGAATGTATACTCCCAACCCGAGTGAGAGTCACAATTCTAACGCTCCTATGACCCTTCATTTATTCTAGAGCATACATAATATTAGAGATGGCCAAATGGGCCCAGTCCGACTGGTTATGGCCAGTTAACCGAGGTCGGGACCGAAGTCAAGCCTGGTTAATGAAGACCCGTTAAAGCCCTGTTAAGACCCGCCAGGCCCAGCCCGGTTATGGATTTGAACGAAATACAAGGCCCGATTAAGCCTGGGACCGGTTAAGGCAAGGCCTGGTTAAGCTCGGCCCAATGGCAACAATGTAAATAAATGAAACTTTTCATAATGTATAGTTGTATTTTTCAACTTTTCATAATTTATAGTATCGAAATTATAATAAATGTATTTTTTAGTATATTTGTTTATATGTTTTAGTGGTTTAAAATAAGTTTGTTTATAAGATAAATGTTATACTAGTTTATACTTTATATTATAATCAATGTTCGAAAAAGCTCGCCGCAACGGCCGCCATGGCGCGCCGTGGCTTAAGGCTTGTGTCTCACGCCACGTTATGCCTGAGGCACGCGATGGGGTAATGCACGGTTTTTGTAAGACAATATTTTGATGTAACTTATCTTCCTAATGTCTTATTTGTTAGTTTATGATATATAACTTGCTTTAAATTGTTTATTATAATTTATTCATTGAATAATAGTAGGAAAACGCATGTTAATATGTATAATATTATATATATAGAGATTTGCCGCCATAAGTCACGCCTTGAAAAACGTCGCGACCTCGCCGTGGCTTCCAAGGCTTGAGGCTTGGCTTTGCCGCCACGCCACGCCTCACGCTATTTGGAACCTTGATTATAATTTACATTTATAATACAAATTAGTTTATAAAATAATTGTAGTATTATTATATGTTAAAAAAAACTAACAAAGGCCTCCCCGGTTACCTATAACCGGTTAGAAAGTCAAGAGACCGGTTATGGTATTTTCCCCCTAAGCCCGGCCCGGTCCGAGACCGGTTAAAGAAAGCTCGGGTTCAAAAAACACTGTTGAGGCCCGGTTTTATTAGGGCCCGGTTTAGGCCCCGACCGACCTGGGGTTTGGCCATCTCTAATACATATGGTGTTAGTGACTATTACCCCCGACTTTGCTCTAGAGACACAACAAGTGGAAGAAAAAGAAGATGACCAACCCCAAAACCCTTGATCACGACCAACAAAGTTGTACCTTATAATGGTAGTGCAAGAATAGCTTTTGGTCAGTTACTTAATATAAATGAATAAATAAATTATATATAAGCACACAGAGCCACATTCGCAATTGCGGACATAGCTTTGGTTTTTTAGACGAATCTTTTGCTTTTTATTAACGGCAGATAACTCATACACACGTTTCAGGGGTATTCGGATCCAAACGGGTACCGACTAATCCCCCGCGCCCATGAACCGTCCCTATGGACCGGCCCATGAACTCACCCCTAAACCGGCCCTATAGACTAGCACAATATCTAAATACCACAGCAAGTCGTTGCCTGCGGGGTTTGAACTTTGGCCAACTGAGGATACCATCCCCTGAAGGCACAAGAATGTTACCTCCACCCACTAGGCTAGACCATCTTTGGTAATCTTTTGCTTTTTTAGACTAATCATTTTCTTTTTCAAACGAATCTTTTGTTTTGTCAGACAAATCTTTTGCTTTTCTTTTTCCTGATGAACCTTTCAAGAAGAATCTATGTCGATTTCATATTCACAATTACGGTACAAGTTTCACATCCGCAATTCAAACAAGATGCAAGAAAATGCTAATCGTACCCAAAGCCCCACATCAAGCTATTAAGATCGAACAAATGTCCCTCAAGACTCCAATGAGTCAAACTAAGCCAATAGCTCAACAACTCACGTTGACTACTCAATAATTAAAGTCAACACAAACAATAAAACATATTTAAACCATGTTAATGCAAACACATGTTCCAAGGCATGATTATCTCAAGAACTCAGTTTTGGTTGAGACAAATCATTTTCGAAGTGAACTCATACCCTTATATTTCAAAAAATGTCTCATAAAAAATGACATACATTTTCCAAATGATTTATAAAACTAGATACACTAAAATGTATTAACATCAAAAATCTTCATTTATGCAATAAATTGCCAAAATGATACATTCTTGTGATTTATTCACTAAAATATCCAAAGATCAAAATATAGGCATTTTACAAGGTTTATTAATCCAAATTTACCGAATATGTAAACTTTGTCAAATACTCAACAAATTTGATAAATATCACGTAAAACACATTTATACTTCTAAATACACATTTTGGCATGTAGATACTTTAAGCAACATGAACTTAACTTGTTAGATTTGGGTTAAATCTAGTTTTCCATCAAATCTTGAGTTCCTTGGTAAAAACTTGAATCTACAGGAAAAACCTTTTAGCTTTTATATCCAACACTCCTACCAAGTCTTACTCAATTCCAAAGACCCAATACCTAAAGCAAAATAGAAAGGAGAGAAATGAGATGAAGAATACATAAAACCCTAGCTTAAAATTAAAAAGATGAAAGGGTTACCCATACCAAATACTTTTGAATCCTCCTATAAACTTTAAATCTCTTGATCTACTTTTGAAAAACTCCCAAAATCAAGAGTGTAGCTACAAGAATTGTAACATCCCGCTTACCTCGACAACGATATTGTCTGCTTTTCCCCTGGATTTAACCAACGTGTAATGCACGGATTTGTTTCTGACAACTTGGTGAGAAACTTCCTAGAAGGTCACCCATCCTGGGACTACTCCCAGCCAAGCACGATTAACCTTAGAGTTCCCAGAACCTGACGTGCTTGTGGCCCCAAAACGCGTTGTTGTTAGGAAGACCAAGATATTACTTATAACACCCAGCATCACTCCTGTCAATGCCAGATATGAGATATGCCTAAGGTGTTACAAGAATCACCTAAATAGGAGTTGTGGTGAAAGAGATATGAGGAAATGAAGAAAAACCCTAAAGTATATTTGTACAAATCCAGTAGTCATCGCGACTTTTATCGTCACTTTAAGTCATAGTGAAAGTCACACGAACTCTCATCCAATGCAGTGACCTATGTTAGTTTCACCAAGAGTTGAACTTGTAGTATAACCCACTTAATTGCCCAACTAACTTGATAACTCACGGTGCTCACCGTTTAGCCATAATTCATTCGTTTTAGCTTTGATTTTGCATAGAAAAGAACCACATCCAACAATACTATAAAATCTAGAATTTTAGCCCAAAATATGATTTCTTCTATTTTTCTTGAAAGATCAATTTCCGTACTAAGTCAAAATTACATTTACCCAAAAATCTGAGTGTTACATATAAAACAATAGATTGATTCTTTCTATGTTTCTCTCTTATATATTGATATTGATACTTTAAAGTAAAATGGTTTAAGAGATGCAGAGAGAGTATAGAAAAGACTTAAGGGAAGTTGGATGATTTATGTATTGAAGGTTAACAAAAGTGGTCCCAAGTTTACCAAAGTAGCCTCCTTGAAATGAAAAATAGATTTTTCATAAAGGGGCGTTAAAGTCTTTAATATAATTAATATTTTAAAAATTCCTTAAAAAACTAGTATAGTCGACAACCTCCATTATTATACACGTTTTAAACCGTGAGTCCAGGTGTAAGCAAAACGAACAATACTTGATATGGTTGAGTTGGGATATTACATCAGTATAGTGTTTCCACACTCAATATTGATTTCGATCTAGATAAATTTTTAATTTTAAACTTAAAACATGAAACTCATAAATGGTTTTGTTATCTTAATAAAACAACTTGAATCGTCTTCATGGGTGGGTGCTAGATGAATGAGGTTTGATCATAAAGTTATCCAAAAATCTCGTCTACCTTTTGTAATCTTCCCCATCTTTATGATGCTAGTTCATCATGTTTGAACTCTTGATAGTCTTCATCTAAGAAGATAAATGAGCCTCTTTCAGTAGATGGGCCTTCTGTGGCTCGAGTCTTCGGAAATTTCGTCCCTCGAATACATCTGATTATTCTTGGTTCTTCCATAAGTGCTCCAAACTTGTTTTTCTCATTGTTTTTGTCAAAGCATGATTATCAAATCCTAGAAGTTATATTTTTTCACATTATTGTCTCATGCTTCTTTTTAACACTTCCATTAATGTCTGAAGTCACCGCTAAGTATGTGTTAACGTTTCTTTGTTGCTTCATTTTCACATTAATCTCTTCATCATCCATACACACAGATACAAATATAAGGACAACTTATCAATTTTTCTGATTAATCATGTAGTAAGTATGTATTTCTAATTGTCGTTATCAAAACACTAGCATTTGACAACACCATCAGTTGTTCTGAGTATTCTATACGGCTTATTCTATAGTAAGTGAAAATAAAACATTCTATGACATATTTTATAAGACAATATATTTTTGATAATTGTTTCATGAAAGTGTCAAAAATAGTGGTTGCAGCTTGGCGACACGACGGAAGCATGTTGACCAACACAAACAATATTTTCTTATTATGCTAAACTCTTTATGTGAACGAATGATCTCTCCAAACTCATGATTTGGAACAGATTTATGTTAAACGTCGTCTTCCTTTAATGATTGGAATAAATCAAAAAGTTCGTATGAATATTCTCAATGTTCACCATCCTTATCGTATGAGATTTCACATGAAAACAAAATGTGATCAATCTCTTTTATCTTTTGGATCGTTACATTGGAAACAAAATGTATGTAAGGTGAATTTCCATAATACCTCATATACAATTGATACATAATATCTACAAAACACATCTCCTATTTAACGTAAGCCTAGGTCAATAAAATTGAAACCACGAATCCAATACAAAAATATATAAGGCCATGTATTTACTAATAAAGCTTTGAAATTGAATTGGAGGATTACAATTCTATCTAGTTTTCTAAAATAAAGAATGTTATAACTCAGAAAAAACCATTAAAAAATCAATGTGTTGTATTGATTTGACATACATGCACATATCCATTTAGAAAGGTCTCATGTCCATTGCCCATGCTCTATCGTCATGATATAGTGGAATTTTTTAACAAGCCTTAATAGTGCATTCGTTAGCATTCAATGTATGTCACTGTAGGTTTTAAAAAATCATTGGGTGTTGCAAAAAAGATCACTAGTGTAGCGATGTTAATGAAACCATACATTTTATATTTTACGCTAATTATTTTATGATATATATTACGCTAAATATTTTATCCCCACTCGAAATTTTTTGTTGGATTTGCCTACGTTGACATACCCTCTCATCTCTATATCGTGTCCTTTTAAGCAACAATCATTTTCATTTCTATATCGTGGTGTTTTCAACATCGTTCTTTTTCATCTCCATACCGTGTCATTTCGCCACTTGTATTTCCAACACTAGTCCTTTTCACCTTAAACTATAGCAATCCAAAGATGCATGTTTTTTTATGCAAGATCCATGAAATCATACGAAGTGATGAAGTTCTCTATGATTGACCGAACATACCTAACACATTTCATTTGAAATTGGAATATGGTATCAAAAAGATATACACAGATTTTGCTTCTGACTGCCCCAAAATCTTTATGTAAATATCCCACATCAGGAATTATCTATAATATATATATATATATATATATATATATAGGGGTGGGTTCAAATGTGAACCACTTCTTGGTTGTGAACGTGAGGACAACCGAGAGCGTGACACGTGGCGTATGACTAGGCGCCATGTCAGATCCACGGCGGATGACTAGGCGCGATTCATGGGAGGGCATTGAATTAAAGAGGGGGACCACACTCAAAGTCGCCACGTGTCGCGCTCTCGGCTGTCCTCACGTTCACAACCAAAAAGTGGTTCACATTTGAACTTTCCTCTATATATATATATATATATATACATATAGAGAGAGAGATGGAGGGTTCAAACAAAAATAATAAGTAAATAAAAGTTTAGCATGCAGAGCTTTCCTATCTAATTACCAACCCACCCCTCTCTAGAACCTGCCAACGCTCGTGAAAACCCGGTAAATGATTTGTTTATGTACAAAATTACATGTGATTTTATATTAACGGTTAACAAGTGGGTGTGTCATGTGTGTACGACTTGACAGCCTTGTTCTTATGTTATTTTTATGTAAAATGGCATTTGATTCAAATGTTTTCTCATTAGGTATTGATTTTGTATGAACCTGTATATATCATACGAGAACGATGTCAATTTAAGAAAATGCGAGGACGATTCTCAGACACACATTTTCGGTGATGGTGGACGTGATCATGGAGGATTGACGCGATTCATGGATTGTGGAGATGATTAAAGAAGGGTGACCCGGTCAAAAACACCTTTATTGACCGAATGAGTGGTTGAGAATCGTCATTGCATTTTCTTAAAAAAATTATGTTTCTTGCATGAACCTTTCTATATAAAGAGGGAGATTGGTCAAAACCGCCTTTGTTGACCGAATGAGTGGCTGAGATTGCTTTTTACGTTCTTTTGATTGATATTTATATGTATAATATTTCACTAAAAAGACCTAAAAATTTAGTCAATTTTAACATGGGTCTATTGAAACCAACCATATCCCACCATACCCATTTGTTTTATCCCCCATCTAACAACGTACAACAATATAAAGCACAGAGTACAACAAAAGAAGCACAATGTACACCTACTCAATACTTATGGAGCACAAAGCCTACTTTTTAGGCAGGAAAAGGATTTGTACTTGTAAGAAAATGTTAGCCCACTTCCCTCTTTGATGTTCTACGCAACTTTTACTAAGTAGCTTCATAAATTCTAGGAAACCTAAACTTTAAAAAAATTCCCAATAAAATCTACTTCCATAGTCCTACACAAAGCCTCCCTCAAATCAAATGGTTGTCATCATGAACTCAAATCTTGTATATTCTAACCAACAAAAAAAAAATACTAAAAGCTAGGAAGTAGTCGGTGATGCAATTTTAACAAACTAAAAATGACATGATAAAATTTAATTAAAGCAACCAAAAAATAAAAATAAAAATAAAAAAACATGGGAGCAAGAAGATGCAATATAGATAGAATGCATCTTTCCATCTAGCTAGGGCCTTGATATACACACTACAACATTCTTCCTTCTTCTTCTTCTTCTACTACTACTAGTTACTACTTCCCCAAATTTTTATGCATAATTGGGTTGTAGGGTACAATTAATTAATGCTTTCATTGGAATCTTGAACTTGCTTTTTCCCAGAAGTGGCTTTATTATTATGCATCCAAACCTTGAGGACTTGTCTTTTAACTCCTACTTCACCACAAAACCTTTGAACATCTGGATCATCTTCCCTTGGGATCCTCCACCCAACTTTCTCTGCAAATTCCAGCATTTTATCCTTCTGATCTTGACTGAATTTCGTTCGAAATCTTTTTTTAGTCATCCCGTAAAGCGGAGCTACACCCGCCGTCGTGAAATTCAGCTCCTCGCTGGACGATTCTGTGGCAGCTCCACCACCGCCGCCGCCACCGCCACCGCTGCCGCCGAAGGCCATTTTGACCGGTGGGGCGTTGATGGAGGAGGCCCAGTTGGGGTGGTGGTGGTGGAGGGAGATTGTGGGTGGTGGGGTGCGGTGGTGGTGGTGGTGGTGGTGGAACGACGGCGATGGAGACGGTGGTGGCGGGAGCTGGAGGAAAGGTCCGGCGGCGGCGGAGGGGCTGGTGGTGGTGGTGGTGTTGGCGGGGTATTCTTTACGGTGGAAGTTGCGGTGGCAGTTGCAGGCGGCGCATTTTAGCGCTTCTAGGGTTCCGTCGTCGCCGGAGGGCATGAACTCGCCGCAGCCGTCGGTGATGTTGCCGCCCATGTTGGCGGCGTGGTTCTTGAGGCATTCCCGGTACCTTGGCATCTGGGTCACGGGGGACTTTAGGAGCTTGGATCCGACGGAAATGGGGGTGACGGAGGCTCCGGTGCCCGGAAACCGATCCGGATCCGACCCATGATCCACGGTTTCAGAGGAGGATTCTCTAATCAAGTGGTTGTTGTTATTGTTGTTGTTGTAAGGAGATGAGGTCTGCATTGATCCAATCTCTTTATTCTCACTGCCACTCAACGCAGCCATTAATTAATCAAACGAAACATAAACGAAACCCTGAATAACATAACATAACGTAACATATATGCATTCATTATATCATGTCAAAAGAATTACAAGATTCAAAAACAAAAACAAACCCATGGATCATAAGAATCTAGAGATGCATTATGCATGTGTAACTAAGAAAGTTTTCTTACATAAAGAAAGCTAGCTTCAAAGGGTAGAAACTATGTGTGTGTGTGTGTTGAGTGTGTTTATGAAGCCTATAAAAGTTAGAAGCTTTACCTTGGTAGTAGCAAGGAGAATTGGAGTTATGGTGGTGGTTTCATGGAGTTTAGAGAGAGAAAGAGAGGGGTGTTGCAGAGGTTCCAACAGGACAAGTATGAAGGAAACAAGAGACAGGTTGGTTGCCTAAGATGAAGTTAAGAATAAGATGGAGAGAGAGAGAGAGAGAGGGAGAGAGAGAGAGTGGAAAACAACTCAACCCCAAGAGAAAAGATGACATAATATGCTTTAACTCTACTACTACTATACATGTGAGAGATGGAGCATTTGGGTTACACATAAATAATCTCTCTTTTCAAGTTTCAACACTTTTATCAAATCCTTCTAGATCAATATTACAATTAATATAACCTTAATCTTATCAAAAACATTATAGTTGTGATAATGTAATACAAATTTTAGATTTTCTAATGTTAAACATATAAATTTATTCTGTCTTTTCTTAGGTTATATGTGAAAATTGTGAGTTTTTATATCGTTTATCAATCAATATACATTAACTAATAAAATGCAACGTTCGAAAAACATATACATTAACTAATAAAACTATAAATTAAAACCACTTTGATGATACCTCTAATTGCAAAAAATAGACGTATTTAACAAAAATAGATCCATAGAATTTTGACTCAAAAAAGTATAAAAAAAAGGAGCAATAACCCTTCTTGATAAAACAAGAGAAAAGCTATTAGGTTTTGATGTTTTATGATTTATAGAAAAAAAGATATTGAATATTTTTTGGATAACTTATTAAGGTTTTAAGCCTAATAAAATAGCCTTTTGTATTTATAAACTGTTATATAAAGAATATTTTCTTAAACATACTTGTAAATTTAGATTCACCGTAAAAATAAATTTACAACTCTATTTGCTATAGGAAAAATAACTAACATAATGTGGACTTTGAATAGATAAGATATAACTATAAATTTTTATTGTGTTCTTATATTATATGTTTAAACTAAATAAATGGTTGTTTAAATTATTATTAAAATTTTTTATTTAAAGAAACATATAAATAATTTGTATCTTCAAATCGATTTTTGTAATAATTCGAGTGTGAACTTTCCGTTAATTTTATCTTATTACCTATTTAGTTTTCTTATTTAAATATATAAAATGAAATAAGATACATTAAAAAGTTATCAAGGGTTAAATATTAGACCTAATGTTTATCATCAATGTCAAGAGCTTATTTTTATTGAGTATACAAAATATTGTATTTTGATCGTCAAAATAGATAAAATAAATAATATAGCTTCATGTTTTCTTTTTCATGTAAAACTTCAAATAAAATGTTTATGAAATAAATAATTATATTCTTATCCGTATTTCATTTCTATCCAATTATTAAACTTCTATTGATCTGTTAAGTTTTCTCTTAAATTCTTCTTCTTAATTTATGCTATATGCCTCTTACCTTATTCATTTTAATTTATTTGAAACTTGAACAAGAAATAATATTTACTTTTTATTAAGACTAAAAAAATCAAAATAAAAACAAAAAAAGATATATCATTAATGCCCAAAGATATGTATGTTTTATAATCATTGTATTCGATTTTGAATTTGAAAGGGGATATTTGTATAAATAAAAAACAAAGGATCTAAGAAAATGGATTTTCAGTTTGGTCTTTAACTATTATGATTTTTCTTTAAATCCAAATTATTCAAATGTTATATTTATCTTTTTTTTAGAAATAATTACATATATATATTTTTTGTAAGGGTTCTCACGTCTTTGGCCCAAACTAATCCCTTGACAATGCATCCGACCACTAAAACATACAGCCCTGAGATTAAACCCAGTGGCCACAAGGGGGATTGTAGGGATCAAACCCGGGTTGAGAGTTATGTCCTCCCCAGGTGATTACCACTACACCACACCCTTGTGGTTAGTAATTACATATTTACCTAGCATATATCTTTGATTCAAAAAACTATTCTTCTTTTAAACATATTTTTTGGACTGACAAGAAAAACAACTTATTGAAACAAACTAACGAGACAATAAAAATCATTTTTGTTTTTATTGATATTAATATACCCCAAAACGATCTAACTTTAGTAAGAAAACAATTGATGCATCAAACTTTTTAATTTTTTAAATCACATTTCAATATGAAACACAAGCAAATGATTAACGTTTTTGTAGCTTTCAATGATGTATGTAACAAACTTATTGAATTTTAAATCCAAGATCTTAAATGTATCCTATCAACATTTTCACATTAAAAAAGATATTTTTTTTGTAGCACACATTATGTTCTCTGCGTAACAACTTCTTTTATTACACCAAAAATATTAACTTAAGTCGATGGTAAAAAGCAATGATTATGGTATATTTATTTGATTTATTGAATGTAAAAAGATAAATTGTTGAATTTTTTTAAAAATTAGGGTGAGAAAATGGACAAAAAACCGACAAAGTCACGTTGGGGGCTATCACCCACGCCCTGCAAACTTGGTCCCATCCCACAAAACCCTCCTTCTCTTCCTTTCCTTCCTTCCCCTCTTCCCTTCCCTTCATTATTGCCTCTTTTCCCCCTCTTACTTATTTTCTTTTACTTTTTGCCACATTAATTTTTTTTTAAATATATTTTTAACTCTTAAAAGTGTTGTTCTCTCCCTTCTCACTCCACCCCTCATTTTGATTCTTTTTTACAGTTTGAGGTGACCCATCATCAACTTTTATGATCTTCCATTATGTATATCAAATCTAATCTTCTCTCCAACAATCATTATGTCAATGTGTACATTAGTATATATAACCTTAATTAAGTCTCTTGTTTCATTAATCCATCTTTTTTTTAAACGGCAATTTCATAAGACCGGGCCTAGCAAGACGATAGGACCCAAACAACGAAAGAGCTACAAAGGGGATGCCAGGCAACACCAATCGGCCCAAGAAAAGTTCCTACCAAGACTACTCGCCTACTCCTATTACGAAACCAAAAAAAGGCTGCTGATTGTATTTCGTTAGCTATACAACAGGGATTAAAGAAGCCTTCTTGCCTTCCAAATAACCCACAAGTAAGCTATAGAATGTTATCTATATATCTTTGTGATTACGCTTTTTTTGAAACGGCAATATCATTAACCAACCAAGAACGGGAACCTAGCAAGATGCTAACCCAAGTATAATTAAAAATGGTAAGTTGGATTACAACATCAATCGGTCCAGTTTAAAATTTTCCCTCTACCACCTCTAGAATTACGTAATCTTTATGATAACGTATAATGTTGCATACATATATAATACACTTATGGGGATTTAATGGGTACGATCTTTAATTAGAGGTTGAAAATCTTAGGTGGTTTTCAAGATGAAAGCTCCAAAGAGAAGATGAAAAGATTTAATAGCTGGTGGTTGATAACTTAGTTGATGAACAAATTGACAAAAAGTAGCTTATGGATATGTAAAATGACCAAAAAAAGCAATCTTGGAGTATAATAATTAATACTCTATATTACTAAGAATATAACTAAAAAAAAGCTACAATTTTTTGTTTATAAACCTACTCCAAGTAACGTTTCAATAAACTAGCTTATGATCCATCAGACATAGACTAGCTTACATGTTAGGTTATTTTTGACAAAGATAACCTTTAGAACTTTTATTTTCTTGATTAGTATAATATGAGGAGTATAGTAGAGTAGAGTATGTGTGTGTATATATGAGCATTGATGAGGAGGGGGAAAAACCAAGGGAGGATGATAATTGAGAAAGAAGTTAATGAAGGATTGGTCCACTGATGGTGTGTCTGTCTGCAGAGTGCAGCAGAAGAGACCACTATTTTACATGGCTTTTCTCTTTCTTCTTTTCTCTTTCTCAATCACACAAATACTGTGGTGTGTAGTGTGGCCTCCTGCAAAATCTCTGCCAACTTCCCATGCTTTCCCCCAAACCTAATATGTCTTTTACCTTCTTTCTTTCTCTTTTCTTTTCTTTCTTTCTTTCTCTTCTTTTGCGTGTGAGTGATGTAATCGATGCTCTCTTTTTTTTATATATTTTAATTTCTCTTCTCTTTCTCTCTCACACACTAATCACACCTCCATAAAACACACACATATAACACACACACACACATACTACTCTATTCTCTTTCTTTCTTTCTTTCTGTCTGGAAATTTCACCATCCTCCATGTCTGTGCATTGGTACTTGGTTATCAACTCCTGCTCGCTGCAACTATACTGCTACTGCTACGCTGCGTGTGTGTGGCCATTGTACTGCTATAACCATAACCCAGGTTTACAAGCCATCTCTCATCTATATATTATATAATATATATATACACACACTGACAGGGACAGAGGTTCATGCAAGAAGGTAAACATTTTGTGAAAGTCGTGATATCATATATGATTACACGTCATTTGGATGTGTTTTCTTATATGATTAAGCTTCTATGTAATGTCAATGTAACATGTATGACTAAACTTGTATATCATATATGATTAAACACTTCTTACAAAATATTTAGCTCCTCGTTTGAACATGTCCCTATACTATATACCTAGAGTTATATGTACTCTTAATTATTAAACTAATCAAGTTAATTCTAGCTAGGTTTAATACCCATTGACCCACCTTTTATAATTATTCAACTTTTAGGTTTAGGGTTAGTGTCTGATACACTTTTTAAACTAATTAATTTAATCAACTTTTAAAGTAATCAACTTCTAGGTTTATTTTAGGGTTGTTGGTGCCGGTTAAAGCCATATACCCGTCACGTGGTATTTATAGTAAAACTTGTGATTAAATTGGATTTTTGTTAATTCAATTGTTTGATATCAAATTTTTTTAACTCTTGTTTTATCTTTTTCTATTACATCACGTTTTTTTTTTGTCTAGATGTTATTTTACGTCTATATGGTTAATTGTTCTGACGAAAAATAAATTCATTCATAACCGGTTATTGCAACAAAAATAATATCAAAATCCTTTTCATGATGACAATTGTTTTAAAGATAATTTCTTTAGAACATGAGAATGGTTATCTCAACACATCTCATGCTTCATCACCAAATCAGCGCCATATCATTAACCACTCTCCATGTTTCAAACATGCTTTCGGATACTACCCAAGTTTCGACGCTTCAATTTTTTCTTTCTCTTTTTTAAACTAAATTTAATGTATTAAATTAAATTTAATCAAAGTTATATATCTATATATAATAAACGAGTAACTGATTTGACACGTGTCGTACTCTGGTGAGCCGAATTGCCACGTGTCGCGTTCTGGTGAGCCGGTTTTGGTTATCAAAACAATAAATAAAATAATGTAAAAGATAAATAGCACTTTCAAAAATTTTCTACATAATTAAATCAAACGGTTTAAAAATTCCTCTACATAATTAAATCAAACATTTTAATCCAAACTATAGATAAATATGAAAACAGTAAATAAAATAATGTAAAAGATAAATACCACTTTCAAAAATACATAAATAAATCAAATGGTTTAAAAAATTCTCTACATATATTTGTGTAATATTTAATATAATAAAAAAGAATTAAAAATATTCTCTCTATTTTCTAAGTACAATTTTCTAAGAGTTTTCCAAAGTTGAAAAATCTTACTTTTCCTATTTTCTTAATTCTTAAGAAAATTCCATATAACTTGTTGGAACAAAAAAATATACTCAAACTCTTTAAAATTTTTTATTTTTTAATCCAAACTATAGATAAATATGAAAACAATAAATAAAATAATGTAAAAGATAAATACCACTTTCAAAAATCCTCTACATAATTAAATCAAACAGTTTTAATCCAAAAATACGCACCTCAATCTCAATCTATAAATACCCCTTTCAATCTCTCAATCTCACAATCTCAATCAATTGCTGCAACTCTCTTAATTAAGCCACTATCAATTACACATACACACACAAAGGTAATTAATCAAACGCTCTTTAATTTTTATTTTTTCCTACACATGATGATATGATTATAATGATTCTATTCATGTTTATAGTCCAAGTTGGAGTTGTTGATTTCTCGTATGTGACTTTGTATTTATGGTCATTGAGTACACTTTTTGTGTTATTTTGTATTACAAACGCTCTTCAATTTTTATTTTTTCCTACACATGATGATATGATTATGATGATTATATTCATGTTTATAGTCCAATTTGGAGTTGTTGATTTCTCGTATGTGACTTTGTATTTATGCTCATTGATTACACTTTTTGTTATATTTTGTATTACAAAAATAGTTCTAATTTTTTTTATTTTTTTAATCTTTTGAATTTTTACCATATATATATCATTTTATCACGCATCCTATTAAATATTAAACTTCAACCTATTAATTAAACTATTTTATTTTAAAATTATTAAACTTTATCCTATTAAATATTAAACTTCAACCTATTAATTCAACTATTTTAGATTCAAAATATGTTATCTCTATCAATTTAAATATTAAATTATCTACCTATTTTATCTCTATCTATCTCAAATTACTCGTATGATTTTTTAATTAAATTATCATTCACGCAATTCCCCGTCCATCGATTGATCACGCGAGTACGCATCCAGTCAGCGCATAGCGAATGAAAAAACGTTCATCCTAGATTCTCTTCCTCAAAAAAAATGTCTATCAATTGATCCCTATTCATTCGGTCAAAGTCTCCACGGCCTTTTCACGCCCCTCTGAGGTGCACCATGTTGATAGGAATCGGCAAAGACCTTCTTGTACACGTCCTCGAGGGCTGCATTCATGGCAATCATCACTAGTTTCTCCCGAGGGCATGGTATGGCTTTGTTCTTGGTCTTGTTTAATAGATGTCGAGTGCCGCTTTTCCTCGTCCGAGAATCTCCATCTGCTCTAAGTGGGCGAGCTAGAATCCTTATGTCAGGTTGGTTGTTCAAAAGACTTTCTCTTTACCTTACCCTTTGCATATTCATCTTTTCGAAAGCCCAGACCCATTCTTCTGGATCTGCATTAGTTTTATTCCGGGTGCAAAGCCTCTTCAATAAAGACCTCTTTCTTTCTCCCCCATTTCTCATTTTGTTGATTGAAAGAGAATAAGCGCTATCCATTGAGTAAAGTAAAGGGAGGGTTTGCTACAGTGATTCGGGTGGTTGGTGGCCCCTTCGAGAGTTGCGGGTCCTTGTCACTGCATGAGTGGTAGCTCACGCTCAAAAGTCCTCTGACACGAGTCCTAGTCGTTGCGCTGCGGTCCGTTTCCCGGCTTCGCTTGCGCGATTTGCACTTCTGATTGGTTCCATCCATCCCCAACCCTAATGACCATTCACTATTTCTTGAAGCTCGATCTCTCCCCCGGATGAACCATATAGCCAAGAGAAAACATGAACCAGAATAGAAGAGCTTGCCCCACCCATGAGTAAATATTTCATAGTAGCCTCATTAGACCGTACATCTTTCTTGGTTATATCCAGATAATAGGTAGGAGCATAAACTGAAACATTCTGGAGCTACAAAGATAGTTATTAAATCGTTAGCACCGCATAAAAACATTCCTCCTATAGTAGCTGTTAATACGAATAAGAGAAACTCTGTTATAGCCATTTCTGTACCGTGTATTACACGGGAGAAAACCTAGTATATATATATATATATATATATTAATAAAAGTAGATTTAACACTTTTATAAATTTAACTTCTAATAAACTTAACTACTAATTCTCATTGAAATAAAAAAGGATTAAATTGAATTAAAAATAACATAGAAAAAAATTAGAACTAATAAAACATAGATAAATAAAAATTGCATAAACGACTTTTTTTGTAAAACCAAATTAAAAGCTCCTCTTTTGTCGCCTTCACAAACTTGAGATCATTGCCCTCCAAACCTTCTTTTCTTTGTCATATATTGAGTGGCTTTCATTTTTCTTTTAGTTCTCGTAAACGAAGCTTACGTTCATTTTGCTCCAAAATCTTCGTGTTGTATTCTTGAAGGTCACTTTGGAAGCCACTGAGCTCTTTGAGTAGTTGATTAGATTCCCCCGATGGTTGAGCTGACGAAGTTAAGAAGGGGTGGCAATCGGCTCATGTTTGGGTTGGAGGGTCAAAAACATCAACCCGAACACAAACCATTTAACTAATCGTATCGAAATTTTCAGCCCTAACCTGTGACGGGTAGACCTGACAAAAACTGACACGACAGGCTAACCCGACACGAACTTAACACGAAATAAACGGGTTTGGGTAACAGAATTCAGCCCGTTTAAGTAAACGGGTTGACATGACATGACACAAAAATTAAACGGGTAAGATCAGGGTCAAACATATCAACTCGAAAATGACCCGACTAACCCGTTTATACATATATGCGTGTGTGTTTGTGTATATATATAAAGTTTTCTTTTCACATTTGTACGAATTTACAATTTATTTGGATTTTAAATATAATAATGTTAATGGATTCGGTTCAATCTTATAAGTTTGAATTATAAAATTTGGATTGCTAAACTTTTTGTAAATTTTTAATTTTATAAATGTTAAACAGGTTAAATGGGTTACGCGGGTCAACCTGTTTATTAAACGGGTCAGGTTAGGGTCAAGCATTTTCAACCAATTTAACTTTGAACCCGACATGAACTCGACACGACACGACACGTTTGCCAAGTCTAGTGACGGGTCGTGTCATGAGTTGGCGGTCGTTGGCTCAGAAATGGATTGGTAGGTCATAAGCAGGTTGGGAAGTCAAAAATCATGAAACCAAAGTTCCAAATTACAACCAAATCCAAATTACCAAAGTTCAAAAATATAATCAAATCCAAATTACTAAATCAGATTAAGAGAGGAGTGATTGAAATCGTGAGAGAGACTGTGAGTGTCGAGTGATGTTAGGGTTAGGAGTTATAAGGGGGACTTAAGAAAAAATCGGAATGGGAATTTGGGATATTTTATTTTGGCGCTCAATTGAAAATCGAAGATAACAAATACTCAAAATTTTATTTTTATTATATGAAAATTATAAAAAAATAAAAATAAAAGATAAACGGGTACGCGGGTCAACCTACCAACCCGACAACACGACCCGCAAAATAAACGAGTTGGTTGATGGGTCAGAAACCTCAACCCAAACTCGTTTATCTTTGTGTCGTGTCGGGTTGGTAGGTTGTGTCAAAAATTGTCACCCCTACCACCGGTTTGATATTTGTAAAAAATCAAAGTGGACTAGCTTTCCATTGTCATCAACTTCATTATCAAGATTTACCTCGTAATCTTGCAAGTGTGCTGGTAGTCACCTTTGTCGTTTTGGTTGTGACGTTTCTGGTTGGTCGATTGTACATCAATTCAGAATCGAAGTTGTGACTGGATTCTCGGTTGTTGCTGTATTATCAGCTGTAACTTCGTCTTCTTCATCATAAACATCAATTTCACATCTTTGTGGATTTAGCTGAATGTCCACACTCTAGTTCCATGCTTCATCTTCAACAAATATTACATCACGACTTACAGTCACCTTCTTTGTTATTAGATTATACAACTTGTATCCTCCCTCTTTATAGCCTACGAATACACACTTTTTGGCTCTATCATCAAGTTTTGTTCTAGTTTGAGTAGGTACATAGGCATATGCAATTGATCCAAATACCTTCAAGTGCTTCACATTTGGCTTGAATCCACCTCAAGCTTCAATAGGAGTTACATACACTCCTCGTAAATGAAATGTTCAATAAATAAACAACAATCGTGACTGCTTTAGCCCAAAAAGAGTTTGGCATACCTTTCATCTTCAACAAGCTTATTGCGATATCCAAAATTGTCCGATTTTTCTCTCAACTACTCCATTATGTTGTGGAGTGTATGGAAATGTTATGTTGTGGTGTACTCCGTGTTCTCTGCAATAGTTTTCAAACTCATTCGAATGGTACTCATCTCCACCAACACTTCGTAAAGTCTTCAATTCATACCTATTTTGTTTTTCAACAAACACTTTAAATGCCACAACCATGAGCCATTTTTTGCAACCACATTTAGGAATTATAATCACATTTCACCATGTTTGTTTATAGGAAACATACTATTTTTTATAAAGAGGCTTTAATTACCAAAGTGCCTTGCTTATCAAAAATGGAAAATCGGTTTTCAAACAAGTCATCATGTATCTTTTTTAGCCAATCGTCCCATATTCAACAAATTGTTTTTTTATAGTAGACACATAAAATACATTACTAATGTACCTATGATCTCCACCCTTTGCTGTGATGAGGATTCATCCTCTGCCTATCAAAGGAACAGAGGTTCCATATCCAAACTTCATAGTTGACTGAAAGGATTCATCAAGCTTCGAGAAAAATTCTTTATTTCCACACATATGGTTCGTGCAACCTGTACCCACATGTATGACTATTTGACACTCCATCTGTCATGGCCACCATCAAAATGGTATGTTTCGGTTCATCATTACCATTTTCGTGCATATAATGAGCAACATGATTGTCATTATTCATTTACATTCATTTGCATAATGCCCATGTTTATGTCACTTAAAGCACTTGATTTTAGTTTTGTCATACCTTTGTTTGTTAAACCTTCCTTTACCGTGTCCATGGTCTCGTCCTCTTGAATTAAAGTTTCCCGAGTTACCAAAGTTGTAACTCAAGTTGTAATTATGGTAGCTTACTCCATGGTTTTGACCATGACGTCCTTGATATGAAATATTGCCACCATATCCACAACGTCTACCACGAAAGACTCTACCTCTCTGGTTCTTCTATTCACTTGAAGCTTGTGCTAGTAAGACTTTCTTGATAGGCTTCTCTACCTTATTTCCGTTCATTCGCTGCTTATGAGCATGTAAAGATCCAAACAACGTCTTGAGTGACATTGGGATGTGTCGTTACCATCTTTAATTGCGGCTACCACATGCTCGAACCTAGGGGTCAAGTTTCACAAGACTTTCTTCACTTAAGCGTGTTCGGTATTATATATCTCTCCAAACGTTTTCATGCCATTCATCAAGGCTTGAACTCGGCCTAAACATGTTTCAATGGTCTCAAACGTCTCCATCTGTAGAAGTCCATACTCCCGTCTAGGAGTCTGAAGTCTGACCCTCTTTATATTTTCATCTCATTGATATGATGTCAATAAACCACTCCATGCCTCGTTAGACGTTGTTGCTCCTTCAATATGCTTGAAAGTTTCATTGTTCATGTTAGAATTATGTGCATATACAACAAACTAAGATGTCACATCCAATACCATGAGATACACAATGGTCACACTTGTGAGTTCCTATAATATGAGAAGAAATGTAATCACAAAGGATTTATAATAGTCATTATAAATAAGATAGTAAGTATAGTTTAAACTTATATAAAAGAGAGATTTGTTTGTTGAGATAATTAATTAATAAATGGTTATATATTTGATAGTTAAATATATACTAAATATATACAATATTAATTAATAGTGATCAAGAAACAAATTAGTTTTTTTTTTCCAGATTGCCATATTTATTTATTTAAATTTTGAAATATAGGGGTGAGTTCAAATGTGAATCACTTTTTAATTGTGAACGTGAGGACAGCCGAGAGCGCGCCACGTGACAATCTAACTTCCGTGACTTAGCTTTATTCAATTGTATATTTTTATGTGTTAATCTATTTTAAACATTGCTATACCATTATACATAAATATTTAAATTATGGTTATTATCAATATTTTTTATCAAAAATATAACCAGTTTCATAACTCCATTTATTGAGTTGTCTCAAAACTAATATTTGTCTAAAATAATATTTGCATATTTAAACTATGTTGATCTAGTTTTATTTTAGAAGAAACTAAAACCAATGAGTATTTTTTGGAGGAAATTTAGGAAATGTGATCTAACTTCAACATTTACACCTCCCAACTCCCAGCAGAGTTAACCTAAATCCAATAAAATGTAAGAACATCTCTTAAACTATCTTCAAGCCCTTTTTTTAGAAATAAATAATAAAAATATAACACCCCAAGAAATATTTTCATACTACTGAAAATTTTGGTATAAAAAAGATTATATTTGTAATTTTGCATCAGACTAAATTTCAAAAAAAAAATTTGACAATTGAAAGTTGGACCAAATTAAAAGTAGCGTTAGAAATTAGGAGTTAAATGTGAAATTTCAAATTTCAAATTTGCAAAGATATTATATAGTATATACCAATTGTAGAACAGTAGACCAAAAAGAAAACGCAAAATTAGAAGTCCTCTATGGATAGTTATTGATGAAATCGAATACTATAAATTCGTAGTTTATCTAGGATAGAATTGACTCTTCAAATCTTAGAAATCGAACAATATCTAAAAAGGAAATAGACATAAGAAGTAAAATAGGGTTTTTAGAGTTTGTTCTTCGACTTTCCTATATTATACTTGTCGCTAATTCATTCTTGGGTCAAAATAGTGACTCGAAGGCCACTATGCCACTCCCTTGGTCGATAACAAACATTATCAAAGACAATGTTGTATAGAAACCAAAAAGAAATCATAAAATTAAAGCTCTATATTTTAAATCAATTTATTTACTTTGTGCTAATAGTTGGTTTGTTGCAGATTTGAATAAGTGTGGGCTGGCCCAATATATTGTTTGCTACTTCTAATTTTTACATAAATATTTTTGGTCCATTAATCTGTTATCTTTTTCTTGAGTTTAATAGACGTTGTTTTAATAAATGTCTTTTTCTTTTTATGAATTTACATAAATATTTTTTCTAATTTTTTTTTTTTAGTATTTGTAAAAGGAAAAAAATAGTTCAAAATCCTTAAAATTAGCATTTTCTTTCGAGTATGGAAATTACAGATACTCTAGCAATCAAATAAACCTATACAAATAGGTAACTATTCATAATATCAAGAACATACATGCATGTGAAGCTTCAATAGCAAGTCTTCAACCTCTTATCACTTATCATGACTATGTTTTAAAGCGAAATAGTTGAGTCATTTCATGGTTTAAACATTAAACATATACTCATTCTCGCATTATTTGAGTCTTCTTCTTCAAGGCGCTGATCACCTATAGGGTCAATGAGTGGAATACTCTGTGATAACTGAGTCTTGAATTTTAGACCTTCATGTAGTATGTTAGTTAGATGATATCACTGAATCCTACTTCAAATCACAACCAGTCTTGATTCTTTCATCAACTACTTCTTCGACATAAATGATGGTTTTCTTTGGCGTGATTTGTTTATACTGAGTGAATGCTTAGTTACATTTACAATGCAAGCAATCAGTGGTCACTAAACAGAATCGTTTATGATAACTGATGTCGAACATAAATAGTTACAGTACAAGCCATCAGGATCACTAAACAGACTCAATGATGGTCTTTGAAACCGAAAGTTTATACCTATACATTTTTCGTTAAATACATAGAAAGGATCATCATTATCATTACTTGAGAGAGAGTTTTAATCAACAATCTCCCCCGACAAAACAACATAAGAGAATTTCTAAGTGAAAAACAATAAGGAATGGAACTCATAAATACATGTCCCATTTACTATTTTTAGGGATTCTTATCAACATTATGATGGAATAAAGTACTCACTGAAATTTCATTCATCGAACTTTACGTTTAAAGATATCACTTCTCTTTCATTCTTCCTTTTCAGCAACTCAATCCTGATCTTTCTGTCGAACATGGTTCCGTGGATGTTGGGCAATATCCAAAATAAGTATATGAGTCAGGTGTGCTATAGGGCAAGGTGAAGTTTTGATGTTCATTGGAATTGATATGTTACATTTGAGTTAATGATTATCATACCACATTTAGGTTTATAGAGAACTGTTCTTGGGGAATAATGTTCAGACTTAAGATGGTGCAAGTTCAGGCATTCAGCATGGAAAGGTCAAGTGGGATGAGACAAGCGAAGAGTTTTTCAACTTAAAACTTTACATCATATTCATTTTAATAAGAAGGACCTTCATCAACGGCAACTTTACTCTTCCTTGTCCTCTTTTTAGGTAGGGGAAGGATGGAGATGATCTTCGGCATTCATTCGAGAATATTGTTCAACTCCTTCTCTACAAAATTCTTATGTTTCGGATTTGGATTTCCAAATGGCATCCGTAATCTATCTATTCATAAAATCATACATCATAAACGAGAAGGGTGTTGGTAGTTGGAAACACTATTGTCCAATTTGAACTTTAACATTTCACAATATTAGTGCTAATTTACACTAATATTGAGTTTGCTACAAGTAGTATAATGGTGGTAGTATCAAATTCACGGGGACTTATAATTGACTAAGAATTAGAGACTTTGTCGTGTTGTTATGGTTATTAGAAAATTTTGTCGTGTTGTTAGTGAAAAGTACGAATTTAACTAGGGGTGAGCATTGGGCCCAAACCGGACAGAACCCGGTTTGGAACCAGAACCGGAAATGGCCGATTCTTAGGACCGAGAACTGGACTGTAATGGTAATATCGTTCCATGTCCCAGTTTTCCGGTTAAAAACCCAGTTGGAACCGTTTAAAAATACTTTATAATATGATATTTCATGACGGGCCAAAAACTTATTTTATTACCTCATCATTATTATTTTTACTTATTTAAATGTACGAAAAGTCGACAACCATGAAATATGAAACATCTATGATATATATATATATATATATATATGCGACAGAGAGATTTAGACGAGAATGATAAGTATTTATATAGTTAGTATGGTGATGGTCGATGGTTTTTTTATGGCCTGATAGATTTTTAAGGGAATACTTCTTCGAAATGTATTAAACTATCCCCAATATACTATTGTGTGTATCAACCTATAAAAATTCCTTTTGTATGTATCAAACTTTATATTTCAGCCTTTTGTGTGTACGATGACCTTCTCAACCGGTCATTAGCTGGTTACAGGCAGTTGGGACGGTGGCTGAAGGTGTTTTGCGACGGGATGACAGTTTTGGGTGGTTTTGGGTTATGTAATGTCGATTTTGGGTGGTTTTGGGTGGTCGACGGTGTTGGTGGTGGTGACAATGGTAGAGGTGGACGGCGGTGGAGATCGGCGGTGATGGTGTAAATGATGGTGGAGATAGGTTGCGAAGGAGGTCAACGGTGGTGGTGGTGGTGGTGGTAAACAATGGTAGATAAAAATCAAGTTCTAGGAGTATGGGGATTTACATCCAAATATTTTTGTGATATAAATCTTGATCGTCATGTAAACCTTAGTAAATCATACAAAACTCGCATCTTTGTTTGGTTATCAAAGATTCTCTCGTATCTTTGTGCATCCCTTCGTATTTCTGACCCATCCATCTTCGGATTTATGGTCTAATATTAACACCTCAAAGTTATCGATTTATCAGCGTTGAGTTGAAGTACCTATTCAAGTGATCAAGCTTAAGAGTTAGAAATTACGCAATACCCAAAGTGTTGCCTACTATTCTCAAGTCAACTCACACCCACGTCAAAAAGGTACTTAGCTCATAAAGCAAATAAATAAAATTATAAAAGAAAGGAAATAACTAAAAAAGTTACTTGCATTAAAGGTTAACTTACACTAGACGAGAATTTAAATACGAGAAAGTAAAATGCGAGAAATAAAAGACGAGAAGATAAAACAATCTAAGCCATAGACTATTCTACAAGCCAAAGACTATAGCTTGAAGGGAACTAAGCTAATATTAGTTGTTTGCTAGAAGAGAAATGTAGAAATGTAGATTATGAGGTGTTGTAAAAAGCCTTCAATGCACCTTATATATTAGAAGAAGAATATGCCAATATCCATGGGTAAAACACATGGGTCTTGAAGTGCAATGATTGAAGCCACCTTAATCACATAAAAGCCCTGCTATCCAGCTCACATAAGTACCATCCATCTCTCATGTGTATCTTTTGAACCTAGTGGATAATGCCAAAACTCGTTAGGTAATACTTGAATTTGTGTTGTGCCCAGTGTAGGCATGGCAGTGTAATTTCGACCAAATTGAAGCAATTCGAACCATTGGGGTATTTTAACACATTCTTGCAAACATTAGGGACCAAATGTATGATAAAAGAACAAAACGGGTATATAGAAGAACAAAAGGCTAAAAAAATGGAACAAAGAACTCTGAAAATTTGAGAGTTATTAGGTACTCATAAGTGAATGTACCATTATCTCTAAAGACGACCAGGTTAACTAAGAGTTGTATGTGTTCCATTCGTCTAGTCACCATCACATTGCTAATCTAGCTTTTATCGAGTCTTTCGTTTATGTTTTTCTTGCACCAGAGTATCTCATTCTCATGTCAGACTTCCTATTTTCTTTTCTTCTTTTCAGCTTTAGCAATCAACATAACATGAGCATCGACAAGGTCTCTTCTTTTGAACTTCCCTTCAACGTAAACTTCTACAGCTAGTGAGTTCACTAGGTCAAAAGTCTTTATCATCTGTTTCATGTGTTTTGCTATATGACGTTCAACTTCCAGGGATTCTTCCCGATCAACTTGTGATAGGTACCCAAACTCATCACTGCCAGAAATACAAAGAGGGATTTTTTTCTCTGGTCTGATTAAGTTGGGTAACCAGCTGAGCCATACACTTATTTCTTTCAATCTCAAAGTTAGCAAGAACTCTAGATGGTCACCTTGAGGGAAGGTATCTCTCATCATCTTCAGTTGCAGACTTCGAGAGATTTATAGGGATATGATCTTCAGCTATTATATGAAGGTGAGAGGGGATCACTAAAAGAGTTGGATGAAAGATGTGGTAGATTAGGTGGTAAGTCTAGGAGACTACCAAGGATAGAAGTAATGCGAGAGGGACAATCCATTTCAGCGATAGAAGAAAAGGGTCGAGCGGAGTATAAAGGTAAGTGCTTGGGTTAACTTTTATCACCTAACAATGATTTTTGTCCCTTCTATTGACGGTTGTTGTCCAATTAAATGAGGGGTATTAAGACCATTTTGCTTTTCTGTTAATTCTATTTTACAAGATTAAATAAAAAAACTTAAATTATATAACCAATATATTAATATTTTGCCTTTTTTTTGCTAATTATATGTTGTATTTTAATAGTAATTATTTAATTATATATATGTGTGTGTATTTCTAATATATATAATTAGTATTGATATATTTTTATTAATTACATATTTTAATATTGTAATACTAACCATATAATCAATATTTTACCTTTTTGCTAGATTGTATAAAAGTTTAAATAAATTAAAATTTGATTAAATATATTTTGTCTATTGTTCGTTAGTTTATTCCTACCACCTGCCAGAACTAGCAACACAACTGCTGCAAATCCGCACTATCAAAGGAACGGGAAAAGTCACCGATCCCAACTGTCCAGACCCGGCTTCGGCGCCAAAAACCTTGGTAGATTTTAAGAAAAGGAAAATGCAAACAAACAGATTTCGGCCCAAGTATAAGCCTCGATCTGCTGTCGTTTTGAAATAAAAATAGAACAAGTAATAAATGTGGTACAAGCAGATATCGATCCCACAGGGAGGCGTGTGTGAATAGTTTCTTAATAATACCCAGTTTAAAAGGATTTTATGAGGTTTTGCGAACGAATTTGTTTGTTTGGTTTTGTGCGTAAAAAGTAAATGATGAAATCAGTTATAAAGAGACACAAAGGGTGCAAGACTCGGTATGTGGGTCGGTCGAATAGTGCTACAACAGTCTTTGTAAAATCCTACAACCAGTATTAAAGTGACCGCTGAACGACCAACTCATTTTCATATATATATATATATATATATATATATAAATATTAAACTATTAATTCGACGTAATCTTGATGAAATGGTAAATTTGTAAGCGACCACTGTCAGACTCAAACAAGCCTGTTGGTGGTGGGACTTAAATATTAAGCTCTTCCGGGTCGAATTTACTGTTAATTGCAACCGATGAACGATTGACACATCTTCATACGTCGTTTTAACAAGTTAGCAAGTACACATAATCTTTAATATAATAGCAATTATAAGAAATTATTTGTGACCCTAGAAACTGTAAAAATGCATTACCGACCTTACCACACAATATCTTAACTTTGTTTCATACTCCTAGCCAGGTTGTCAAGTTGTCATGCTAGATGTCTTTTTACAAAAGATTTATAAAAATCAATATTGCAAGAAAAGTAAATATGCGTAAAAGTAAATATTGCGATAAATGTAAATGTGCATAAAATTAAATATCACGGGAAATGTAAATGTGTGTAAAAGTAAATTTGCGTAAAATTAAATGGTGCGTAAAAGTAAATTGCAGGAAATGTAAATTGCGTAAAAGTAAACTGCAATGGAATTTCAATAACAAGAAATGTAAAAAGATGGTAATTACTATGCAATACGTTCTTCGTCGTTGGAAATAATTCCAACGCGAGAGAATCAGAGCGTAAGCAATCCCAAGAGAGCAGAAATTGTAACTTACAGTGTTATCGGAATGAGTGGCTATAAATGAGTCAAGTATCTAAGATTTATATGGTGAAAAAGGAAGATAAGTGTGTGGCTAAGAATGAAACAAGCGTAAGGCTTTGTATCCACATATTTTTGGTAACTAGAGGGTTAGAAAAAGAAGTGTTTTACTCCCTTTGTGTTCTTCTCAATCTAGTCACGGAGAACGAGTTCAATCGAGGTGAAAAGAGAAAATTGCACAAACGCGTAGAAACGGAAATATAAAAGACGAGACAATAAATATAAATTGTGCGAATAAAAGTAAAGATATGTGAGTTACAGACTAACAAAACTTTCTCGTAACTCTATGGTTGCAAACACAAAGCTTTCTAGAGTACTCGAAAGTGGACGAAAGAGAGTAACAGAAAAGTAAATGGGAGTTTCGATGAGCTTTGCGATGAAAAGTAAATGGGAGCTTCGATGAGCTTTGCGATGAAAAGTAAATGGGAGGTTCGATGAGCTTTGCGATGAAAAGTAAATGGGAGCTTCGATGAGCTTTGCGATGAAAAGTAAATGGGAGCTTCGATGAGCTTTGCGATAAAAGTAAAAAGGAGCTTCGATGAGCTTTGTGATAAAAGTAAAAGGAGCTTCGAGGAGCTATTTAACTACTAAAGATCGATATGTTTGTAAGCGGGTCCTAACTCCCACACCTAAGAAGTATCGGTAAACTAAGTTAGTTAAGTGTAGAAGGGCTTATTCATTAAGCTAGCTTCTAAACACTTAGAGATGTGTGTTGGGTTGAGACCCCAACACCTTTGTTTATAGGGTTGATAGTGGGCTCACGGCCCATGGATGTGTTGTTGTAATGGGCTTCGGCCCAACCGGTTTGTAAAGAAAGCCCAACGAAAACTTGAAGGGAAGCCAACGAATCTTGGTCCATGTTGTGTTGAATTCGGCCCACGGGATTTTAATGGATTGGTTGATCCATGTGTTGGGAATTGCAGAAAAAAACAGATATGCACAGCGGAATAAAACTGAATTCCCAAACCAGAAGATCCATCCCAAACAGGTTTAGATACAATTATAAGGAGGTTTAGAATAATACCTTATAGGATTCAAAAACGGTTTCCGGAAAGCTAACGGGGAATACACCGCTACTGCACCACCACGAGAACCGCTGCTAGACCGCCTTAGGATTACCCAAAAACTCGAAAAACCGAAAACTGGTTGAGTATGTGTGTGTGTGGGACGATTTGGCAGAGAGAGAGAGAGAGAGAAAGGGTTTGGCTTTTCTTTTTCTCTAAGTTACTAATGAGATTGTTATTGAAACCATTAGGTTTACCATGTATTTATATTAGTAAATATGGTAACTACCCAATAGAAAAAGCCCGTTTAATTATCAATCCCGATAGGCTTTAATTAAACCATACCATATATAAATATTAATTAACTATTAATATTTATCCAATAAATAATAAATAAACTATCTATTATTTATTTCTCTCATAATTAATTATACTAATTAATTAATTCCACACAACTGGTTAATCCAATTGATCTCTATTCGGGTGTGTAGCAGTGTGACCCACTAGTGCCTTATAACATTGGACACGGTAAACTTGTTACTGTCTTGCACATAATCCTTTCAGACTCCCACTTGTGCCAGACAAGTAACTCTACTATTACCATTAGCCTAAGGAGGTCCCTAGCCAGATACTTAGGTTAACCAGGTTATAAGATCTCTTATATCCAGAGAAACAATTCTCGCTAGAATTGTACACAGGTTCATTCCTTTTACACGCGATATCTCTAAAGTGAGTTTTAGACATGGAGCGGAGGACTTCAATCTTAAACTCAAGTTTTCTTGACTCTGATCTCGATTGCCTGCAGTAACGGAACTTTCCAAATAACAACTGTTATTCTATCCGAGCGTGGCCACGCATTTCTGCCAATCTTAACCGTCAAGGGGCCCGGAAATATCTCTCCTTTTACAGAGGTGTAAATCCCTTCTTGACTATCTGCATCTGGTCACATGGCTTCCGCTGCATCTAGTCACGCCCCGTATGGCCACCCTGTTACGGCGTAGCGTTAGAACGTGCTAAGAGTACAACGGTCCTCATGTTTCCAGACCAAATATCTTAGGTCTAAGGACAACCTATCATCAAGTCAATGCTCATGACATAGGCTCCATGGAGCAGACTTGAAACTGGTCACTTCCAATACTCAAACACTCTGATGAGTATCTATGAATGTTTGGCCACATCACTTGTGCTTCTATTCGTTACGTTGAATAAATCACCAAACACCCATAATAGCGTTACAATCCTGCTAAGGTTCCCACCTTAACAAGTAGCTACGGAACTTTTAGATTTTACTTACAAGACTTGTATATAAAATCAGGGATAACTAAATATGCTAAAACTGGTTAATTTGAGACAATCATGAATAAAATCCTCCTTATTTCCATCACACAGTGAAAATAATAAAACTTACACGATATAAAGTCTCAAAAATTAATCCATGATAATAATCAAAAACTAAAACTAGCTACTAGTATCCAGGTACTGCATCCCAATGGAATTAGCATGTGTCTCATGCTTTACTCTAGCTAGTGGCTTTGTCAGTGGATCTGCTACATTCTCGTCCGTCGGAATCTTGCATATTCTTACGTCTCCTCTTCCGATGATCTCTCGGATGAGGTGAAACTTCCGAAGTACATGTCTCGACTTGTGATGCTCTCTAGGCTCCTTAGCTTGCGCCACAGCCCCAGAGTTATCACAATAAATATCCACTGGTCTAGAGATACTGGCTACAACTCTTAGATCCGTGATAAAGTTCCTGAGCCAGACCGCTTCCTTTGCTGCGTCTGAAGCTGCAATGTACTCGGCTTCGGTGGTAGAGTCTGCTATCGTGTCTTGCTTTGAGCTCTTCCACGAGATCGCACCTCCGTTTAGGGTAAAAACGTACCCTGACTGTGATCTGTAATCATCCCTGTCGGTCTGGAAACTAGCGTCTGAATAACCAGTGACACTAATCTCATCCTCAGAACCTCCAAAGACCAAGAACATTTCCTTTGTACGCCTCAGGTATTTCAGAATGTTCTTGACAGCCACCCAATGGGCTTCACCTGGGTTTTGCTGGTATCTGCTCGTAACACTTACTGAGTAAGCAACATCGGGCCTGGTACATAACATGGCATACATGATTGATCCAATTGCCGAAGCATATGGTATCGATTTCATCTTGTCCTTATCTTGACTAGATTCGGGACACTGTGCTTTACTTAGCACTATACCATGCTGCATCGGGATAAATCCTTTCTTGGATTCATCCATCCTGAATCGTTTCAGGACTTTATCAGTGTATGTACCCCGACTAAGCCCGATAAGCCGCCTAGATCTATTTCTGTAGATCTTTATACCAAGTATATATGCAGCTTCTCCAAGGTCTTTCATTTGGAAACATTTGCTCAACCAAGCTTTAACACTCTGTAAAGTTGGTACGCCATTCCCAATGAGTAGAATATCATCTATATATAAGACCAAGAAGGTTACTATGCTCCCACTGAACTTTGTGTAAACACATGGCTCAAACTCACTTTTGGCAAATCCAAATTCTTTGATTCGCTCATCGAAATGTAAGTTCCAGCTCCTGGATGCCTGCTTTAATCCATATATGGATTTTAGCAACTTGCACACTTTATTAGGATTCTTTGGATCTACAAAACCTTCCGGTTGTTGCATGTAGACATCCTCTGTTAACTTCCCATTCAGGAAGGCTGTCTTAACATCCATCTGTCAAATCTCATAGTTGAAATACGCTGAGATGGCCATCAGAATCCTAATGGACTTTAACATAGCTACTGGCGAGAAAGTTTCATCATAGTCGATACCATGAGTTTGCGTGAAACCTTTCGCGACCAATCTAGCCTTAAAAGTGTGCACATTTCCGTCCATGTCTGTTTTCTTCTTGAAAACCCATTTACGCCCAACAGCCCTACAGTGCTGGGGTAAATCTGTCAACTCCCAAACTTGGTTGTCGTACATGGACTGCATCTCCGCCTTCATGGCTTCCTGCCATTGTTCAGACTCATTGCCTGATACAGCTTCTCCATAGGATGTAGGCTCATTCAGGTCTCCACCGTCCTGGGAGACTAGAAATCCAAGATACCTATCTGGTTCTTGCCTTATCCTAGTGGATCTGCGAAGGTCCTGTGTTTGCACCTCCTCAACCGTTTCCGGTTGAGTCTCAACATTATCTTGTTGAGTGACTGGCTCAACAATCGGTCCAGATGTTTCTTCCTCTACTATCTGTAGGTCTATATCATTTCTGGTGTTCTCTTGATTGAGAAACTTCTCCTCCAGAAATTCTCCATTGCGGGCCACAAATACTTTGTTCTCGCTAGGATTATAGAAGTAGTACCCCAGTGAGTTCTTGGGATAGCCTACGAAGAAACACTTATCTGATTTGGGTTTAAGTTTCTCCGAGGTTGTACGCTTAACGTATACCTCGCAACCCCAAATCTTCAGAAAAGACAACTTAGGCTTCTTGCCTGTCCATAGTTCATATGGAGTCTTTTCTACCGATTTAGTTGGCACTTTGTTCAGTATGTTTGCTGCTGTTTCGAGCGCGTGTCCCCAGAATGATACTGGTAACGTGGAACGACACATCATTGATCGTACCATGTCAAGCAGGGTACGATTCCTCCTTTCTGACACACCATTCATCTGTGGTGTATACGGAGGGGTGAGTTGTGAAACAATCCCACACTCTCTCAAATGACTGTCAAATTCCAGGCTAAGATATTCTCCACCATGGTCTGACCTCAAGAACTTGATCTTTCTGTCAAGTTGATTCTGTACTTCACTCTGAAACTCTTTGAATTTCTCGAAAGCTTCAGACTTATGTCGTATCAGGTAGACATACCCATACCTACTGAAATCGTCAGTAAAGGTAATGAAGTACCGGTATCCTTCTCTCGCCTCATGACTGAAAGGTCCACACACATCAGTGTGTATGATCTCCAACAAGTCATTGTCCCTTTCATTGTCTTTGTTGAAAGGATGCTTTGTCATCTTGCCCGACAAACAAGATTCGCAAATACTAAAGGGCTTAAAAACGAAAGTCCCTAGAAGTCCTCCTTTCTGGAGTAGTTCTATGCGTTTCTTGTTTATATGTCCGAGCCGACAATGCCAGAGGTAAGTTTGATCCTCGATGTCTTTGGATCTTTTACTTATATGATAGATTTCGTTATTACTTTCTTGGAGATTCAATATGTATAGACCATTCGAAGGAGTTGCTTTGAAATAAAACATGTCATTTTTAAAGCAAGAAATCATTTTATAATCATATTTATAATAAAATCCTTGGTCTACCAACAAATCAAAAGAAAGAACATTTTTGATCATCTTAGGAACATAATAACAAGTATCGAGTTCCAAAACTAGACCCGAGGGCAAACTAAGACTGTAGGATCCTACGGCTTCAGCTACAAGCATCGTGCCTTCACCGACTCGTAGGTTCGAACGATCCTTCCTCAAGGTCTCCCTTCTAGTGAATCCCTGTAAATGATTACAAAAGTGGTTACCACTTCCTGTATCAAGTACCCATGATTCATAAGAAGTGATCAAACAATCTATCATAAAGATACCTGGCGCATCGGATAGACCGATGTCCATCTGGTCAACGTTGAATGAGTGGACACAGAATCTTGGCTACCACATTCTGGGCAACTTAGATCTCCCAGCTCATCAATCCAATCAGTAGTGTCCATGAGATCAGCACTTGCTTCCTTTGGCTCCAAACTGTCCAAAATATCCTCATGAACCTTTGCCACGTCCATCCTGGGCTCTCCCATGTATCCACTAGCTGTGACACGAATCTCCTTCGGGAGTGAGAACCACATCAGATACACAAGCTCCTCCTGAGTCATCTTGTATCCAAGTCGCGACAAACACTTAAAGAGTCTCCTTATCTCCAGGAGATGATCTTTAACTGATTGGCCTCTTTTCAGCTTCAGTGAAAAGATTTCTTTCATGATCAAATATTTACCACAATTCTTATAGAAACCAATATGGTTTTCTATACCCTTCACAACCTCATGGCAGAACTTAACTCTGAGATCGACCGTGAACTCGGGCGAAGCAGAGAAAGACAGAATAGACATCACGTCAGATTCATCAGCCATAAATCTAAAGTACTCAGCAAATTCCTCTTCAGGGGCATTGCTCTTAGGTTGTGACAGTGGTTTATTGATCACATAAAGCTTATCCTGGCCGCGCAAGACATTATCAAAATGCAACTTCCAAACTGGATAGTTTTGGCCCGTAAACTTCCACTTGCCCATAATTAGGCGAAGTGATTCCTCAGGTGAATAAAACGGAACGGTAGTATAAGACATCTACATAAAGAATAAATTCCGATTTAGTTTATTGATTATAAATCTTCTAATAAATTTATTACCCTTAGAAAAATAAGTTTATTAGACTAGAACCCATATTTCACATGTGTCGGTAAGCGGCTTGATCACACAAACCGACCCATGCTATTTCTGGTAGGTAACCACTTATACCACTCGCATTTTAAACGAAAATACGACTTCTAAAACGTCGGGACATCGAATATTACATTCATGCATATTTAGTCCCTCTAGTGCGCTTTGGCCCGATACGACACGGTAAATTGTTACAAAAACCAAAATAGATCGCACCACTTGAGACTGGGTGTACTTGTCACACCCCTTTCAACTTGGGGTTTGAACGCGGATGTCCAAGGCTTGCTCACTTCCAACACCCGCGTACCTTACGCCAAAAGGGTCTCAAAGTGGGTCGCACTCACGTGATCTAAGATTTTTAAACCTAAGGGGTTTTTAGCCAGTTTTTCAAAAACCTTAATTTTAAAACTGATTCGAAAAACACTCTGTATTCGAACCTCTAGGTTTTTATAAAACTATCTCATTAGATTTTAAAACTTCGTTTTATCACAATTACGCAATTAAAACCAAACCACGCAATTATATGTAAAACTATAAAACTACTGTGTCATAGCTTTTGCCCTTAAAACTATTGTCAGTTAAGTGAGCCTACACTAAACTGACGATCTTTAACCTAAGTGACAAGCAACACACAAGGCATGAAGGTAGAACGCTCCCACTGGCTCCGACATCCTCGGTTGTGTCTCCAAAGTTCGTCTCTATGGTTTTCTCCGTCTTCGGTGCAATTTTAAAATATATAAAATAAAATTACAATAAAAGGGTTGCAAATGGCACGCAGGCCTCCCTTACCAAAACAGAGTACAATAACAATAATAGGGGTGAGCACGGTTCGGTTCGGTTCGGTTTTTGGCCGGAACCGAACCGAAAACCGAGCCGTTTCGGTTTTCGGTTTTTTTCGGTTTGGTTTTCGGTTTTTTTCGGTTTTTCGGTTTTTTTTCGGTTCTCGGTTCGGCTTTCGTTTTTCGGTTTTTTTCCCGGTTTTTTTTCTTTTTTCGTTTTTCGGTTTTTTCTCCCGGTTTTCGATCTATAACTCTATGTTTCTTCCATTTTTCAACCGGTTGGTGAAACGGTTTGACTTTCGGTTTTCGGTTATCTTCTATATTTTTAACTATAAAAGTAAAATAATAAATATAAGTAAGTTTACGAATCGTCAAAATACAAACAAGATGTTTCAGGCGTTAGGATTGCTTGTTTCGTGAAAGATTAAGGGGAAATCGATAACATATATAGATATATATATATATATATATATATATAAGATGTTTGAACCTTCCCTATGTATATATTATAAAATTTTAAAATAATATAATATTTTCGGTTCGGTTTTTTTCGGTTTTTTTCGGTTCGGTTTTTGAGCCAAAACCGAAACCGAACCATTTGGTTTTTCGGTTTTCGGTTTCGGTTTCGGTTTTTCGGTTTTCGGTTTTTCGGTTTCGGTTTTTTCGGTTTTTTTTTCGGTTTTTCGGTTTTCGGTCCGGTTTTTGCTCACCCCTAAACAATAATATAAAGACGAAACACAAACACAGGTTTAGGGCTTGGCTATGACACTCGCAACTAACAGTTTAAACAAAACAGTTAAACTAAAATATATACAGTTACGATAAACCAGGATTTAACAGAATTATAAAACCTAACTGATTTTATAATTACTTAAAATTAATTTTAATTTTATAAGATAAATATAAAAATTAATTTTATCTGGGGTTTTAGCCTATCGGGCAAAACGACCCTATCCACACGAAAAACTTATCCGATATCATCACCTGATAGCAACAAAAATAACAAACGGTTACCATTGTTACTACCGGTGATCAACGACAACGTAGCCGAAGCTACCATCGCCGCCGATCGTCGGCGACCTTCCCGAAACCGCCACCGGCGGCAGCAGCGATAACCAAGGTCACCACCGCCGCCACCGCTAGGCCGATCGACGACAACAGCAGCCGAGGCTGCCATCGCCAAACGCCATCACCACCGTACGGTGGTGTGGCTTGCGATCGCTAAATTAAAACAGCCACCGCCGCCGCCCGGCGAGGCCGTAAGGCAGCCGGCGGTCAGCTTGGTGGCTCGCGGTTCGTCCGGCGACGACGGTCACAGCCGCCGCCACCACCCCGCTTCTGTCGCCGCCGTCGATTAACACCAACACCATCACCACCATTCTTGGTGGTTCGGTGATAACTAAAACAACCACCGCCGCCGCCCGGCGAGGCCGCAAGGCAGCCGGCGGTTTGGCTTGGTGGTCCGCGGTTCACTCGGCGACAACGGCTATAGCCGTCGCCACCACCGCCTACAGCCGCTCGACGACAGCAGCGGTATAGCACCGCCACCATCGCCGCCAGCCTAGCGAACGGCCACGATGGCCAAAACCACCGTAACCGCCACCCGTTTTCTCGATCATCAGCCCCGACGCCACCGCCGTGGGCGGCTTGCAGTCGGACCGACGCCGCTGCCACCAATCGTGGTGGCCGGCGATCGGTTTGTGGTTTCAATCGGCAAACGGCCGTGATTCCACCACCGATGATCGCGGTTTCGTGTGAACAACGATAAAAAATCCAATTTTTTAATATAAACAGATAAAAATCGAATTTTTTACAAAACCATAATCCAAACAACTGTTTATCGCAAACAACAATTTAATCCTGATCTAAACGTTTAGGAAGTGGCTCTGATACCACTGTTGGGAATTGCAGACAAAAACAGATATGCACAACGGAATAAAACTGAATTCCCAAACCAGAAGATCCATCCCAAACAGGTTTAGATACAATTATAAGGAGGTTTAGAATAATACCTTATAGGATTCAAAAACGGTTTCGGAAAGCTAACGGGGAATACACCGCTACTGCACCACCACGAGAACCGCTGCTAGACCGCCTTAGGATTACCCAAAAACTCGAAAAACCGAAAACTGGTTGAGTATGTGTGTGTGTGGGACAATTTGGGAGAGAGAGAGAGAGAAAGGGTTTGGCTTTTCTTTTTCTCTAAGTTACTAATGAGATTGTTATTGAAACCATTAGGTTTACCATATATTTATATTAGTAAATATGGTAACTACCCAATAGAAAAAGCCCGTTTAATTATCAATCCCGATAGGCTTTAATTAAACCATACCATATATAAATATTAATTAACTATTAATATTTATCCAATAAATAATAAATAAACTATCTATTATTTATTTCTCTCATAATTAATTATACTAATTAATTAATTCCACACAACTGGTAAATCCAATTGATCTCTATTCGGGTGTGTAGCAGTGTGACCCACTAGTGCCTTATAACATTGGACACGGTAAACCTGTTACTGTCTTGCACATAATCCTTTCACCATGTCTTGTCTTCGACCCAAGGCATGGCTACGGCCCAAGTGGTACGCGGCCCATGATGGTTTTCAAGCTTCGAGTCTTCAGGTCTTCGATGGTTACAAACGACGATTACAATACAAATATTATATATAAATAGTTAAATAATAATTACTTAAAACAACCAAGTAATTAAAATAGTTAACCGACCGGCCCAAATAAACACAAAAGTGGCTTGTCCCATGGGTGTTGCGAGTTTAATATTTTGATCGTTAAATAAACGATCCATCCAAAGGAAATAAAGTGGGTGGTACGTGTTCGAAACATGTATCAAATACATCATCGATGGACTAGGAAAATGAGAGTTTAATAAATAGTGAAAATGGGCCGATTATGGTACTGCAAACTTCCACTCCGTCTTTCGTCGGTCCATCCAAAAACGACTATCATACGTCGTGCGATCCCAAAAAGTGTCCACGATCATCCTCCTGAACCTCCTCCATCTATGTACACGGCTCATCCACAAGCTTGGGCCCAAGAACCATGATCTGCAAAAGAGATTTTTTTTTTTGTTTCTTCTCTTATTGCGTTAATTTTATACAGATTTCATTGATTTTTAGCATAAATATACATAAGTTTTGGATTTGGATAAAAATACTAAATATAACTTAAATAGACTAAAAACGATAATAATTATCTAAACTACCCTTATCATCTATATACTCATTAAATACATAATATAATATATTAATAATATAATATTTTTTTTAAGTTTCTAAAAATACATTAGCAATAAGATAAAAAGATCATAAAACCCATAGTATAACTAGACTTAATGGAAAAAGGTTATGATTGTTAAGAGAAGAAACAAAGTCGTTGTAAGATGACAAACATAAGAGATAAACCCGTTAAAACGAAACTGAGGTACTAAAACCATCAAAAATGACAATATTAAGGACCAAAAGTGCACTTTACTCTATAAACAAAAAAGAATGTTGATAAAAGTTAAACAAAAGCCAACTTAGTTTATGCTTTATAGTTGGCATAAAAAGCACACAAAAACCCCACCAATTTCCCCCTTATGTATGACGGGACCGACACATGTGTTGTGTTGTGGGAAGGGGGAAGGCTCGACGGAAATCAGAATTTGAGGTTCTTTGTGTTTTCAACCGAAACACTTTTTCTCACTCTTATCTTGTGATCCATATTTCCATCTATTTGCATTATGCCCCCAATCTTATTATTTTATTGGGTTTACTTCATGAAAGTGTATCCAACTTGTCACAAAAAGTTATTGTATGTATTATACTTCAACTTTTACCATTTGGCATATCAGAGTTTAAGAAATGGTCATTGTATGTATCCAACTTTATCAAAACCTATCATTTAATGTATCTAACTTGTCACGAAAGTATATTCAATTTGTCACAAAATACATTAAATGGTAGGTTTTGATAGTTTTGATACACCAAATGGTAAAGAAAGTACGGTACATACAATAACTTTTCATGACGAGTTGGATACACTTTCGTGAAATAAACCCTATTTTTTTAAATTGTATCTTATTGTTTTGTAGATTTATTTTTATTTGTTAATACTTAGTTGTTCTTTGATTGTTATGAGATAGGATTGAAAGGACTGGACTAATTATTTGTTTTATGTTTGGTACAACTAAAATATGATTGGACTAATTTGTTTTATGTTTGGTACAACTAAAATATGACCGGACTAATTAACTATTTTACGTTTGATGAGTTGGACAGGACATGAAAAACAATTAAAATGATCGGATTACCACTCACATGAACCCAACTCAAATGGAAATCATTTAAAATTAACTTGTTAAACTCTCATGGACACACCTCAAATGAAAATCATTTAAAATTAACTTGTTAAACTCTCATGGACCCACCTTAAATGGATATTCAAATTTGGCTAGTCTACAAGTTGAGAAATGATTCTTGCTTAAAGAAAATAAAAAAAAAAACTAAAAATAAACGTGCCTGATAAGCTAAAGCGACTATTTCCATCTATAAGTGTGTTGGCGGATCATAAATATGTTGATGGGTCAAATACAATCTACTTCAAAATTTCATATACAACCAAAATAACATTCGATTTACTGATTTTAGACACTAAATTGAAATTAAAAAAAAAAAAGTAAAACTCAAAAGTCATAATAAGATTTTGCAATATAAAAAATATTAAAAAGATAAATGGATTGACATATTGACCCGTAAGCCCATATACTAATCCGAATACAACCCGCAAAATAAATGAGTTAACAAATTAAGTGGTCAAAAAAACTAACCCAAACCCATCTATGTTTCGTGTCGTATAGAGAATTACGTCCGCCAAGACAAACCTATATGTCGACTACCACATGCCCCACCCAACAAAAATCAATTATTTTAGAACCAAGAAGTAGATTCATTATTAGCAAGACAAAATGTAAGGTGTGTAACCATATGATTGGTCCATTTTCCTTAAAAAATGAAAAATAAAATATCCATGAAATCAAATCGCAATAGTCATCCAAGTCAAATCCAAAGTCCACCTGTCTTCACCGCTGTCCATTGCTTCCTTCCTTCCTTCACCCCAATCGCCATCACATTATTCATCCAATCCAATACCCTCTTCTTCTTCCATTTCGCCATTTATATGTATACTTCTTCTTTCTTTAAAAGGAAGGATCTAATCTATATCTATATCTATATCTATATCTAGAAGAAGAAAAAGAAGTAGAAGAAGAATGAGTTTCAGGGATGAGAATGAAGAAGGCAAAGATCTCAGAAAACCCTTTCTTCATACTGGCAGCTGGTATCGTATGGGCTCAAGGCAATCCAGTATGATGACGTCATCCCAGATGATCAGAGACCGCTCAGTTTCCGTGCTCGCTTGTGTTCTCATCGTTGCCTTAGGCCCTATTCAGTTCGGTTTCACTGTAAGCATCAGAAACTATGATATATCATGAGATCCATTTTAACTTTCAACATGAAAATATAAAAAAACGATGATGGTAATGTTTTTGCAGGGTGGTTATTCTTCACCTACACAAACGGATATTAGTCGAGATCTTAATCTTACTGTCTCTGAGGTTGTGTTTCTTTTCTTGAATCGAGTTTTTTTTTTGTTGATGAATTGAATCTTGAAGTGATTTACATTACGTGTGTGTTATTGGGTTTTTCAGTTTTCGTTGTTTGGTTCTTTATCGAATGTGGGTGCCATGGTTGGTGCAATTGCTAGTGGTCAGATTGCAGAGTATATTGGCAGAAAAGGGGTATGTATATGCCTTCCTTCTTGCCCTTTATTTGGTTCTATATGCTTATCTTTTTGTAAGGTGACACAACATATACAACTGCACTTTATATATATCTATGTAGGGTCAGGATTAAATAGAAACTCAAATCTGATTGAGAACATGAAGACAGTCGAGAGCGCTCCATGTGGCATATTCAGTCTGAATAATACAACATTCAATATTATTCGGTGTGAATAATACAATGAATAATATTGGATGTTGTATTATTCAAACTGAAAATGCCATGTGTCACACTCTCGGCTGTTCTCATGTTTGCAATTAGATTTGAGTCTCTAGCTGAACTTTTGACTATCTATCTATGTATATGTGTGTGTGTATAGTGAAATAATTTGAGATGATGCATACCGTAAAGATGAATAGTTAACCCGGTATTTCTAAGTTTTCAGTTTTTTGTTTGGTTTTTCCCTGAATTTGACGCTATATATAGGCAGGCATTCAAACAAGAAACCCCATGTTTTACGAAAATGCAAGAACTCTTTTAGGCCTAAAAATTATTTAATACATATGTTGTATATGTATGTGTGTGCAAGTTGTATACATTTCCAGATAAAAAGATGTTCAAGAAAAGTTAAAAGTTGAAAAAGTCAGCCACTACTGTTCATATTGGATATAATTATTGCATAGTTTGTTTAGTGCAACTAAACCAAAACATACTAATCTGGTATATCCCACTAGAGGATGATATATACAGACCCGTCCTCTACCCAAAGAGCTGTATATATCTAAGGAAAACCACCGTTTTTTTGCACAACTAACGGTTAATTTCTTCTGTTGCAGTCTTTGATGATTGCAGCTATCCCAAATATAATTGGCTGGCTTGCAATATCATTTGCCAAAGTTAGCTCCAAATACCCTCTACTTCATTTCATTTTTCGGTTTCTGAAAAATCTTTATCGGATCACATTAACTATGTTTGTTTTAGGATTCATCGTTTCTATACATGGGAAGGCTACTAGAAGGATTTGGTGTTGGGATTATATCTTATACGGTAAATCTTCTTTTTCTTCTAATGTTTGGTCTAGACAGAAATTGCTTGTGAAAACTACTCTAATGGAACCTTCTCTTACTATATGTATTACAAAGGTTCCTGTATATATAGCCGAGATAGCACCTCAAAATATGAGAGGGGGGCTAGGTTCCGTTAACCAGGTAAAACTCTATTTAAAAATGTGAATTTTTGTAGTTCTATCATTAGTCAACCTTCGTATGATCGTAAAGTTTATAAACATATGATTCTTTTTTTTTGTAGCTATCGGTCACAATTGGGATTATGCTTTCTTATTTACTCGGACTTTTTGTTAATTGGAGAATACTTGCGATTTTGGGTAATCCTCTCGAGAATGGACCTTTTTTAAGGCATTAAAAGCGGAGTGACAATTCTAATGTTTTTTTTTCTTTTGTAGGAACGTTACCTTGTTTGATTTTGATACCGGGACTATTTTTTATCCCGGAATCTCCTAGGTGGTTGGTAAGTCTATTGAAGTGTTCTTTTTTGTGGCGTAACTAGTGGTTGGATTGTTTTTCTGTTAATAGTAACGAGGGATATGGTGTTGGTTTATTTCAGGCGAAAATGGGAATGGTAGATGATTTTGAGTCTTCTTTGCAAGTTCTTCGCGGTTTTGATACTGATATTACTCAAGAAGTGCATGAAATCAAGGTAAATCTTTTCAAATATCAACATATCCATACATGTACACGTAGAAGAAGGATCGTGTGAGAATAGGAGTCCAGGTGAGAGGTGCTAGAAGGGATTTGGACCCTTGATCACTTTTAACTAGTGTTGATCTAATGGTTTAGATTGAGTCCCTAAATAACCCATGAATTAGGTTAGAAGGGAATCTTCAATTGGTCTTGAATTGGGATTGATCCAAGGGTGGAGATCCCTTGTTTCCCTTCTCACGATAACTTTTTATTCTTACGGGAAACCAAATCTATACACATATACATATATCTTGACATATACATGTAGCCGAAGGATTGTGTGAGAAGTTGACCTAACAGCGAGGAGCGTGAGTAAGTGGATTTGAAACCTTGATCTCTTCTAATCTAATTCCATCCTATGAATTGTGCTTTAGAAGGGAATTGATCTAGTGTCTCCTAATGTGCATCCACTTCTCATGTTAACCTCAACTTTTCACGAGAACCCAACCCTATACATGTATCCACATAACACTATGCAAACATATGTATATAGGGTCAGGTTCAAATGTGAACCATCAATATTTTGAGAACCTATGAATCAAGATCAATTATTCATGATAATTTTTCATAGTGAAGATGCATGACATAAATGATGAAAATATATGATATTCATGATGAATAATATTAATGTATAGGGTTATTCATTGTGACTAATACATGAAATAGTCAGTTTCCATGCTCTCAAAATATTAATGGTTCTTATTTGAACTTTCCCCTAGGTATATATACACACATATGTGTGTGTACGTACATAAATACATGTCAATGATATGTATGCCATGAACTATTGTTTTCTCTTAATTTGTCAACACTAATGGCGAAACTTGTTGCATTTTGCAGAGATCCGTGGCCTCATCAAACAGAAGAGCTGCAATCCGTTTTTCAGACCTCAAACAAAGAAGATACTGGTTTCCTTTAATGGTATGCAGACATTATGTATTTGTTTTATACTCTCACTATTGGAACCGACCCATTTGGCTACTTTAATCCTTATATATTGCAGATAGGAATCGGCTTACTTGTCCTTCAACAGCTAAGTGGAACCAATGGTGTTCTCTTCTATTCAAGTACCATCTTCCAATCCGCAGGTAAATTTAAACATTTTACTGATCTATAATAGGTGTTGAACTTTGAAGTCTTATTTTAGTTCTTAGTGATAAGAGGTGGTGCTAAGGTCTGAAAACAGAATCAATAAGACTGTTTGTTTTTTTGTTTTTATTAAACAGGAATTTCTAATGGTAATGTTGCTACATTTGGACTTGGTGCTGTTCAAGTAAGTTCCAACAACTACTCAAATCTTTTTCTTCACCATCTTATATTTTCATCAAGTTATAACAGAAAATGTTGTATAAATCAGGTCATTGCAACTGGAGTTTCGACGTGGTTGGTTGACAAAACAGGCCGCAGGATTCTGCTTATTGTAAGGATATAAACGCATAGACTTAAAGTAACTGAAAATGTTTCCTATGCACACGCGCATATTATTGCACATGTGTATACTGGGCAAATGAATGATTATTAGGGTGTTCATCAATTTTCCATTTTTTTGTGGTTACCTCCAAACCCAACCATACACACACACATGTACGTAAGGCCAGGTTTAAGGGAAAACCCTCCAAAAAATGAAAAACTTGGGGAACAACCTGGTAAACTTTAACCGGATGGTATGCACATGTGAATACAAGTAATATGTAACATGTGCACATGCATAAAAACCGAAAAACAACTTCATTTACTTGTATGTACTTGTGCATATATTACCATCCACATGAACCGTTACCAAGGTTGTTACTCAAATTTTCATTTTTTTGGGGTTTCCCATGAATCTCCCTCCATGTAGCTATATACCACAAATGTTTAATATACCTACTTAAAAGGAAACCACAATCTTTTGTAGGTCTCTTCTTCTATAATGACTCTGAGTCTCATACTTGTTGCAGCATCCTTCTTATCAAGGTAATTATGTATTCCCCCTTTTAATTTGGATAACCTACATAGTGTTATTTTTTAAAGGAAAAAATGAACCAAAATGCAACCAAGCTTGTCTTAATTCCTGATTTAGTATAACAAACAATTGTCCTTTTTTTTATATCCATTTTGACCAATAACCTGCTCATCTTGTAACATTTGATGACTAGACTGTCAAGTTTATCATTTATTTCATCGTAATCCTTCTGTAAACATTTCATAAACGAGTATCTTCGTTATCAGATGTTACAAGATCTGGTCTAAACGGGTACAAATAGGAAAATTTTAAACTTAGTTACGAAAAGAAAATCTTTGTGAAAATATTGGAGAGAATTTGAGTTTCATTTTATGCATCAATATCATTGCAACTAATATTCAAAAGCAAAAAATCTCAGGGTTTTGCAGAGGATGGTTCCACCATGTTTACAGTATTGGGCATTTTATCAGTGATTGGAGTTGTGGTACATCTTTACTTTTATGTTGTAATGTGGTGATCTTTAATATGTTTTCTGCTAAAATTTCTTTAATTGGTTTAATAAATCTTTTTCTTAGGGATGATCATTGGTTTTTCTCTTGGAATGGGGCCCATTCCATGGATTATTATGTCTGAGGTAAACAATATTCATCTGTGAATAAAGCTATATCTTCTGAACAATATTCATATGTGAATAAATTTGCTTGCAATTTTAATTATGGATATGTATGACTTGAGTGGTATCCTTGAGTAACAAGACTTCACTCATTTGGATCGGTATTTTCATTCTCCAATTTATCAATGTTTTGCTACTCACAACACTTGTTTACAACCCGTTTAAACCAAATCAAACCAGTATATAGGACGTTCAGAGGTAGTTGTACGCAAACCATACCTTTGTCTCAAGAGACATAGTTTGTTTCCGAAAATACCCCCAACTTGCGAAAAAGGTTTTTAGTGAAATATCTTGAAAGCACAACTATTGGCCACAAATTTGCAAAATGGTGATTTTTTTTAAATAAACAAAACAAGACCAAACCCACTATATCCACCTGGATGTAGGGTCTATGAGGGGTAGGATGTATGCAGACTCAAGAGGCAGAGAGCTTGTTTATGAGAATCCATGGCTTGCAAAAATCCATTACTTAGTATGGTGCTACGCCAATTGTTGTTTTGAAATGCGAATGGTTGCTTATTAGTTGTTACCGTTTGTTTTGTATACTAATTGTTTCTTGGTGACATTACAGATTCTTCCGGTCAATATAAAAGGACTTGCGGGTAGTATAGCAACATTAGCCAATTGGTTTATTTGTTGGGTCGTTACATTGACCGCACCCTTGCTTCTATCATGGAGTAGTGGAGGTTCGTGTCTCTTTCATTCTCTTTTCATGTGTATACGTACTTACGAAAGTTGTATCCATTGTCTAATATAAAATGATGGGATCAAACACGTTTATGCTTTCAATTAAATCAAAGTGTATCCAACCAGAAGGTAGGTAGGGTCTGGGGGTAAATGAAAGTGTATCCAACCAGAAGTAGGTAGGGTCGGGGTAAGATGTACACCGACCTTACATTTGTCTCAATAGATCGTTTCCAAGAAAACCCCCGATATTTATGCTTTTATTCAGTATTATAAATATTTGGTAAAAAGTAAAAACCATTAAAAGTAACTTATTAAGCATTACTACTTATAAGTGCATAATTCTTGCAATTCAAGTTTCCAACTTATTACTGCATACGTACAACTTCTAAAAGCTTTACATTTTAAAATCAACTGATAAACACAATCAATACAGGTTTGTTGAGTGCTACTAATATGCAAATTTTTGTTTCGATAGAACCTTCCTTTGTACATGCTCATGTGTGCTATGACCCTCGTCTTCTCTGCCCTTTTGGTACCCGAGACCAAAGGCAAAACATTGGAAGAGATTCAATTTTCTTTCAGGTGAAAAAAAATGCATATTTGCAGGTTACAAATCCATTTTAAATGAGGTCAAATATTGTTGTATGCAGAAACAATTTCATCATATATACATACACCCTCCTCAACCACCCCATTTGACGTGGTTTCGGAGGGTCGTTTCTTGCGGTATAATATAAAGAATTTTTATTCTGGATTGGAGTATTGTTTTATTGAATATAAATCTTGAAGAATGATGGAAAAATGAACAAGCCGAAAGAGCTACGCTTTATGAGATGATACATTTTATTCTACCTGTGCTATGCTAGACCTATGCACACTAAGAATGTGTGTAAGAATGTCTACCTCCTCACCTGCTACAGTAGTAAGTTACAGTGTCGACAAATGCATTTTTCCAAGAAACATAACAACGGCATGCATGGGTCTAGATTCAGATGCATTACTTAAACGATAGGAGTTTAGGGTTCAGGTTCGGGTTCAGGGTTAGTGTCTTTGTAGTTTGGTAGTGGCACTTTACCCGACTCAATTAGGTCCAAATCTCGAAGCAACTCTTGATAGTGGTTCTTGACTTCCTCCACGGTCTTCCCACTGGCCTTTGCGATGTTTTGCCATCGGTCAGGGGCGTTTTCGTCCTCATCAGCCAACGCGTTCTCAAAAAGCTTGTTTTGTTTCCAAGTCCATGTTGATGTCGAACCCGTTTCTTGAATCTAACCAACATTGAAAACCGTTTTGTCAAATTTACGAAAAGAGATTTCTACGGAGCTGAAAAAGAACACGAAAAAAGAGTACCTTTCCCTTTTCCGTTGTGCTTTCAGCTCAAAATCAAATTGCCTATCTATTAGCATATATAATTACAAATGAGTAAATTGCAACAATTTAACAAATAATCAAACAGTTATTGTAAAATGAAATTGGGATGATGGAGTTAAAGAGTATATATTAAGAAGGGTTAATTACATGGGTATGTATCGAACTTGTCACGTTTTATCATTGTATGTACTCAACTTATAAACTTATCATTGTATGTATCGAACTTGCTAGACTTGCCATTGTATGTATCCAACTTTATCAAAACCTATCATTGAATGTATTCTACTTGTCACGAAAGTGTATCGAACTTGAGGTTTTAATAAAGTTGGATACATACAATGGCAATTTTAGAAAGTTCGATACATACAATGTTAAGTTTATAAGTTGAGTACATACAATGATAAAACGTAACAAGTTCGATACATACCCATGTAATTAACCCTATTAAGAAATATAAAGGAAAGCATTAATGGTACCTGTGACATGATGAATGCACCAAAGAAAGATTATTAAGTGGGGTGGTGAACTGGTGATGGATTGGTGGTTATGAATATGATTTTCTATATGTATGGTTATATGTGGGATATATATAGTTGTTGAATTGGATTTTGGATTAATTGATAATTACAGATTTTCAGTATATCCATGCCTACAGATAGGATCTCATCAAAACAAACTAAGGTCCTGATATGACTGATTCATTCAAGATAAATCCCACGCTTTCGTGATTATTAAGATTTGCTGTTTTTTTTTTTTCATTATCTTTTTTGTTTTTGCTAACTTTTATCTTCATGGTTGCCATTTGCACCTATTCATGACTATCGGGTCATCACTCACTCATTTGCTTTGAGAAACCGCTACCTTATGACGTTAGATGATTTCCGTTTAACTTCCTTTTCTGCTCGGAGTTTCAATCTCTGGGCTCGGACAATCCCTTGATCTCGATGAACGTTTTGTTTAAATAAATAATAATTAATAAATTAATTTAAGGCTCTTTTTAGTTTCGAAAGGTACATTTGGCACATAGACATGACTGAATAAAACTCGATGAACAAAAGTAAGAATGGAAGTGAAAGAAATCTTGAAGGTTTGAGGCCTTAAATTTGACATAACAATGTAGGGGACTTTTAGTTCATTTTAAGAAATGAGAATAAAAATGAAAATAGGAATGTAGGAGCATAAGAATAAAAATAAACATTGCATTGATATTTTTGGTTAACCCAATATAATTAAATAATTAATGAAACACTATTTCATTTTAACAAAATAGATTCCTACAAAAGATGTTTCATTTAACGGTAAGAGTTGGAACGAAATATGAAAAAAAAAAAAAAAAAAAAAGAACCAAGTAGAAATAAGACTTATGTTCCACCCAATTTGGTAACAAATGGAAATTAATGGATTTGCAAAAATTATTCCATTATACAATACCAAACCAAACAATAGTTTTCATTATCATTCTCATTCCTTACACCCATTTCCATTCCTTATCCCATTTTTTCGATTTTTGTTCCACCTATTTGGTGGTACCAAAAAGAAAGTGTTTTCATAAATCTTGCCTATGTTGCAACAAACATGGAACAAGTTTTTATACAATCATGTCACATAAGTTCACGAATCTGTCATTAGCCTCGAAAGAGTAAGAAGTTGTTTTCATGAAAACGTTGGTTCGTTATAAGCGTACGTAAAAAGGGGTCAAACAAAAGCATTATGGCCGCTAAAAAGCTGCGTAATTTAGTTCATTGTGAACCAAAAGAGAGTTGTGTTGATATAATTTTGTGTATACCATTCTTTCAGGAGGCTATACCTTTCTCAGTAATAAGATGGCAAAAAAGAAGCAATAACATGATGGTAATTGCCTAAAAGCTACTAGTTCATCACAATATATGCAAGTTTCACAGAGAGAGGACATCGAACTCATGCGGCATGAAATCCTCGCTTGGCCGATAGTATTTTGCAGGAGAATATAGCCCCAGGTTACCAACTTGGCTCGTGTACAAACATGCAAATCGCTCCACCTACAGCACACAATAACATAGAGTAAAAAACCAAACATGCCCAGTAAATCACTAAATCCAATTTATAGATGGGGTTGCAAGTGGGATATACACAGTGTCTTAAAACGCTGGCCATGGCCGCCACTTATTTCTGGCACACCATGCTTCCGATGGGCGTTTTCTGAAAGGTGTTATTTGATCTTCTTTTTACTTGTTAATTTTTTACCCTTTATGTTTTTTTTTAGCTTTTAGTATGCAGACTTGTTTTCTACCCAGAAAATAAAAATAGTTGTTTCTAAGTAGAAAGTGAGATGATTAAATACCTGGTGAGCAAAGCGCGAGTTCTGGTACCCAGTTTTCATCAGCTGCCCCCACACCTTGTGAAACTATCATTTATAAGAGAGCATGTCACTTCCAACACACCAAGTAACAAAAAGATTTACGGCAATAAAGTGTCTTTTACAGTTTTCAGCAACTGAAATAAGTGGTTAAAGGAAACAAACAAACAGAAGTTCATTGTTATAATGAGTGTAGTCCATAGAACACAGCAGTTAACTACTTAACTTCGCTAAAGGTGGTTTGGATCAATACTTACAAAATCTATTAAATTTGTTTTAGAAAATTAATTACCTTCTCGTGAAAGACCTTTTGAGCCTCTTGATGTGTAACCCGAACACGATTGCATTGCACCTATATGAATTAAACCAAATTAAGTTTTAGAGTTGTTTCGAGAGTCAAGATCTTCATGCGAGATAAAACAGAAGGCATTGATGCTTTTATAATATGGCATCACTTATCAAACCATTTAATAACAACTTGTATTCCACAAGAACAAAACTTGTCATTTTAAACAAGGACCAACCTCAAGTGATTCGAGCTTTGATAACGCCTTTTCTGTCTCAGGATCATCTAAGCACTCACACCTGCAAAACAAGTTAAAGTCAAAAACTTATACTTGGTGACCAATACACTCAACTGCATAAAAGATACTCAAATGCCCATTGAAAAACAATCGTTTATAAGCTTTCATGTCAAACAAATGAACAAAATCTAAGAAAGAGGAAGGACCATTCCTTTGGCCATAATAGCGCCCATAATCGACTGAATGCATAAATCCAGAACTCGAACTCGAAGCTATGGTAAAAAAAGGTGCACTTTGTATTCTTTTGATGCAAGTGCTTAGGTTCATATGTGTGTGCGTGTGTGTGTGTGAGAGAGAGAGAGAGACTCTCAATTACTTAGCAAGTCGGTACGAAATTTGGTAAGACGAATGTGGTTTATGTACTTACTGAATAGACCATTTTAAATGATGGACTTGATCTTCAATCTTATCTCGTTCACTCCGCAGCAATATAAGTTGCTGCAAAAGAAGACATGCTTTAGTAGAAAAACAAGATAGGACAGCTACACCTTATATTTGCACATTCACAATATGTAAAAACTTTGAACACTATATATATATATATATATATATATATAGGGGTGGGTTCAAATACAAACCACCCTTTCGTTGTGAACGTGAGGACAGCCCAGAGCGCGACACGTGGCAATCTGAAACGGCGGGTCAAGTCATATTCAATCTGAATAAAACTGCATGTTAGTGTTATTCAAACTGAATAACGCTTGACCCGCGGATGACCCGCGGCTGACCCGCCCGCGTCCAATTGCATCAGAGTGCATGTTAGTGTTATTCAGTCTGAATAACTAAGTCGAAATTTTTTCAAATTGCCACGTGTCGCGCTCTCGTTTGTCCTCACGTTCACAATGAAAAGGTGGTTTGCAATTGAACTTTCACCTATATATATATGTATATAAATTCAATAAAGATTTGAAAAATAAAATTGGCACAGTTGCATGACAGAGGCATTGGTGCGCGCGAATGCACCATATCTGGCTCCCATTGTGATGGAAAGTTATGCTACAAAACTGAAAATTGATCCATACACGTTTCCACTATGCTTTTTCACACTTATATGCGAGGAAAAAAAACTCCCAGTAGCACAATTACCTTACGAGTGTCCCGTAGGTACCATAGAAGTTCAACTTCTTTTTCGAGTTCGGGAACAACAAGCATCGTCCTCCAACCTGATATCAGATTACAAGACAGTAAAACATAAACAAATAATGTCATTATCATATTACTTGCTAATCATGTACATACAGAATAAAAGAACTTCCATGAAACTGATTGCATGATGCTACATGCCAAACATGACTGAGGATGCAATAACCTAGGACTGTCAAATTAAGACCAAGTTTTATTTTAAACATATGGAATTCATAAAGACCCATAACAAGCAAGTCTGAACCGACAACTACTTGTTCCAGAAACAAAAGCAAGTTAATTTATGGAAAGCAAGAGATAGCATGAAGAGTTATACCTAGGACTTTTTTGCTGCGCAAAATATCCCCATATATATGATCTCCAACATATAGAACCTAACAACATTGAACTGGATGTGTTAATTTACAAAGTAGTAAATTAAGAGCAAGGCTGAAAGGCACCAAATAGAAAACAAACTTTAATGGCAGTAGGGCACATGACCATGTCATACTTTAGATTACATTCAAAAATTAGCTTCACAAGTTTAGAAATTAACAAAATGCACTAAAATCATTTGTTGGTTGATAAACCCATGGATTTCTAGAGGATGATGTTCAGATGCAATCTTGTTAACACAAGTAAACAATAAGAAAAACAGGTTATAAATCTTAGAGCAGTTCAATTCAGGAAGAAAAAAAGGTGACCCATTAGTAGATGACCACCACTGTATAGGATGTGTAGATTAATGAAGTCATTCTTAAAGTTCCATAAATTAAGCTTATATTTCTGTATCCTATTTATTTATTTATCTTTTGTGGATTTGTGCGTATAGTTTTATATTTGAAGGAGAAGAAATAGAGACTACTTAAGTTGAACCTGGATATACGGACTCGGAGGCCAAGTGGAAAGTAAAAACTCTCATAAATTAAAAAAATTTCATCTCTCTTTGGCTTACAATAAGAATATTTATATACAGGTTGTATTTCCCAGATTATCAAGCCCCCAACTACTTTTCAAAATCTTCAAATCTTCTTATTTTAATTTATTTTACTTTCGAAAACTTTTCCGCAAATCTTCCAAAGTCTGTATGGAAAAAGTATCTAAACTATCTAAAAAGTCTGTGATCAATAATTACAACAAATATGCTACAATTAAGTGAATTCGTTTTCCTATAGTTCAACAAAAAGACATACGTAAGTAGCAAAGTCACGAGTTACGACCAATGCAACAAAACAAGATTGTCAGGATTAAGCTCAAAAACATTTTTTGTTACCTTAGGTTTACTCTAGTTGAAGAAAATATATGACTAAATCCTATTCATGATTCAAAATCTAAATATAGGCACCGGAATTGAAACATATGGAAATAAAAATATAGCACCTGAGAACTTGATTCAATACTCAGTAGCTTATGAAGATGGCCAACATTGCCTCCCTGAAAAAGTGATCCCGAAAAGAGTCACATATGTCGAAAAAAATATATACCCAAAATATATACAATTTATTAGTAAATTGTATTGCCTCCTTTCCATGAAATTGCAACAATTTCCATTTTTGAGCATCACAAAAAATTGCAACATTGCAGCTGTTCAACTTAAAATTACTAACTTGTCCGTCATCATTATAAAGCTGGTGAAATTTAATTGGGGCAAAACCAGTGAAGGCTATTTATAAATTTTAATTAATAAGAAAACTTTTCTCTTGTGTGGTTTGTCAAACGTTACACTTTTCATGGGATGGAAGCAACATAGGAAAGAGCACAAGATGCAAATATTGTTCCACATGTATCATGATTTATTTATTACCTGAAACACTTTGTAAGGTTTATCTGGGATCTGATCTGGCAATTCTATTGAAGGGCCCCCCACCTAATGAAGATAACAACTCACTTAACATATAAAAGGCATAAAAGCATAAAGAAGAAAAACCATATTTCCTCACAAACCTGAGCCATAGGACTACCATTGTCGGTATTAATAAGCATTCCCGAATCAGTGTCCACAGCAAAAAGATTAGCACGATTTTCGTCTTGGAAGAATTTTGGCTTAGCACTGTATAAACACATATACGCTTCTTTGAGATTCGTTTCACCAAACATAAACTTTATTGGTGAATAGCTATATCCCACAGTATGATAACTTGATCCAAAGTATATCATTCTTGACAATCTCCCATTATTAGCTAACAAGATTGGTGGGTTTTTTTGTCAAGTGGCTGTGCTGAGATCATCAAGTCAATTGTTTGGCAAACACAGTGGGCATCCGACTCAGATTATTGTCATTTTTTTAAATTAAGAACTCCCAATAAAAGAGGTTGAAAATGCTATCTTTGAATTAATGAAAGAGTAAGACCTGCCAGTTATGACAACGTCAAAGTGTTGGAGCCAGTCAAGAGTCAGTGAGGATTTGCCGTCAGGCGTTTGGGGCCCACATAGAAAATTCATCACAACATTTGTGTAGTCCCAAAGGCTGCATCAGATGAACAAAACATAAAATACATCAACTCAGGAAGCAGCAAGGTAACCAACTCCAAGATTAGTGCGACTCATGCACATGATACACATTAACAAGTGAAATCATGCATATGAAACCCTTGTGGACGCCTTGAAGCCGGCCTCTTAGACTAACATTTGTATCTCCTTTCTACCAAAGATGCAATAGATGCTCTTAGGTGTGTATTATAAATTTGGCATAGAACCAAATTTATCGAACACAAAACTTGTGTATAACATTCCACTAAGGCACTGAATATAAGTACATATACAGTTTTAAGTAACTGTTTGTCAGAAATTAAACATGATTAAAATTTAAGAAACATTTAAGAGTATAGACATACCTGTTTGTCACTAAGAATACAGCCAACCCAGAAGCTCTAAGCATCTGAAACATTGGAACTATCGAGTTGTCTTCATTGATGTACCTGATTTTGAAAATATTGACAAATTTACGAAAATTGAGGTACAAGATCGATGTGTTTGATGAAGTTGAGATTTAAAACCTTTCACATAGAAAGGCCTAAATTATACTTCAATTGATATGAAAATAAATTCTTTGCGCAAAAAGTTGCAAACAACCACATTCAACCACGATACATTTCCTTTAACTGAACAAAAGTTGCAACCATCTTGCATGATTTCGACATTTAACTAAACAAGTACACAAAATTAGGTGCACAACTTCTTACTCAAGTGGAAATATAAAAATATTAGGATATATCAAAATAAGTAGTGAATTTGGTTGGCATTAGAGTAATCACCAATAAGTTCATGTGAATTTGGTTAGCATTAGGCTAGTGCAGGCCAGACACTACTTTCTTTCGTACCAGAAAGCATATATCAAAATCATAAGCCTCATACCTTTTTGGATCATTTGCAACCATCTGCTTCAAAGTTCCATCCCGATGGCACAGATCCACAGCAGCACGGACATCTCTGTACATAGAAAAGTAGCTGCAAAACATATGCCACATTAAATATAGAACCCATGGATGAGGATAATAAAGGTGATCTAGCAATGTAAAGGAAGCACAATTTTGCTGCTCATATTCCACAAGAAGAAAAAAATAATAAAAATGTCCAATAAAACCAAACCAAACGGACCAGTTTATCCCACACAAAAGTAAGGGAAGAGCCCAAGGTGTAGGGAGGCTAAAGATGTCCAATATTTGTTATAGTTAAAATTTAAATGAAGAAAACCAGTTCTTTGAAAGAAAAGAAAAACAAACTGTTAACATACACAGTAAATCCCACTCTTGAAGCAAGGTTTGGGAGTGATACCATGTATATAAACCTTTTTCCTCTACCTCAATGGTTTGGGGAACGGTACCATGAAGATCTTTAATCTACATAAGGGGTAGAGACGTCTCTATGAAGACATGATTTTGGAAAGACATGGTACTCTTTAAAAAAATAATATCACCCATTAGTTTCAAAATTATATAAAGCTGCTAGTGACCAGATTACATATCCCTCAGCAGTTAATCATACCAAATCCAATCAAGTCTTCCAAGAAATACAAAATGTGTGACATCTAAGTCACCTGGATGTTTTCATCATCAAAATTCAAGAAAAAGTAAAAAAAAAAAAAAGTGATTCACTGTGTACTTACTATAGAATTGTATACTAGATTGCAAAAAGTGAATCTTTGATGATGTAGAAACATATTTATTCCTTGAGGAAATTGTACAGTTGACGTATTATTCAAATTGACATGTCTTACAGATTAAAATGAAGACCAAAGTGATCAACATGCATATGAATGCATGATGAGCAAGCAACAAGTGAAAAAGGATGCAGTGGAAACTCAATAATCAAATAATAACACATGCTTGATTGAAATTTGCAAGAATTGCTTGATTGACATTAACTTCTTGACACCTTTTCAACTCTTCTACAATGTATCTATTATTGTATCTCTTTGCCTGGGGAGACAAAAATGACATTAATGTTTGCATTTAATACTTACTCATTTCCTCACTCCCATTCAAAGAATGGTAGACCTAGGCTAAATGCTACAAGAAAGCAGGTACAAGACCCTTCTTTCTAGCAAAAATAGCAACCTGATTGTAACCAAAGATCAGTAGCAATTAATCAATGCATCAGAGAAGAGTTAATATCAATCAAGCCAATCCTAGAAATAATCAATGCTTCATAGAAGAGTTAATATCAATCAAGTCAATCCTAGAAATGTCAGAATTTTAACTGCATGTACTTTGTGGTCCATGTTGGATAAACAGTTTAACATTATTAAAAGGGCAGACTGCTTATATCATTTTAACCATAAATCAGACCAATAGCAACTACAGCATCAACCATAAATTGAGAAGATGTTCAATTTGCTATATTATTGACATATATAAAGGTTCAATATCTGCACACCCTTACTCTTTTTCTTCTGCGATTTTTCCTGGATTATTATCCTTGAAGTCGACCAGCTGAGCAAATAAATAAGCTTCAGCAAGAGAGAAAAGGGTATCAATGAGTGCATAATCAGGCTCATCAAATGCATCTCGAACTAGGGTGCTGCCATATGCAGCAACCTTTTCATCTTTTGACAATAACCTAAATCCATGATACGCCACTTTCACATACTTATGCCTGTCCATCTGCATAAGAAGATAAATACATATTAACATAGGGAAGCCTTCAAATTGAAATGAATATTAAATTTACAAATCAGCGCTGCTACTATGCACGCTTCTTTCTAGCAAGATTAAGCCATAGCTTTATTTGATATGGTTCATATTTGAAATTCTCAAAAAAGTATGATCAATTTGATTATGCAAAAGTATATTCCATCTGCATATTAAAATTCGAAGATTTTGGGATCATCTTTACTTATATTTGAATTCCTCAAAAAAGTAATGGGTATGAAGGGATTGCATCTTTTGTCAACTGTTATAAATTGATGTTGACCTCTGCTACTTCATGGAGTTTGTAATGTGAGAGACTGCTTGTCCAACAATATTGGTGAGGCTATATTTGCTTAAAGGTAAATGCATGTAATTTGCTATTTCCATGGGTTACTGTAGTTTTTGTATTAAGCCGATTTGCTGCTAGTAATGAACGTCATTATAAGGTCTGGGATACTCCTTGGTTTAAAACTGCTTCCAATAACAATAGAGTGAACTTCACTTTTGGTCCTTAATGTTTGTCAATTTCGATGGATATCATCCCGAAACTTAAAAAACTTAGATTTCGTCCCTCATGCTTATCATTTCATAATGTGATTGGTCCTTGCAAGCAACCATTAATGTTTCCGTTAAGTCCAATTAAAAAAGGGGTATTTTAGTCGTTTTAAACATTTTTCTAATGACCAAAATACTCCTCATTTAACCGAGTGTTGATGGATTTAACAGAAAATTGTTTAAAAATACTATAATACCCCTCATTTAGTTAGACTTAACAGAAAAAGATAACGGCCGTTAGGACTTAGGAGGGACCAAAAAGGTTATGAAATGACAAACGCGAGGGACCAAATTGGAGTTTTCAAGGTATAGAACGAGAAATTGACAAACATTAGCCGTTCGGGACCAAAAGTGAAGTTTACTATTAATAATATTAGCATTCGGCCAGGACCAAAAGTTGATGTATTAGCAGCAGAAACTTATCAGCCCACCTGGTATGATCCAACTTATGGATATCTTTCTGTTATCAATGGCACTAACGATCTGGAGATCTCTTTTCAACAGACTGTTAGTTCAGTGGCTGGTACTTGACTTATTATACTCTGACTTAATTTTTTGTTCATTCTAGATAGGTTCCTCAACTACGTATGAGTTGTTTCTTTCTTATAATTCGATGCTTAGATCCTAATAGTATAGGCTTTTATACATTTGGCTTATGGTATACACCATCCCTTGTATTCTTTGAAGTAATTCGCTTATCTTATTTAAGTTAAAAACTTAGCTAGTTAGCTCATCCCTGTTGACCATGTCGTTGGCACTAGATAAAATAACTAAACATACAAACATAGTCAAATAACTGAGTATGATGACCTGAGCAGGTATATTTATACATTACAAACACATACCTTCAATATATTTCCTCTCTTCTTATCAAGAACCAATCCTCTGACCATGTATGTCCAATCGAAAGACCAATCAAGTAACTGCATTGGACAAAAAGAATAATTAGAGGGGAAAACTGCCTTCCAAAAAAAATACAGGAGAAAACATACAAAAAAACATGTAAACTGAACCAAATTCTAGCAAGTATGAACTAAATTCTAGCATTCAACTCACTCACATTTTTAAGGTCTCAATCAAGTCTATGAAACATAATCGAAACAATGATACAAATTAAAATAATCCACATTTCTCAACTTCAAAATCAAACATGCAGCTAGTTCTACCTTGGTCTTACCATCACAGAAATTGAAATACGAAGCATAAAAAAATATAGATTTTTTTTATACTAGTTTGTTCATTAACACAAAACCTGCAACTAATTTAATTTCAATTTACCAGTATTTTTGGTTGACTAAAGTTAGATTCAAGCCACGTTCAGGCAGTTCTCTTGGTGAGTATATATTATTTCCTATCAGAAGTATTTCGGTAGAAACAACTTCCCAAAGATAAGATTAGATGGCTTTGTTTGATAGGAAAAATACTTTAAAGAGTAATTTGTAAGTCTATCAATGATGTAATGGCCAGTGGGCAAAGAATGTACTCCGTGCAACCAAATGTAACTATGTAAGATCTTTGACCTGATGGAGCGAATACCACACCATAATACTTGTCGCTTGTGCTTCACAAAAATTTATTGAGTACTTTTAAAATGTGAATATTAAAAAAAAATGGCGATATACACATCTACAGTAAGAAGGGTTTAGAGAAGCAACAATCACAATACACTAACTTTAATAGGACTATCAAAACAAGGACTTTCATACTCTCACACCAGTTCAAGAATTGTACAAAGTTTGACTTGTGCAACTTTTTGCAACTTTTATCAATATTGTGCAACTAATACTTATCTGCCTTAAGCTATTTTCACGACCATATTTCATCCAAGTTGTGCATGATTAACTTAAACAAACCTCATTAGGGTATCCCAAGTTAATCACTAACTTTTTGACTGTGCCGTTATACGCGAGGGATTCAAAAGTTTCAGGCTTGTACTGTGCTAGAGTATAATCCATATCAAAGCCGACAGCAACTATATTTTTCATATTCACGGCCCTGTTACAGAAAATATGTTTGCCGATATCAATCTTTTGCCCTCCTTCAGGAGATGCCCACACACATGAAACCTGAGATTTTTCACAGCCATTTGGTCCCTGTATCTCTGATGTAACTCTATCCATAGGAGAATCCATTTTATAGCTTGCTCCTACCTGAAAGAGGCCTGGTTTAAACAGAAATATGGTAAATTATCAATGCATGGCATCACATGATCACAATAAAATTTCCAATATTAAAAGGTAAATTAGAAGTTTCACATAATTTTTAGGCTACATCGGATCAGATGATCAACAAGAAACATGTTTCAAGAAGATAACATAATTAAGAAAAAAAAGTCAAATATTCGCTGAAGTCAACTACATTCATGATTCTCCAAAAGTCATTACTAGTAGGTATGCTATCTTATGTGAATGTAGCTGTTAAGCTATTTGAATTGTAGCAAGAAGTCAATATTAAATCGTACAAGTAAATTGCATTTTCAATTATCACAAGATCATTCTTAAACCTCTTGAGTCTTGACTACAAAAATATGTTCACTAAGTTTACACCAAACAAGAACCAAGAGGGCTTAAAAGAACCCATAAGAAGAACTGCACAGTAGAAGACCACCAAAGTTTACACCAATCATAAATTTTTTAGAGAATCATAAAAAGTTAGGTACATCATGATCTAAACCAACAAAGTTTACACCAAACAAGAACCAAGAGGGCTTAGAAATTGAATAATAAGAGAGCTTATATCTTCACCCAGTTTGGGAAATGACACAAAAATCTGACACAAACAACATCAGATGCCACATGATGGACAGCTTTTCTAAGACCCCAACTGATCTATCAATCAAAGATTATTTGAATTCGGACATATGAAAGATGATAACTAATGGATCAATAGTGCCGATTACGTAAGGAGATTCAAGTAACAAATCCGATTACCTAAGGAGATTCAAGTAGCAAATCCAACCCTGATACCACTTTGAAACTAAAGCTGAAATATAATATCTATTTATATATATAGAAAAACAGATAGCAAAATCCCCCTCCCAAAAACCTGAAAAGAAAAGAAAAAAACTACCTTAGAAGACATACCTTCAACGACCACAGAACGAACACAAAGCGACTGTGTAAATGCTCAAAGCTTTAAGTGTAAACTCCCCAGATATGCTCTGATAAACACCTAAAATCCCACAAACACAAAAGTGATGGTGTAAATGCTCAAGGCTTTTAAGTGTAAACTCCCCATATATGTTCTCATAAACACCTAAAATCCCAAAAACAACCCACTTAAAATCAAGTAACCGCTTACAACCTCCAAAATCCAAACTCAATCAATCCACCAAAAAAAAAACCAAGCAAAATGCATGTAAGCTAACACTCAATCAACACTAAAACACATAAACCCTAAACAGAAAGAAACAACAAAGTTGAGTCTTATGAGTCTTTAACTTATAAAAGGAATCAAGAAATCAGAATCCACAAGGCCTAAGAAATACAAAAGACACAAAACATGCATGTAAAACAAATTCCTAACAAGTGATAAACCAATAAGTTAATAAACAGATTCCAACAACTCAGTTCAGCCTCTATAAAAAAATGGCCTAAAAAGCAGTGACAAATAAACTCAGAAAAAAAGGGTCCCGCCATTTAAACTATATCCACAACCAAAGAAGGCAAGAAACATGCTAACAAAAAGTAAAACTCAAAATCCACAACAGTAAAAAGTAACAATTAAAATGTTTGGAAATAAACAAATCATAATAAACATCTTCAAACCTTGAGAGCCTTTGGTGGTTGAAGAATTTCCTGGAAGAACAGAACCCCTAACCCTAACCCTAACCCTAAATCTGGAACCAAAGAGCGAAATTGGGGGAAACGAGAGGGCGAAGAGTAGAGAAGCGAGAAGCAAAACGAAACGGTGAGTGTTTTGGGAATACGCATCTTACAACTGCTGCTAGTATAGGTCTTAAAAAGACATTTAGGGTTGGCTATCGATAATATCAGATTAATGTGACAATAAGAGGAATCCGATACGGGAAGCCCTAACGAGTAGGTTGTTGTTCTTCTTATGCAATCTGGCAATGCGAATGGAATCATTAATTAAATTGCAATCAAATCAATCAATAAATTAATCTTGGAATCTTATGATTACTACTGTTTCTATTGGAGCATGATTCACGATTGCAATTGGAATTGGGTGGTTCATTTCGGTACGGAATCAAATTCTCTTTTTGAATAGATTCTTCTTCTTCTTCTTCAATTCGTCTTTTAATTGAAAAATGTTGGTGGCGGAACTTGTACGGCCGGCCGTGAAGGTGGTGCCGGTGGGTGGAAGTGGTTTAGCGGCGGCGATGGAGGATTGGCGGCGGTGGTGGTGGTTACCGTTCTTATGCTTTTTCCGGTATATAGATGTATGGTTGAAGATGATGTATGGATTGGAGTGAAGGGGGTAGAGTTGCATTGTTGGATTTGCCCCTCTAGTTTTTATAGTGTTTGAAGTTGGTCCCTGATGATTTTATTAAAAAAAAAAATTGAACGCTGGTAACTCAGGCACACGTCCAACATGAAGTCAACGAGGTATCCGGAACTATACGGGCACCTAACTAATCCTCGAACGTCATGGACCGACCCAAAAGTCGACCCTATGATCAGGGTATCGCCACATGCTCACTCCATAAATCAAATCCGGATAGACAGAGATGTCATCCACTGTCCCTCCCAAGGATTTATCGACCATTAGATTACTAACCCTTTGATTTTATCTTTTGTACCCTAATGAATTTCGATTTTAAATTTTGGGAAAAATGTCAATTCTTCATGACACTTTAGTGACTAGGACCATATTGTTACACAAATACTTGTCAAAAAATGTTTAATGTTTTGAATTCGACATCTTTGAAAGACAGCTTAAATATATCGGTATCTTCATGACCAAGCATATCAAAAGATTATGGAGGACTCGGAATTTGTCATAATCACGAGCACATGTTATTAATGATGTCTTTTGATCATATATTTTCGTCTTATTTATCTCTTTGATCATGATGGTGCTACCTAACATTTTTTTTTCTTTTGAATGAACCGTTAGGAAGACAATTCCGAATTAAATTTTCTTGGCATTAAATGAGTAAGTTGGGTTGAGAAATATTACAAAATTATCATCACCCAGATTGGTTCAAAATGTTTGTGAGTTTCTTCTAAGCATCTTTTCGTATTTAATGAAATAATAAAATTATTAACAATTGACAATTATATATCAAGTGACAAATCCTATGTTGGTCCATAATGTAATGTTACCTTGTCAACAAGGTGATTTATATTCATGTGTTAACTATCATTATACTATATGTAACTTCATATTTTGTTTTATAAAAGCATTATGATGTTGTATTAAGAGAAAAAACATGCAAGCATGTAGGTGTTGAATGTGTTACAAATTAATTGAGGTTATAATGATCGGTGTCACATTTTTTGACAAATTTGATTTTGATTTTTTAGTTCTCGGTATGAGAATAATCAAATTCTAAAATGCAATAAAGGAAGTGTTGCAACAAAAATTGATTTTACAAGGTAAATGCAAGATTATAAGATCGTCTTTAACTTTAAATCATATATTATTTTACCATTGATTTTAGTTTCTAAAAATTATAATAGTCATTTTGACATTCAAGTGAGAAACCTCGCTTCCATATAAAAATGTATATCTTAAAACATATTTTTAGTATATGCATGACTTAAACAAGTGTTGAATTGAATACATTAGGACGATGCCTATACTTACCTTCTTGTATTGACATTGATTATTAAATTTATATTAACACACCTTGCACAAACTCAGAAAAAAGCAATATGCTTTTTTCTTACAAGTAAAAAAATAATATTAAATATTGTAAATAAACCTACTCAAATAATCCAGCAAATTCTATTTGAGCTGGATTTGAAAAAGATAACAAGTAAGATATACATAGAACTTCCATCGACCATTAGAATCGTTTCGTGAAGACTTTGACTTGTACAAAAGGCAAGGTGTGTGCAAACACACAATAAGATAGGTACGACGTGTAATTAGAAAAAAACAGTTAGGTGTACACGATTTATTGGTGTACAAACAAATAGCGTAATAAGATAAAAAGATGCATTACTAGCAGATATGATGTATAAACAACTTAAACATGTAAATATGATCAACAAAAAAAGTTGGGTCTGATCTATGTGGCCCAGCTATCCCAGACAAAGAGCCTATTTGTATTTATCTATTATCTGCCAAGAACCCGTGTGGGGACCATCTACCGTGTTCTACTAAAAATCGAATAAGTCCTATTGTGTAACTATTGTAAAATATATTTTACAAGTCTCAAGGAAGTCCAACAATACTATTTTCTTCAAACAAACAAGAATAAGGGGTCGTTAGTGAACGCTTTCCGGGGTAAATGCTTAGCAATATCATTTACATTATTGATTGAGCATGACAAGGAACAAGAAACTTACCGATAAGAGACAAGGCAAGAGCCAATGACCAATACTCTTATCTTACCTTGGTAAGCGTGAGAAACAACTCTTACCCGTTAAGCGCTTACTAGCTTTAAAATATTTACCAACAATCCATGTTTAAGACCAAAAATATTACACAATAAAATAAATGTGAATATCTTGCTGATAAGCACTTACCTGTAAAGAATTTAGTAAGTGGCTACTAAGATAATACCGTGATATATATGTAAAGTAGAGATAAGAAGTACATACTACATACACCATAGTTTATAATGGTTCACCAATTTAACTACTCCACTTTTCTCGAAACCATTCTCGAGAAATTATCCAATATAACAAGTCTTTTGAGTGGTAAATGTTTGCAAATTTCCAATAGAATTTGAAGCTCTGAATACTTGAAGTTGAAGAATGGAGGAGAGATAGAGGGACAATATATGTATATATATATATATATAGAGGAGAGAGAGAGAGATATGGAGAGAGAGGATGTTTATGTAGTTGGAGAAGTCTTTTATAATAATGGACTGAAACCCCCATTTGATGCAAACTTCATTTATATAAAAATAGCCTCCAGTGGACTTTAGATGCCAGAAGATCTCTTTTTCTAATGCACATAATCTTTTGCACTAAATGGTTCATTTCTTAAACACACTCAACCTTTATATTTTAATTATATCTATATATATATATACAGGAGAAGGTTCAAAAGAGAAACATGTCAATTTAAGAAAAAGTGAGGAGCAATCTCAATTACTCATCTCAGGGTTACGGTGGACGTGATCACGGATGATTGACGCAATTCATGGGAGGGTAGAGATTATTAAAGAGGGGACCAGTCAAAGCCGTCTTTGTTGATCAAGATGAGTGGTTGAGATTGTTCCTCACATTTTCTTAAAAAGTTATATTTTTCGTATGAACCTCCCTCTATATATGTGTGTGTTTAGAATGATACCTCGTGAATTTTGTAAAATAAAGTTATTTATTTATGAAATAAAATGTGTCGAGCCAAATTTGCAGTTAAATCTTACAACACTTCCTACAAAATTCACGAGGTATACTCCGACTTTGATGATTGGATATTTGAATGTAATCAAACTATTTTTGCGTTCTAAATGAAATTGTTTTATTAGAGGTATATTTGAATGTAATCAAACTAATTTTTTGTTAACATAAAATCTAAAATGAAAGATGAGTGAGATTATATTGATGTAGAGGTTTATTGCAAAGCTAATGTGACAAATAAGAAAAATGAGTTACCATTGCACTGCCTTGATGCAGATAGTCTAAAAAAGAATTAAATATAAAATGATAATGTAACACCCCAAAGCCAAAAATATAAAATGATAATGTAACACCCCAAAGCCATGATGCAGATAGTCTAAAAAAGAATTAAATATAAAATGATAATGTAACACCCCAAAGCCAAAAATATAAAATGATAATGTAACACCCCAAAGCCAAAAACTATAGGCTGGCCCAATAACTTCGAGTTCAACTAAAAACCATGGTGGAAGTTATTGGTAGCCTATGACTTGAGGCTTATAAGGTGCCTATGAGTTCTACTTTCTATCCATGTGGGACGGGTGTTACAGATAACAAGTTAATCTTATTGGTAGAATTTAATAAAATATTCACTTCTCTCTTCTACTATTAAGTTTTAAAGAAGGGAAAAGTTCAAGAAAACCCAATGGACTTTAATGGTTGGAATGATTAAATCATTGGACAATTTTTTGGAATAAATAAGCCACTAGACTTTTCAAAACCTATTAAATAAATCATTGGACTTTCTAAAACCTGTTAAATACATCCTTATCACCTATAAAACAAGTTAATGGGGTATAATAATTGATTTTTTTTTCTTTTGAAATACACCCAACAAGCTCTCATACTCTAAACGATTAAGTCTGTAGATAATTTTTGAACAAAAAAATAACATAAAAACCGTTGTAATGTTATTGGTTTATCAATAATTCTTTTTTGTAGAAACCAACGAGGATGTCTTTTCTCCTTTTTCGAAAAAAGATATCGATTTGTAAATTATTTCTCTTTTTTAATATTTTACTTAAGGTTCCCTAAATTTGAATATATATATATATATCGTATTATCATTTTCCTATTTTAAAAAAATCTTTAGAAATTTGGTTAGAATAAAAAAATCCTAAATATATATCATCTTTATAACAAAAACGTTTTTTTTAATATCGAAACTAACAATATTACAACAGTTGTGTTATTTTTCGTTCAAAAACTGTCTACGAATTTGATCGTTCAGAGTATGAAAGTTTGTTGAGTATATTTCAAATTTTTTTCAATTATTTCACCATATTAACTTGTTTTATGGGTCATAATGATGTATTTAATAGGTTTTAAAAAGTCCAATGATTTATTTAATAAGTTTTGGAAAGTCTAATGGTTTATTTGTTCCAAAAAATTGTCTAATGACTTAATCATTCCAACCACTAAAGTCCATTGGGTTTTATTGGACTTTTCCCTTTAAAGAATTTTACATATCTAGGAAATTTTGAAGTTTTTTCTATTATGGAAAACAAGATAGTAATGTTGTTAGTGAGGTTTAGAGAGAAAAAAAAAACCTTGTTTTTTGCTATTTTAGCAAAAACTGTTAAAAATATTTTTATAATTTAAGTAGTGTTTTATTGTTCAATTAATCATCAAAAAATAAAATTCCCAAAATGTTTCTAAAGTTCGAGTCGAAATAACGAAAGAGTTTTATAATAACATGAATGGACTGTTTTATATAAAGGAAATTTTTAAACACAAAAGAAAAATAGAAATTTATGAAATTGAAAATTAAGTTTTTTAAATAACATAACTTAACTGGTTGATTAAATACACTTTCTCCAACACATTAAATAATAGGGCTTCTAATAAACCCTACTTAACCTCAAGAATAGATGAATGAACCCAAATCAAGCTATAAGGCTATGCGTACCGCGGGCCGTGGCTCGGGTTCAAGCCTGCCGGGCAGGACGGGCTGCGGTACGCAGCTATGGAGCTCGACGGGCTGGATGATGAGAGGGCTCGGGTAGCCGTTGGAAAGAGCCGTTTGAAAACGGTAACTTTTTTATTTTTTTATTATTTTTTTATTTTTTTCAAAGTTTTTACCCCTATATAAATATCTATTCTACCCAACTTATTTTTTCACACCATCTCTAACTTTCTCTCTCAAATACACTTTCTAAACAAAATTTTTTCACACCTTCAACTCTTCATGGATCCAAACGTTGAATCTTCATCTCTTCGGTCACGAGGCAAACGTCCGGCTCAATCGTAACAACACCCCATTTTTGGTCTCGAAGTTTCGCATACCGGGTTCGATCCACAAGCTCCACCCAATTATGCTGTCGAAGTTTCTCCTAATGGGTTTAATATCAAAGTTACTCATCTCGGGAACTCTTCACAAGCTCCTCTTCCCGAGAACTCTTCACAAGCTCCTTATCAACCATTTCCTCCACCCAATTGGGGTTTCCAAACTTCACCATTTCCTCCACCCGTGTTTGAGGGTGACCCTTCCGATGAGGATTCACCACCCGAGGTTGTTATCCCAATGTTGAGATTGAGGGGCCTCATCGACAGACCGAGTTTGAGCTCGACCTGAGGTATTACACAACCCCGCATGGCCATCTTTGGGGTGCCCGGTTGCAACGTGTTTTGGCAACAAAAAAAAGCAAGGATCAAAGCAAAACATAACTTTGATTTTTAGTTTATTTAATTTCGTAACTTTTATGTTGTTTTTGTAATTTTAGTTTATTTTTAGTTAATTATGTAAGGTTTAATTTTTAATTAATTATAAAGTTTATTTTTAATTGTTTATTTAATTTTATTATTTATTTGTATTAAATAAATTTAAAAGTGAGAGGGTTGGGAGGGTTGGAGTATGGGTTGTAAAAGGTTGCAGAGGGTTAAGAGAGGATTGGAGAAAAACTGATGTGGCAGCTGATGTGGTAGTTAGGTTGGGAGGGTTGGAAGGGTTGGGTACTGATAGTCTAACAAACTAAAATTAACAAGCTCATATCATTGACAGATGTAGGATTTTTGTTGAACGAGTGCATTAAGGGGGCATTTGGTTGGGGATATTGGGGGGTTAGGAATGAAAATAATAATGAAAACTGTTGTTTGGTTTGATATTATATAATGAATCATTCCTACAAATCCATTAATTTTCAATCCTGGCCAAATTGAGGGAATGAAAATTTTATTTCTACTTGTTTTTTTATGCATTGTTCAATCTATGGATGTTAAACAGAACATCTTTTGTATTTTCAAGTCAGAGAAACATATTTTTTTAATATGAAACAATTTTTCATTGATTATATTGGGTTAACCAAACAACATCAATGCAATGCTCATTCCTATTCCCATTATCCCGCATTCCCATTTTCATTTTCATTCTCATTTCCTGAAATGAACCAAACGCCTTCTAAAATTAATAGCCCATAAAATCATCCAATGTGTTTTAATCTAACTAGACCATTTGAAGGATTCTTAAAAAAATTTGGGTTGATTTCAAGAGACTTTTTAAGTTTTTAGTTGATTTCAACATAATTTTAACCAAATTCCAACATTTTGAAGGTGTTAGACTAACCAAACAAATTCAAAGATTCTAAAGGTATAACTCAACCTAACCTAAATCATGTGTGTTAGGTTGGTAGGGCTAAAACAATTAGCTTGTATCATGTTACAAACAAACTAAGTGGTTTTGGTGCTTTTATTAGACATATTGAAAAAGGACTAGACAACAATTGCTCTAAGCTTCCGACACCATCAATTCAGGGGTGGCCCTAGTGCTGGTTAAGTGGGCGATGGTCCAGGGCATCAAAGCCTTAAGGGTATCACAACTATTGCCCTTGATAATCGTCAATGCCCACTATTGCCCTCGATAATCCTCTCTCAGCCTCTCACATTGACTCGTCTTCTAACCCCCAGTCTCGACTCTCACCCTTAGTTCTCACATTATTATTATTATTATTATTATTATTATTATTATTATTATTTGTTCGTATTATACTTGTTAACTACACTAGTATTTCTATTTTGTTATAGTGATTTGTTTATATTTGATTATTTGTGATGAACATTTTTCTTTTGCTTTTGAGCTACTATCTCCCTAAGAAAGGTAGTATCCTTTTTTACATCTCTCTTTAAATCTGTACAAAGTTTGGGTAGGTTCCAAACCTCTTAAAAGTATGTGTTATTTATTTCTTGGATTAAGGGCATCTTTTTTTTAACAACAGTTGCTACTTGCCCAGGGCATCCAAAACCATTGGACCGGCCCTGCATCAATCATTCAAGCTATGGCTCCAACCTCTTTATCAACAATGTCATTAAAGTTGACCTTGTTGTTCTCACATTTGAAGAGTCCCTCGCCCTATCCAAGGCAAGACTATAGTTAATGATACCTCATTATTCGACTAAAGTTGCTTCCATAAGTTTATTGAGTCAAAAAGGTAGGGGAGTTACCATTTGGTGATGCAATTTGTTTGGGAATGAGAGTTTTAGCATACATGGATGATTGCCTCCCCGTCTTGAGATCTTGATCTACTATCGAGTGTTCTTTATGCTAAAAAAGCAAAGATTTCAACAAATGGATATCACATATACTTGCATAA